>WKFP01014655.1:35125-53878 GCA_011057875.1 Pterocles orientalis | reverse complement strand
GGATGCTGGAGTGGGATGCTGGAGTGGGGAGGGATACTGGAGCGGGGCAGGATGCTGTAGTGGGGGGGATGCTGGAGCAGGATGCTGGAGCAGACAGAGTGCTCCCTATACATCTGCCCTGCCTGCATCCCTGCCTTGTGCTGCCCAGAGGATTGATCCAAGCCCAGAGTTTCATGGTTTTTGAGATGTTCAACCCTGCGGGGTCCTGGAGGGACGGGGATGAGGGTGGTGCTGGGCTGCCCCTGCTCTCTCCCCGCTTTGGCTCGGGACGTCTCTGTGCTTTGGGGCAGTGTGGGGCTGCGGGATGAAGGACATTGCCCAGCGCTCGTTGTGCATCACCCTGCTTTAATGAACTTCTCTGCCAGTCCACGGCATGCACTAATTTTGTTCCCATATCGAAGAGAATGAGGCTGTGGCTCGTGACCCTGGCGGTCTGTGTGCTGCCGGGGAAGTTGCCGTGTCTCTGCAGAGATAACTGCGTTATCCGCGCTGCGCTCGTTAGCCCTGATGGGAGGGAACGGCAGCGCCACTTCCCGTTAGAGCTAACGGGCATCACCAGAGCCGCGTGCCCAGCGCGGTGGAGCCGTGCCATGCTGAGTTGTGCTGTGCCATGCCATGCTGTGCTGAGCTGTGCCATGCTGAGCCGTGCTGTGCCGTGCCAGGGAGCAGGGGAACGGGAGCAGGGGCTGTGCAGGGAGGGTGCTGAGGGCCCCGCCGTGGGGAGGTGGGTGCTGGTCCCCCCTGGGTGTAGCAGAGTCCCAGTGTCCCTGCTGGAGGGGAGCTGGGATGCGGGTCCTAAAGCTCCTTTTCAGACTGAAGCAGAAGCTGCAGAAAGGGGTCGGAGCTGTGAAACGCACGTGGGGTGACGCAGGGTTAAGGCACAATGATTCTAGGATTTTCTAAAGAGATTTTAATTTGGGGAGATCCAAGAGCACAGACAACAGCCTCAGCTGATGGATCAACCTTTGTTTCCCAGTTTTCCCTGAGCAGCCCAGTTGCTTCCCAGGGGCTGCAGAGCTCCTGGTCCCACTGTTGAGCCAGCCAGCTCCCAATTCCAGTTTCTGACGAAGCAGGAGCCCAGCCCAGGTCAGCCTTTGCTGGTTTTAGGCAGGTTTGGATGGGGATAAGGTGTTTGGGGTACGCAACGGAGCCACCCCCAGTGCTGATGGTTTGATGTGTGCTGTTAGCGAGACATTGCACAGAGGGAGGAGGGTTTGGCCAGGGAGCCGAGCCTGATTGTAAAATGTTGGAAAGAGAAGTACAGGGCACTCGCAGAGGCGGCTCTGCCGTGGTGGGTGACTCGAGCTCTCTCCGGCCGTGGGGCAGCCCCGGCGCGAGGGCGGCACCAGACAATGCCGCCGTGTGCGCGGCACAAAGGGGCTTTTCTTCACCCAAAGCACGCGCGTTCCTCTTTCCCCCCACGAACAACGGCAGGAGAACCTTTGTCTGCTCTGGATTCCCCTCGCCCGCTCTCATCGTCTCCCGGGCAGGGGCTGCGCGGTCCTGGCTCAGCTCAGGGGGGTTTGTTGCCTTCTTTTAAACATTCTCCCCCCCTCCCCGTGGCAAGGATCAGCTGGTGGTGGGTCGGTCGGTTTGTGCCGGGGGTGTCCCGGTGGTGTCCATCCCCGTGGCGTGAGCCGGGGCAGAGCGAGCCCCCCTCCTGCGCATCGCCCTGCAGGATGCAGGAACCCCCCCCCCCAAAAAACCCCTTCCAGTGGGGCAGGGACCCAGCTTTCCCTTCCTCTGACTGTGGCTTTGGGTGGAAATAGCAGGGACAGCATCCGTGCTGTGACGATGATAATGACGGTAATTAATGAAGACACTTTTTCATCGTTAAGCCCATGGCTTCTGTCTCGCCGAGTGCCCTGCGCACGGCGGCTGGTTGATCCTCCTGCCCCCGCCGAGCTCCCGGGGAGCTGGGTCCTGGGCTTCGGTCGGGTCGCTGCTGCTTTGGCGCTTGGTCATTCTGCTCAGCCATTGCGGTCGATCCGACGGGCTCCATCTTTACAGCTTATTTCATGTTTCTGAAAGATTTATTTGAATAAATTGCCGGATGAAATACTGCTTTCAACTTGTTGACCTGCTGGGGGATTGCAGCCTTCCAGCGGCGCCGTCAGGGAAAATTCGAGCTTTAGAAGTTTGCCTGGTGGAAATGAATCGCCTTGTAGGTGTTCTGATGCAAAACTGCATCAGGCAGAAAGGGGGGTTTAGTGGCTGTGGGTGTCGGTTAAAAAAGAAAAGAAAACTTCTCCGTGTGTTTGCACGGCCGAGTGGTTGCCGCGGTGGCGTTGGGCTGGCGGTGGAGCGGAGAGCTGGCAGCGCCGCGGGGAAACGCTGGATGTGAACCCAGCCTGGTGCCCCGTTCCCGTGGGAAAGGTGTGATTGCTGGGGTGAGGAGCTGCTCAGGCTGTGGGTGTGGACGTGGGCTGAAATACACCTTAAAGACACTTCCAGGTGCTATTTTTCGGAGCCTTCCCGAGGTCGATGGTTTCCGACCCCGCAGCAGCCCCGAGCGGGCAGCGAGAGCTCTGGGTGTCTTTGGAACAATGGCACAAGCCAGGGCACGGTGTGTTGTTGGTGACTGTCCTGTTATTAATAGCTAATCAGCCTGCTCGGTGTTTCAGAGCGTGTGGGCATGGGAGGGAATTGCCGGCGAAGCAAAGCGCTTCGCTTGGGGTTGCGTTGCTGGCGCTCAGCCTCCGAGGGAGCGCTCTCCAGGAAAACCTGGAGAGCTGGTTACGGAGGCAGTAAAGGCCCGTGATAAATAGGATAAATAACGTTATTAACACGCGGTCCCTAGAAACTGGTCTTAAAAACTCGTCGCTTGGACAGTGAAATTGTGTCCTTGATTTGTGTGGCAGCGTGCTCCCTCCCGTCGCCATGGCGACGGCATCCTCCAGCGATGCTCCCGCTGCTGCCTCGCAGCCTGCTCACATTAACGCTTCCTCAGATCTGGAGCTTCTCCGCCTGGGGTATTTGCATTTTAAACCACCAGAAATGCCTTCACACCATCCGCAGGATTCGCAAACATTTCACAAAGCATTCCCGTTTATTCCTGCCTCCTTTCCCAGACGCTGTGGTTAGCGTGGGCTGGATGCCCTTCCTCAGGGCCAGGCTCCTGCCACCACCCTGCTTCTCCAAAGGGAAGGTCTACAGCAGATTGGATCGTTCGCCTTTGTTTAAAAATCTGTGTGCGTGGAAGTCGGTGGTGGAGAGTGGGCTGGGTACCAGAAAGGCACCCTGGTGCCCAACCCTGCGGCAGAGATGCAGGTGGCTCTGGCGTCGGGGTCTGGGTGGGGGTCCCTGTCCCACCAGCCCCTTCCTTGGCCCCGTGCTCAGCCCCTGTCCCACCGATTCCTTCCTCAACGCCCACCTTGTGTTTCCTGCACACAGACACCACGGGTGCCCTGTGCTGGCAGCGGCCACACTGGGAGTCCATGTAGAGATGCGGTGAATCGGGGTGTTTAAATCCAGGGGTGGCCTGGGGGGAGGCACCCAGCCGGGTCGGTGGAGCATCCCTGCAGTGAGCATCCCTGCAGTGAGCATCCCTGCAGTGTGCATCCATCCAGTGTGCGTCTCCTTGGTGTGCATCCCCTTGGTGTGCATCCCCACAGTGTGCATCCCCACGATGCGCATCCCCACGATGCGCATCCCCGCCGGTGGCTGGGCGCCTGGCCCGTGCCCTTGCCGGGGCTGCGGGTGCAAGCAGCAGTGTGGCAGCAGCTGGGGATGTTGTCGGGAGCTGCCTTCGGAGCAGCACTGGTCTTGGTTTGGGAGCACCATGAGCTGCAGGATCCACTGCCTCCTGGGGCAGTTTATTCCTCTATTTAATCGCCCTGATTTTTAAAAACTGTGTCTTGTTTCTAATCCAAATTCGCCTGCTTCCAGCTCCCAGAGGCTGGTTCTTGTGCTGCTTTTCTTCCCTTGATTGAAGAGCCCTTTAGCAGCTGGTATTTTCTCGCTGTGGAGGCACTTACCGATGATAATCATGTCACCTCTCACTCTTCCTTTTTGATATATTAGGGAGGCTGAGCTCTCCAGCACGCCCACTGCAAGGCAGCTCTCTGCCAGCAAACAACCTCTGTCCCTTCTCGCAGCCTCCTGGTATTCCCACCTCCCCTTCACGGTGCAGTGCCGAGGCCGGGCGCAGCATCCAGCATCCCACCCAGCAGGGCTCTGCAAAAGCCTCTCCCCGGAGCTGGCTTCGAGCCCCCCGTTACCACGCTGCTGTTCGGCGCCCGTGCGGGGCTGCCCCGGCTCCTGCTCCCCAGCTCTGCGAACGCAGCCGGGTAGCGCCGGGGTCGCCGGCTTGCTGCATCCTTTCTGTGATTCTCCTTGCGTTATAGAAACTGCTTGTGCGGGCAGGCAGCACAGCAGGTCCTGTCTGCTTCTGCATCCCCAGCAGCCTCCGCCAGCCCCCGCTGGACACGGGAGGCACTGGGGGACCTCTGGTCCCAGCTGCTGGGACTGTGCTGGTGGCATCGCCTGGGCCACGTGCAGGCGCGGCTGGTCCTTCTCCTCCAGAGCAAATTTGCAAAAAGCAGCGCTCAGATTTCACAAGCAGCCTTTACCGGCGGCGATGTCCTCGCAGGCAGGCGCATGCTTGGCATTGCAGAGAAGGTACGTTATGGTGCTGGACAAACCACGTGTTTGTCCCATTGCCTGTGCGCGTCCTGCTTTCGCAAAGCCACTTTCGGGACCTTTGTGGGACCCTGGTACCCAAAGCCGATGTGGTCACAGAATGACCTCGGGCAGATCCCATCAGAATTCCCACCTTCCGCTGGTCCTGGCCCTGCCCCAGCTCCCAGCTTCCCTCCCCAGCCCCTCTGCAGCGCTGTGCTCCCTGGCTGCCCTTTCCCTGCCCGCAGCATCCCCCGAGGGACCAGCCCCATCCACCCTGCCCTTCCCCTGCCCGCAGCATCCCCCGAGGGACCAGCCCCATCCACCCTGCCTGCCCCTGCCCGCAGCATCCCCCAAGGGACCAGCCCCATCCACCCTGCCCTTCCCCTGCCCGCAGCATCCCCCGAGGGACCAGCCCCATCCACCCTGCCCTTCCCCTGCCCGCAGCATCCCCCAAGGGACCAGCCCCATCCACCCTGCCTGCCCCTGCCTGCAGCTGCCCGGCGCTGCCCATGCCGAACCTGCACGGACCCGTGAGGACGAGCTCCACGTTTTTTTGCACTGTATATTTTCTATTTTTGTCCAACGCTTTTTTCCTTCTGCACAGAAAGGGTGGGGTGCCCTGCCGTGGGGTGCGGCGCTGGCTCTGCGCGTGCCGTCCTCAGGGGGTTCTGTGGGTCAGAGACCAACGGTGCTGCCCTGATAAGGGGTAAATGGTGCAAATCTGCTGTGTTTTGGTAGAAAAGCTCTCTCTCAAAGGGCAGGTTGGGGTCAGAGGGATGTATGTCTGTCCATCCTGTGTGCAGGGGTTCTGCTGGGTGTGCATTTTTCCAGTTACTGATTTTACAGCATCATCCCATGGATCTGCCCATTTCTCCGCATTCCTGACGGTCTGAGCCCTGTTGGTCGGTGCCCGTGTCCCCTGCAGTCTGGGAGAGCGTCCCTGGAGCCTGCCCGGAGCCCTGCCCGGGTGGAAGAGCTCAGCACAAAGCTAAACCTCGTGGCAATATTTCTTCTGCACTGGAGAGCCGGCAGGAGCTCATTTAACGGCTCCCTCAGCAAAGTGCACCTCTAATTTACTTCCAAACCATGGAGAAAAGAATATAGACGAGCTAAATGGAACGGATGAAGAGTGAAACCAGCAAAGGGGAGAAGCAGTGTTATTTCTGTGGGTGGAGGGGACAGGAGAGGGGACACTGAGCCAGGAAAGAGCGAACGCGTTGGTGGCCCCAGAGGTCACCGTCCCCGGGGACTGCACAGGGCACAGCCCCAGCGCGGGGAAAACCGCACAGAGAGCCCCGCGGCTTCTTGGCAGGCTCTCCAGGGCTGTTTGCACGAATCACGTTATTTTTCACCATCTGACATTTTAGCCTGTCCCACCGCGGGGAGCACGGTCCTGCCCTGCCGAGGGGCGAGCTCTGGGGCAGGGAGGGAGATGCCCTGGGTGCTGGGTGCTCCTCTGGTTGGGAATGTTGTTCGGGAGCCGGGAGCAGCACCTCGCCGGCAGCTGCTCCATCCAGCCGCGGGCGCGCTGGTCGCGTCCCCGTGTGCCTGTGCGGGATTTCTCGGCTCCCTTCTCATCCGGTGGGTTTGTAACTCGGGAAAGCAGTGAAGGTGAAAATGTAAATGAAAACACAACGAGAGGCTTTAGAGCGAACAAATTGGAAAATAAACCCGGTGGAACGGGGGGAAAAGGTCCGTGACATACGGGAGATCGCGTGGTTAGAGACGGCGCTCAGCCAAATCCCAGCTGCTGCAGTTTTCCCCCCACGACAGTTGGAGGAGGGTCAATGGCGATGTTCCCGAGGGGTGTCTGGGTTACCCTGCCCGTGCTGCTCCCGCTGAGCCTGACGAGGGGCTGGGGCCGGTTCGGAGGCGCTGGTTTGAATGCGGGCTGCTGGGCGAGGAGGAGGAGGAGGATGGAGGAAGCAGGGTGGGTGCAGACCCGCCATGAAGCTCTCAGGGCACGGCACTGGGGCATCGGTGTCACCGGAGGGTTCTGCAGCTGGTCCCCAGCCCCTGGGCATCTGCGGGAAAAGAGGGGGTCACAGCTGTCCCCCCCCAGCTCCGGGGGGCTGTTTGCAGCCGCGCGGGCGTGTTTGGGATCTTCCTTCTGCCGGAGCAGATTGCTGCTTCCCCTCGGCAGGCGCGTTCGCGGGCGCCTGTGTGACATCCAGCGATGTGACACGTTTGCGCACGATGTCACGTTCCTGCAGAAATACTCGCGGCTGTCCACCGCGATCTTCGTCCAGCTGCAGCCGGCAGCCGCCGAATCTGGGGCATCTGCGGCCACGCTGCCCCCGGCACTGGATTTCCGTCTTGTCGGGTGCGGTTGATGGTTTTGTTCATCCTGAGCCCGGCTCCCCCAGGAGTGCGGGGTGGGCAAACGAGGTTCTGACGCTGCGAGGTCTGATTTTTGTCGGTCATTAGCGGTGATGCAGCGGGCAGGTGCAGGTTGTGACGCTTTGGGGACAAAGTGGTTGTCCCCTGTTTTGTTGTGTGCCGGGGGCCGGTACCCATGGGGGTCAGGCACTGGGAGAGGGGGGGTCAAGGTGGCTGAGCTGCAAGTGCCCTTCTCGTCCCTTTTCTTCTCTCTCCATCGTTTGCGTTGGCAGACAAGCCGTGAGCAGAGCCGAGTGTGTGCCGTGGGGAGAGCGGCCGGGGCAGGAGGGAGAGGGGACGCGAGCTGCTGTCGGCAGCATCCTCCGGACAGTCCAGGTGCCCCTCCGCTGCGGGGACACAGAGCTGGGACGTGGCCGCGTGCGGTGGGGTGGCTGCGGGCTCTCCAGCAGAGGTGCCTCTTCCAAGCCCTGGGCTTCCTCTAAAAACTTGTCCAAGAGCTCCCCTGTGGCACCCTGGGCTCCCCGGGCGGGACCTCTGCCTGCAGGATACAGAGCGGCAGATGCATAATATATAAAAGAATATAGAAATGTGTACGGCTCCTTTGCAAGGGCACCTTATGTGACAAAGGACGTCAGCGTGAGGCACTGGAGGGATGCTCAGGGCTCCTCCAGGCGCCAGGCTCTCACGGGGGTCACTCCGTGGGGACACGTCGTGCCAAGGCGCGTGGTGGATGCAAGAGGCAGGGACGAGCTGCCCTGGTGCAGGGGAGGAGGAGGAGGAGGAGGAGGAGGAGGCAGCGCAGCCAGAAGGGGCCTGGGAGGGATGCGGGGCTGGCGGCCGGGCTCGGGCAGGGTGAGGGTCAGCGCTGCCGGGGCACGGAGGGAGGGGACGGGAGGATTTACAGCTCACGCTTGGCAGGGAGGATGGAGAGGCAGGGATTGACTGCGCAAGGGGAGCGGGGCTGGCGGAAAGAGCAGATGGCAATATTTACAGTTATGGGGAAATATTTCAAATGAGGTTTTTGCTGAAGGATGGGGTTTTGCCGTACAGGGACAATATGTGGGGAATGAAGCTGCTGCTGCTGTTTCCGGATGACTTGGCTGCTAATAAATGAGGTTTTAGGGCAATACCTGCAGGCAACGTCCCCCTCCCTCTGCCTCCCCTCCCCGTCATCCCCCACGGAGGCGATGGAGCGGCAGCTTTGGGTTCGGGGCTCTGCAGCATCCGCATGGGGCACACGGCTGTGTGCGGCTGACATGCTCCAGTGGCACGGGCCCAATTAATGCCTTAATTTCTCCTTATTCTCATCTTATTCATCTTATGCACCCCTACCCCCCAAAGCCAAGCCAAGCGGCGGCGTGGCGGTGGTGGATGTTTGAGGATGCTCTCGGTTGGAGCTGCTCTGTACGTCGAAGGCTGGCCGGGGACGGCAGCGATGGCAGCCAGCCTTCCCCCCGGGAGCCTCTGAGTCACCGTGTTTGCACAGCAGGAAAAATAAAACCAAGTTCCTCCTTCCAGCACCGCGCTGCCGGGATCCTGGCGGGACAGCCCCAGCCCACCCTGCAGCTCCCGGGAGGGACCAGGGCGAGCAGCCCCTGGAGCAGTGCTGCTCCATTGGGGTCACCCTGTGGTGGCGGAAGACCCCCCAGCAGGGTCCCAGCTCTGCCCATCTCTCCGGCTCCTCGCTCTTCTCCCCATCCATCCCATTGCCTTGTCCCCCCGTTACCCCCCCCTCACCTCCTGTCCCCGGTGGTCTCCGTGCACGTCTCCCTGCTGGCCCAAGCCCCATCCCCACGAGCCCCCCGCCGTGGTGGGAGCCCCGCAGCATCTCCTGTGGCTCCTGCCCCGTGCTCAGACGGTGGCCGGGGGTGGGTAGATCTTTGGGGCTATTTAATCGCGGGAGCTGTGGGAAAAGCACCAGCATCCTCCACTGCACTGGCAGACCTGCACGCTGCGGGGTTGGACACGCTCAGGACAAAATCCCGATAGCAAATTCCCTGGGATTTCAGTTTTCAGGCAGGTTTAGCTCTTCCTCCTTTGGGCTGGGGCACGTCCCAGGAGGGGATGCGGGATTTACTGCCCCGAGGAGCCGCGGCGTGAGCCCCGGGGGTGTCTGTGCTGCAGGAGCCTTGGGGTCGGATCCCTCCGGCTGGGCTCCCTGCTGCCCCGAGCTGCCTTAAGCCACATTTTTGGGGAATTTTGAGCATCTTAAGATGGACGTGGTAAAAATTGCCATTGCAAGGTGCCGCAAGGGTTGATTGACTATTGCTGGCAGCAGGAGGCTGGAGGGGTCCCGTGTCCTGTCCCAGGGTCTCTGCTTCAGCTTTGCAAACTTTGAGTCGTCCCCTCTGACGGCTTTCTTCGGTAATTAGTCAGAAAGTGTTGCCGTGCTGTTGGGCAAAGCTGCCCCGGGGTCCTGTTTGGTAGCTGCGGGTCGGGCTGCGCGGCTCTGCAGGATGGAAAGGTGCCAGTGACCGCGGCAGGTGACGAGGGTGAGGGACTCGAAGCACTGAAACGTTTTTAAATGTTCTTGTGTCGCTTCTCTGGGGGTGCTGGGGCTGGTGGTGCTCCCGCGAGTGCCGGTGACATCCCTCCCGGGGGTCCCGCGGGTCCCCCAGTCCCTCTGTCCATCGTCCCCCCGCCCCGTGGTCCTCAGCCCCTCCTCTGCCGTGGGACGGGGACGTTTCGTTACCGTAACGAAGGAGATGTGGGTGCGCTGCCCACCCCGGACGCGTGCGCTGGGCAGTGAGGAAATTCGGATTTTATCGTTTGTGTTTAATTACCAAGCGATTTAATTACCACTGCTCCATACCGGTGCCCTGGCACTCTCCTGTTTGCTGCTCGGCTCCACCGCGATGCTTTGTCTTCTGTTGGGTTTTTGGTTAAAATCTCGGGAACCGGACCCGTTTTCTCGAGGATCCCCGCTCAGCGCCCGCCCGGCAGCTTCAGCATCCCCGTCGCATCGCGAGCAGGCGGCGTTAATCCTGTTGGCGCGTGTCATGTTGATTTTGTCTCACTCTAATTTTTAATCAGAACGCCACGCGATACCGGGTTCAGTGTCTTACCGGAGTCTAAATGTATTAAATCAGCGCCGTCGCCTTTATGAACCAGTGTTTAAACTCCCCAGATCCCGTAGGTTGACAGGGTCCCTTGTTCACGAGCCGTGTTTGGCGGCTGCTCTCCGGGGTCGGTGGCTTCATCCTGTGCCCCGTGGCCAGGGTTGGGCTGGCGGGACGGTGTTTTCCCATGGGACACCCATCCGTTCGATTTGTTGGCAGAATCCCTTTTTTCCATCACACTTCTGGAGCTATAAAACGAGATGAATTTCCAACGGTAAGGGAAACCGCCCAGCCCTGGGGTGACAGGCAGCCCCCTCCTCTTCTCTCCCAGAGACGGTGCCACCTAAACGCTCAAATCCGGAGTCTGCCGGGAGTTTTCTCTCCCTGAAATAAAATATTTAAATTCTGGCATCGAAAGCAAACCGTCAGCTGGGTCCCTGCCCTGCGGGACGGAGCTAATTGGACCTTGACTAATTAGTTCAGGTTTGGGCACCTTGAAATCCGTGGCTGAGAACAGGGCTGGGGGGAGGAGGGGGTCGGTGGCCGCGGCTCCGGGACGAGACCCACCCTTGGGCTGTCCCGGCGGAGGGTCCCGCTGCAGGAGCCCACCCGCGGCTGGAGGCAGCCACTCGGGTTTTCCTGGGAAAACCACGGGAACGCGCCTTCCCTCCCGCCCGGGGGAGCTCCAGCCTACGCCAAGCTAATTTATGTTAATTATTTTTAATATTGCTTTTATGTGGCAATGCATTGTTTTAATTTCATAACAATGCAACGACGGATGCTGTCTCCAGCTCGGCTCCACGCTCCCCGAGGCGGCGTTTATTAAAATCCTTTTTGGTCCGTATCTCATGTTTATTGCTGCCATCTTTAATTAAGGGAGGTAAATATTGCCGGCGTGGGCTGAGGGGCCGTTTTATCGTGAGTAATGAGGAATGTGCTCAGCAACGCGGGATGCAGCGGGGGGGACGGAGCTCCCGGGCGCTGGCGCTGCCTCCTCCCGGTCAGAGCAGGGGCTCGGCGGGGACACGGGGCTCCGTGCCCGGGGTCTGGTGATGGTTTGAGGTGAACAGGGAGGTTCTGCTGAGGTTTTCTTGTTGGGCACTGGAGCTGGAGGAGCCCAGGCTGGGGGCTGTTCCCTCCGCATTCATCTCAAGAGGTGGGGGTTTGGCAGGGGGGTGGTTCTGGATCAGGTTCTAGGTCACTTTATGGTTCTAGATCAGGTTCTAGCTCACTTTATGGTTCTAGATCAGGTTCTAGCTCACTTTATGGTTCTAGAGCAGGTTCTTTGCTCTCTCGGTGGTTCTAGATCTGGTTCTGGACATGTTTGTTCTAGATCTAGTTCTAGAGCTCTTCCTAGATAACTTTTATGGCCCTAGAGCTGATTCTAGATCACTTTGTGGCTCTAGAGAGGGGTAACAGATCTAAACTGGAACAGTTCCGATTTCGACTGAATATCAGAAGTTGTTCTTCCCTGTGCGGGTCGGGGGGCACCCAGAGCAGCTGTGGATGCCCCATCCCTGGAGGGGTTCAAGGCCAGGCTGGATGAGGCTTTGGGCAACCTGGGCTGGTGGGAGGTGTCCCTGCCCATGGCAGGGGGTGGCACTGGGTGGGCTTTAGGGTCCCTTCCCACCCAAACCATCCTGGGATCTCTGGAGTTCTGTTCCATGTAGATCTGTGTTCCGTGCCTGCACCCATCCTGGGAAGAAAAAAAGGGAAAACCAGACCTAAATGCAGTGGGGTGTGCTGCTGGGTCCTTTTTTGTGCCATTTCTCCTGAAATCCTTCTTTTTGCCAGATGGCGTTCCTGCGGACGGGAGGACGGCCGTGGGGTGCCAGGCAGGGGCTGGTGGTCCCGGGTGGGGGTTTGCTGCACTGGCAAAAGCAGTATTTCTCCCGTTGTTGTTTATTTCTCCCGTTGTTGTTTATTTCTCCCGTTGTTATTTATTTCTCCCGTTGTTGTTTATTTCTCCCGTTGTTGTTTATTTCTCCCCGTTGTCATTCCTCCCTGCCGCCGGTTCCGTTGTTCCTCCTGCAGTGACGGAGCCCTGCGCCGCTGCAGCTGGTTGCAGGTGAGGAGCAGCGTGCTGCAAGGGGCAGGGGGAGCCGATGCTCTGCGGCGATTACAGGGGCTGGGTCACCTCTACCTGCGGCAGATCATCTGCTGTGAAAAATGGTTTTGTCGCATTTTCTTTTTCCTTTCTGAATCTGAGGTGGGCATTGGTGTCTCATCCAGACACGCCGTACTGCGTGATGGGCGGCTCCGCATCCCGCTCCCTTACCAGACCCGGCTCAGGCTGGGTTTAACCTCACGCCTTTTGCGCGAGCAGCAGCGTGTAATTGCAGGTCTGCTCGTAATTGCGGGGCTGCTGGGATGTATTGGGGTGTTTGTTGTTCATGCAGTTGTTTGTTGTAGGGAAAATAAGATTAATTTCTGTTCCAGTAATGTTCCACGTGCGTGCTTTTGTACAACGGTGTAAAGGTGGAACCTGTGGGGAACCCTCAAATCTTGCAGAGCTTGCCTTCAAACCCCAGCCTTGGGCTCGTTGCCGGCGTAACGAGGATCCCAGCCTGTCCGCGGGAACTGCGGCGAAGGCAGAGTGAGCTTAATCCCGGTGTAATCCCCCTGGTTTGGCAGCTTGCACAGGGCGGGGGGGTGATTTTTGCCCTAATAAACCAGTTGCAAAAGCTGGGTTCCCAGACAGTAGCAGCATGCTGAAGATCCCTGCTCTGACCAGTCCAGCGTCCCTGGAACTGGTGCTTCTCCAGCCGCGGAGGGACCGTGAGCTCGCTGCCACGCGTTCGGTGTCTGGCCGCTGCGATGTCTTCAGCCCGCGCCGATCGGGAATCGAGGCTGCGGGCTGTGGGGTGGGCGTCTCCTGTCTGCCCGCGGCAGAGGCTGTCACGGCCGGAACGTTAATTATTGCAGGGCTGGAATAAACCGCAGCCCTTTCCCGGGGGATCCCACCCCATGTTCAGAGGCAGGTGTGGGGCTTGGCAGCGATGGAGCATCTCGGAGCCGCATCCTCCTGTCTGCGCGTCGCTGGGCTGCAGGACGGGGACGTGCGCTGGACACCAGGTCCCTGTTTCGGCGGTACCCGAGATCTGGGAGGGGAGGATGCCTTGGGATGCTCAGGATGAAGTTCTTGCACGGTGACCCTTACTTTGAGGACGTTTCTCAGGGTGTCTGGCGTCGTACGGATGTCAGATGGGAAAGGAGGGAGCACGTGGCTGCGGGGCTGGAGCATCCCTGCTGCGGGGCTGGAGGGGAGCAGCGTGCGGGAGGGAGCAGGGGTCCCTGTGCCCGCTGGAAGGAGCTGTTGGGGACGGTGCTTTGGAAGCTGGTGGAGGCTTCGGCTGCTCCGGACGGGTGAAAACTCACCGTCAACTGCTGGCACATCTGTTGCCCTCCGCTCGGCAGATCCCAGCTGGAGGGGGTTTGGTTCAGAGCAGCGTCCTTTGGGGACAGGTCAGATGTCTCGCATGGGGGCATCTAGAATCCAGCCGTGCTGGGAAACCTCCGAGATGCTTGTGCCTGGAGGAGAGGGCTTTCTTTTGTGCTTCCTCTGCTGGGTCTCCCGCGTTCTCACTTTTTCTTGCGTCTCTCAAACCGTCTTTGCCAGGGCTGAGTCGCCGTTCGGTGGTTTCTCTCCTTCGCATCTCCCCTCACTCTGGAGGGATGCAGTGGCCACACTGACCCTTTGCACAAGCCGTTCTCTCTGGAGCACGGCCAGGCTGGTGAAGCCTGCAGGGGAAGGGGTTTGTTTGCTGAGGCACGGGGAGCACCGTCTTGCTTTCCCTTATTGCTGGTGAAGCAGAAAAAGGGGGAAACCTGGGGGCTGGGGGGGGCAGAGGTGCTGCATCCAGGCTGTCACGGGAGACCTGGGCTGAAGTGAGCCCTGTGCAGCCAGCAGAGCCCCAGATGCTTTAGCAGAGGTGACACAAAGGCTCTCTGAGCTTGGGGACAGCTGGGATGAAGCAGCAGCAGCAGCAGGGATGCTGCAAAGACGCGTTTCTGCAGTGTGCTGGGGGGGTGGGTGCCCTGGGGTATGGCGGGGGGAGCAGAGGGGTCCAGCACCCCCAGCAGAGCCCCTGCCCGCGGGGATGCACCTCATCACGCTCTGGCTGCAAAGGAAAACAGCGTTTCAGATAAAAGCTCTGCGGCACGGAGCCTGGCGGTGCTGGGGCTGGGCTGGCAGCCCTCCCGGCTCGGCTGCCTGAAGGGAGGCTCTGCCTCCGGCCCCGATCTTTTGTCAGCCCTGAGATAATTGGATGTGATAGCGCAGGCACAATGACTTCATCTCGATAATTATTTTTATTTCTTCTGCGGGCCTGTGTTCTAAAATAGCTCAGGAGCCCCTGCGCTGGGTTGCATCTTCATCGCCTTTATTTCATTTTGCTCGGAGGACCGAGCGTTCGGCTGTTCCTCAATGCCAGGTTCACCCAGCTTTGCTGGCTTTTTCATTTTTTTTGCCCCTCTCCAGAGGATTGGCGTGCGCTCAGGCGTTGCCACACGGGGTCACACCAAGGGTCTAAACCCGGGCTCTCGCTGGGGCGATGGGAAATGTTCCTGCAGGAGCTGGGGCTCCGTCCCGACGTTGAGAGGATGGGCACGACTCGTAGGCAGGGCTTCTTCGGCTTCTTGTCTGGTTTCACTGGACAAGAAGAACCTCCTGGCAGGGTCCCGCTCCACTGCCTTCTCCAGCCCCTCCTGCGCATCCCGCTTCCCCACGCGCTCGGCCAGCGCCGAGGCTCCCTGCCCGTGCCGGGCTCCTGGCTTTCTGGAGGTGGTCGGTGGTCGCTCCACGGACACCTGAACCGGCTTCTGCAGAGCGTGCACGGGGGAGAGAGCGGCTCTGCGTGGCACGGGACAAACCCGTCCGTTCGGTGCTGAGCTGGTGCTGGTTCGGCTCGCGTTAGCTTCGCTCCAGCTCTTGCTCCCAAGGTCTCCTTCGGCTGGGTCGTGCCGTTCTCGTGCGCTGAGCCGGGCTGGGGGAAAGCTGACGCAGCCATCTGGGCTTCAGACAGCGACTTTCTGCAGCAACATGAGTAATCCTCCTGCCTGACATCGTTTAATCGGGATTTTGTCTGGATGCGTCACAAACGCACCGGGCTGGGGGGGACTTTGGGTTCCCGAAGCTGCTGCAGAGGGTGACTGCCCCGTGCCTGGGCGTGGGGGTCCGGGGGCAGGGGCTGGTGGTGGGAGCCCAGGAGCCGGGGCCACGTGTGCCGTGGGGTGATGGAGATGCTCAGGGTGGGTGTCCCCGGGGCGTCCGCACCCGAGGGGTGCAGCAGGGCCAGCCCCCCTGAACCGCTGCATTATGGCACACGATGGGGGGGTTCGGCACACAGTGGGGGGGTTTGGCACACGATGGGTGGGTTTGGCACATGGCAGGTGGGTTTGGCACACAGTGGGGGGGTTCGGCACATGGCAGGTGGGTTCGGCACACAATGGGGGGGTTCGGCACACGGTTATAGGGGGCTTGGTGGGTTCCCCTCCCTCGGGGATGCTCCTGGTTCATCTCTTGTGCAAACGCAGCAGTGCCACTTCTGTAAAGCATCACGCCCCTGTCCTGCTGCCTCTCGTCTCCGGACCAGAGGCTTTGTCAAACATTTTTGTGCTGAGTGGAGCCAAGAATCCTTTATTCTGCCTTTGTCTGATACGGAAAGAAAAGTTAACGCGAAGGCATCTTTCTAACGGCGTTTGGGTCGCGGCGTGCAGCAGGGCTCAGCCTCGGTCATTTCTCTGCCACCCTTGAGCCCACGTTGGGGGTGTCCGGCGTTGGGGGTGTCCGGCGTTGGGGGTGTCTGGCGTTGGGGGTGTCCAGCGTTGGGGTGCTGTGTGCGTGGTGCCACCGTCCCGGGGAATTGCTGGATGCTCTCCCTGCGGTGCTGTCAGCGTGGACGGCATCGCTGCTTTTGCAGGATATAGCCTGGGAAATCTTTTGCTGTTGGAAATCCGGGCTGGTTCTGTGTGCTGCTCTCATGCACACTCTCAGGTCCCTGCTGCCCCCGTTTGTCTACCGGCGGTGAGTTGGGGGGTTGCAAAGAGGCTCGGGTTTGCTTGCCGGACTTTTCCGAACCCTTCCCCTGCAGTTCCAGGGGGTCCCGCTGCCTGGGTGAAGGGCGTTCGGGAGCCCTGGGTGGCCAGGGGCTGAAATAAGTCACTTGTTTCTGGGTTTGGGTATTTTTTTTGTTTGGTTGTTTTTTTTAAGTAATTCTGCTTTTGGCTTCCTGTGGTTCCTTGGGGAATGCACAGAAGGACAGTTTTCTTTCCGCTTCCCCAAGAGTCTCCCAGGAAGGGTGGCACGTCCTTGCGGCAGATGTTAGCTGCCCATCCTGTTGAAATCCGCGTTAAATATCAAACCCGCTCCTTCTCCGTCTTCACACCGATGATTTCTGGACCCAGCTGGGCTGCGGTTGCTCCCTGCAGCCCCAGTGCCCTCCAGCCCCCCGTGCGTGGGAGGTGGGGGAGGCCCTGGGGAGGGGCAGGGGAGGGGGTGCAGCATCTCCGGCCGGGCGCCCGCTCTGGGCTCCAAGGGGCCTCCAGATCCCCGCCGTGTTCTCTGCAAATGCCGAGGCGCTGGGTCCCGCGGGCGTTTGCAGGGGAGGATGTCAGCCCGCATCACCATTCCCCGCATCACGGCACCCAGAGGAGGATTTTTTGCCCTCTCGGGTTGATCTGAAAAGGTCGTGCGTGACACTGGCGTGTGACTGGAAGGACAGAAGCCTTTTGGGGGCTTTTCTTTAAAAATAGCGACAGCCGAGCGAAGCCCCGCTCCCCTGCAGCTGGAAGTGACCCCCCGGCGCTGGGGACGCTGTGCCGAGCCCTTCTCTGGGCTTGTTCCTCCGCACAGCGTGCCGTACGCGATGCTCTGGCTGGGTGCTGGCTGTGCCAGCTGGGGTGTCCCCCCTGCCCAGGGGGGTCTGTGGGGAACAAGCCCCCTCGGCAGGACGGCACCTTGCAGACCCCTGTGCCTGCAGCGTGTCCCCGGAGCGGAGCCACCAGGGAGGCACCAGGGGTGAGCATCCCTGCAGACCCCCTGGGGCTCCTCCATCCCGAAAGATGGTCCAAGGGATGCTGCATCCCCCACACCCCCGGGGAGGGGACCGCAGTGTCCTCTGCCCGCTGGGGGGCTGCCGGGCGGTGCCGCAGCTCCGTGGGGTGTGTGCCCAAGAGCCCACGGTGGGTCGTGTGGACCCCGGGACAGCACCACGGGGGTCCTGCTCCGACCAGCATCTCCCCAGCAGCCGAGGTGCGTTTTCCAGAGTTCTGCAGAACTTCTCTGGGAGCATCTTCCTCCGGGGCACGGCGCCGGGATGCTGCCCTGGGCTGGGGCAGGGGGCGAGGGGTCGGCGGTGGCCGCGGTGGCCGCGGTGCAGAGGAGCAGCGCTGCGTCCTCCCGGCGCGGTCAGGAGTGCGGGTCGCTTTCCAAGGCTTTGATTTAGAGAAGAAAGCAGGGAGGGACGGGGAGCCGGTGTGGAAGGTCAGCATTCATTTCAGCAAAAGCTTTGGTGGGGTCTCAGGTGAAACCAGAAATTTGCATTTAAATGAATATGTATTTGGAGATATTAAACCCCCAGGCGAAATGAAGGCCTTGCTGGGCTGACAAATGCATCCCTGCTTCTGCTTGTTCCTGATACTGCACCAGCCAGCCTTCAGGAATAAAACCGCCCCAGCTGAAGCGGTTTTTCTTCCTTTTCTTTTCGGAAACCACAGCCTGCTGTAAATGCGTGCTGTGGACCTGAGCTCCTGGGACTTCCAATGACAGAAGAAAAGAACTGGTGGGCTTGCAGGGTCTGTGTGTGACCTGCAGGAAAACCATCTCCCAGCGGTTCCAGGTCAGCTCCTCTTTCACCTGAAATCCCGACAAAGAGGAAAATCTGCTTTGGGGGGGAATAAGTCGGCTCTGGGGGACCCGGGCAGCAAAGTGGGGTTGCTCCTGTTTATTTTTTTGTTTCCAAGCCCTTGGTGCAGCTCGAAGCCCCGTCCGTGGGCAGGCTGAGTGCTGAGCCCGGGGTCCAGCCCCTGACCCCGCAGTGGGGCGAGCGGCACTGGGATGGGCGCTCGTTGGGGTTTGGACGGGGCGAGCAGCAGTGTCAGCCCTCGGCCTCGGATGCTGCGAGCTGCCGCGGCAGGAGTCGGGCACGGCATCTTCCGCGCCGAGTCGGAGCTTTTGGTTCCCCGTCGGTGCTGGTGTGGGGTGGCTCTTCTGCTCCCTGCAGAAGCTGCAGAGTTTCCCCGGCTGCACCGGCCACGGCGACTCTGCAGGGGCTGAGCAAGGGGAGGCAGCGGGCACTGGTCCTGCGCAAAGCCGAGCGGGTCTTCGGAGGCATGGGCACCATAAAATAAACGGTTACGGGCTCCGCCGCCGTTACAGGTTCTCAGCCGAACGCGTTTTCATCTCAGACTTCAGATGGATACAACACGGCTCTTTGCTGCGCGCTGAAGCTGACACCCAGCTGCTCAACGAGCTTGTAAAGCGTTTAGTCGAGGAGCAGGGCTGTGATCAAACGTGCCTGCCGCCTCCACTGCGAGCGCCGACAGCTGCCAGGAGTCGGCTCCCTGCCTGGCAGAGACGATGCTGCGCTGCCTGCGCCCCTGCCTGCGCCCCTGCCTGCGCCAGAGCCCCTGCCTGCGCCCCTGCCTGCGCCCCTGCTTGCGCCTCTGCCTGCGCCAGAGCCCCTGCCTGCATCTCTTGGCCATGGCTTCGAGGGAAGAGTCCCCAGTGCCC
>WKFP01014654.1:31558-41980 GCA_011057875.1 Pterocles orientalis | reverse complement strand
GGGACACGGGCACACCGGGACACCGGGACACGGGCACACCAGGACACCGGGACACGGGCACAGCGGGACACGGGCACACCGGGGCATGGGCACACCGGGGCACCCGGACACAGGCACAGCGGGACACGGGCACACCGGGGCACCTGGACACGGGCACAGCGGGACAGTGGGACAGCGGGACACCGGGCAGGGGGAGCCGGGTGGCATCAGCTGGAGCAGGAGCAAAGGCCAGTCCTGGCAGATTTTGTCCGACGTGGGGCTGTGGGCGCCCGGGGGAGCAGCGAGGCCAGGGTGAGGGAAGGGGGCCACAGGGAGGGGGACTGAGGGGAGGATGGAGGAGCAGGGCCGGTCTCTGGCCAGGGAGCGGGATCCTCCTGGTTCCTGCGCTGCTCAGAGACACAAAGTTTGGAGGATGCTTGGTGCTGTAAATTTGGTCGGGCTAAAGAAGTTCTGTGTTCAGTGCTATGCACTATTATAATTAACATTTTTTTAAGTGATATTTGCAGCTCTGGCCCATGCAGCTCCCCTTTCGGAGCCTCCCCGTTGTTTGCTGCAGGGCTGTCTGCGCTGCCTGCTGCTGGCCTGACCCCCACCCCCAGCACGGTTTCAAGCCAAACATTTTCTTCCTGTTTTTCCAAGTGGAGCGTGCGTCTCTTGTTTCATCTCGTTGGGTGATGCGGGGAAAGCAGCGCGAGCAAGTCTCTATGGCAACAGATGTTTATCGAGCCCCTGAGATGAGGCACAGGGCTGGAGGGAGGCACTCCAGCAGCTGGGATGGGGTCTGGGGCAGCTGCCCCCCTCCCGGGAAGGGTAGGGACTGGGGCTGCCGGACAGGGGGTGTCCTGCTCCCTGTCTATGGCCCAGCTGAGGAGCCCCGGGCTGGCGCCTGCAGAGAGAAGTTTGGCTTTTTACGGGGGCCTTTGCATCCAGGGTGCAGCAGCCCCGCTGCGGAGGGGGTACCAGACGGCATGTGGCGCTGGGGTCAGGAACTGTGGGGTGGGTGTTTGCTTTGAGCTGAGGGGTCCTGGCCGTGCCACTGCCACATCCGCTGTCTCTCCAGAATACATCAAGGATTAATGTCCCCCTCCCAGAGCTCCCCGGAGCTGGTTCAGGGCTGCGGATGGGTTAAGTCTCACCAGTGCTGCTATGGAGCAGCGCAGCCAGGGCCCATCCTGCCGGCGGGTTTGAGCTGGGGGGCGTGGAAGGGGTATTTGCCATTTCAGTGACAGCCATAAGGACAGGAAATCTTGGTCAGACAAGCAGAACAGTGTTTGGGGCACCCAGGGCTCTTGGGACAGGGGCTGGAAACACTGACTTTGGGATCCCTCCAAGGCTCCCAGGCAGGGTGCTGCCTTTGCCGGAGCAGAGCTGGTTCTCCCAGTGCCACTGCCGCAGCCAGCCCAGCCCTGTGCCAGCAGAAGCGAGCTGGCCTCGCTGTGTCCTCCGTGTGTCGCGGCTGTCCCCTCCGTGCCACAGCCCAGCACCACTTACAGGAGGCTCCCGGCACACTCAGAGTTTCGATGTGCTTTATTGCTTCAGGTACTCAGCAGGTGCTAACTGTCCCTGTTCCAAACCGTGTTGCAGTTGCTCTGCCTTGAGTGGACGCGGAAGCTGGGGTGACCTTGTCAAGGTCAGGCTGTGCGTTGGTGCCAGCGGTGCATCCCGGTGTGCACCCCAAAGCTTGGGAGAGGCATCGCCCTCCGGGACTCAGCCATCCCAGAGGACCACGGATCAGTAATTCGGGGAGGTTTTGGAAACTCTGCACAATTCTCTGAGACCAGGACTGGTTCTCCATCTGGGACTGGATCTCTTCGTGAGACATCTCCTTCCTCGTGTCCACACATTTCTGGTAGCGCTGCCGGGAACTCGGAGGCTGCCAAAACAGGGAAGCACAGTGCTGCTGATCCTTATTTCGCATGTACGCAGCCTGTGGGTATCGGCTGGGAGCGCGCAGTGCTGGAAGTGCCGGGAAATGAGACTGAGAGTTGCTTGTCCTGAGGGGTCTCCAAAAGGGTCTGCTGGGCCCTTTGGGGAGCAGCTGGTGGGCAACGCACAACGCGGGGGGTTCACAGGCCAGCAAAACCCGGAGAGACCACAAACTGGACACATGCCTGGACAGGAGCACTGCCGGGGGTTTGTGGGTGTCCCCAGAACCACTTACTTGGTGGGGGGTCAGTAAATTCCTCCCCAGCGTCCCAGAGCGAGAGCGATTCCCAGCATCACCGGCAGCTGCTTGGAAGGAGGGAGAGGAGCACTTGGACCTGGAATGGCGAGAGGAGGAGGTCAGTGTGTGACCGGTGACAGGGTCAGCGTATGACCGGTGACAGGGTCCGCGTGCGGCCGGTGACAAGGTCAGTGTATGACCGGTGACCGGGTCCGCGTGCGGCCGGTGCCCAGCCCCCGCCCGGGTGGGCAGCAGCCCCGTCCCCCGGCCGGCTGCGGTACGGGGGAGCTTGTGGGGGGACTTGGGCACGGCTGCACCCGCCCACGCTGCTCCCCCCGGTGACATGGAGCCGTCGGGCGGTGGCGGGAGCGGGAGGGGCGGCGGGCGGCTGCCGCCAGGTGTCGCTGTTCCCGCGGGAATCCCGGCGGAGCCCCACCGAGAGCTCCCGGTACCCGCTGCCCCCGAGTGCTCCCGGTACCTGCTGCCGCCGAGGGCTCCCGGTACCCCGAGTGCTCCCGGTACCCCGAGTGCTGCCGGTGCCCCGAGTGCTCCCGGTACCCCGAGCGCTCCCGGCGCTCCAAGCGCTCCCAGTACCCGCTGCCCCCGAACGCTCCCGGTACCCGCTGCCCCCGAGCGCTCCCGGTACGTGCTGCCGCCGAGGGCTCCCAGCGCCCGAGTGCTGCCAGTGCCCCGAGTGCTGCCGGTGCCCCGAGAGCTCCCGGTACCTCGAGCGCTCCCGGTGCTCCAAGCGCTCCCAGTACCCGCTGCCCCCAAACGCTCCCGGTACCTGCTGCCGCCGAGGGCTCCCAGTGCCTGAGTGCTGCCGGTGCCCCGAGCGCTCCCGGTGCCGCGGGCTCCCGCAGCAGGGGGCTCAGGGCCTGCAGGGAGCCGTCGTGGGGCTCGGGGGTGATGCCCAGCAGCTGGCAGAGGAGCGCGTAGATGTGGACGCTTTCGAAGGGCTCGACCTCCAGCCCCTGCCCGAAGGCGGGTCCCACGGCGCGGAAGATGGTTTTCATGTTCATGGCCTCGTTGTCAAAGCCGTGCTCGCCTTTGTTGAACTGGACCTTGTATCTCTGAAAGGGAGGGAGGGGGTGTGAGTGCCCGGAGTGTCACCCCCCGAGCACGGTCCCCGGGAGGCGGCAGGCTCCGGAGCAGCAGTGCTGCAGGAAACCTCCACCGCTCCTCCACGGGGCTCTCACGTGCCGTGTTCTGAAGCCACAGGGTTTAACGGTCTGTTTAGTTTCTCCGAGTTTTCGAAGTTGATCTAACAACGTCAAACTCTGCAGAAGCTGGAGGGCGCTGCCTAGGCAAGCAATCACATCCTGCAAGTTCCCTCCATAGATGTCAGCACATCCATGTTTTGTTGTACCGAGGAGCTCTGTGATGGGAAGCTGCCTCCTGGCCTTGACCTTGGGCTTTCCCTTAACGCCAGATCAGGAGAGGATCCTGCAACTGCTGTTCTGTGTCCATGGCAGTCCTGCTCCAGAGCCTCTGGACCTGTTATTTTCTGGCCAGCAGAGAAGGTCTTTACATAAAGAGCTGGAATTTCTGTCTCTTTGTAGGGAGATCAATCAAAGCAAAGGCATAGAGCCAGGCAGGTACTGGGGTGCTATGAGAAGGGCAGGAGGAGGGAGGCAGATCCACAAAAGACAGCAGATGTGTCTGTGCATACATCTTACCCCGTGGATCACGTATCCAGGATCACTGTACAACAGGAGCGGGGTGATCCGGGAATGGTTGGCGTAGTGGAATCTCCTCGGAAAGTCTTCTTTCTTGTACACGTGTAAGTTTGGGTGGGCGTTTCTCAGGACTGAATACACGTGTTCTAATTTTCCCTCTTTTGGCACCAGTAGTCCATTTGGTCCGTAATCCAGGAGTTCGAACTGGATGTCTTTGAACGTGAAGTTCTCCACTGCCCCGACGTGAATCTCGTTGGTTTTTATGACGGTCTCCATGCCGTGGTCAGACGTGATGATGAGGTTGAGGTTTGACTCCAAGACGCTTTCCCGGATACGCTGCCTCAGGTAGCCGATGGTTCTGTCCACCTGCTTGACCATGTTTTTCCTCTGCGTGGATTCGGGGCCGTACTTGTGTCCTGCCGAGTCCGGCTCGCCGAAGTAGAGGGCGATGAAGTCGAGGTTGTTCACGGTGAACCATTCCATGGCGGTGTCGATGTTCTCTCTCCAGTTGGTTTCGTTGCTGTAGTTGAACAAGAGGGGCTCCACCAACTTCATATTCACTTCTTCCCCTTGATATTTTGCTTTTCCTCCGGGGAAATAGATAGAGCCTGTCTTCAAGCCCTGTTAGTGGAGACATTGAGTAAACCACCTGCACTCGCTCTGCAGCACCTCTCCATCCATCAGTGCGACCCCCTACTACTGCGGTTGGTTCATTCAGCCCCCTAATGCCTGCCTCTGCCTTTAATGAGGTTTTCTTGCTCATTGCCAGTTAGAAGTGATGAACTGGAAGCACTGCCTGTCCCAGAACCCCTGCACATTGGTTTTCTCACCGCGTTAGTAACCCTAGTTATAACTTTGGAAACAGGGACCCGTTTGTACCTCGCATGGACCCTCCGGCTCTTGACCATCAAGACTTTTACCCCGGCCATGTAAGCACTCACCCTGAAGTCAATGGGGCCAATTTGTCAGGTGAATACAGGCAAAGGTACATGTCTTGGGCCGGGTCTGAGGTCCCCAGAGAGGAGGGAACCAGCCCCTGACGCTGCCACCCAAAAGGTCCGTAGGAAAGCGTAGGAACCCCCTGGGCTTGTGATGCTCCCTAAGGAACCGGCTGAGGTTTCTTTAAACAGGAAAAGGATAACCTGTTTTATTAATGTCTTAATAAAGCTGAAATGCATCTATTATTTTTTTGCTATTTTTAGTGGAATGATCATAATTATTCCTGCCAGTGTCTGGGGACTTCATTTTTTCGCTGCTCTAATTAGCCCGTCGTTTGCAGCGCGGATGTTAGCTCATGGCCACTAGAGATCGTGGCTCGCCTGCAGCTCTGCCAGGCTCTGATACGACGGGACGCGGCTGTGCGGGGTCTGCGCGTGGAGCCGGCCGCACTCGCCTGGCGCTGCGCGGTGATCCAGATGGGCAGGCTGCCGTTGTCCCACCAGCTGTCCACGCCTTGCGTCTCGTGGTAGGGCAGCTTCTGGCCCGTGCTGGTGTTGAACCACATGTTGTGAACCACGCCGTGGTTCTCCAGGTACCTCCCTGTCGGGAGAGAGGCAGGAGGGGGGGTCAGCCGGGCTGTGGCTGGAGGGGGGGTCTCACCCCCACGCTGGGCAATGGGCTGGCTCCGGGTCAGCCGGAGATGCTGCCTCACCAACTCGATTTCTCTGTTGTTCACAACTGGGGGGGTCAGCACGCAGCAGAAACTCTCATCAGGAATGGAATCCTTGCCCTTTGTGCCATCCCATCTCGTTCTGTTTCTATTATCCTGGTCCCGAAGAGTGCAGTTACTCCCGCAGGGTATCCCCACCCTCCCTGGTACTGGCAGCGCCTCCCTGCCTGTTCCCATCGGCAGATTTCCTTAGCATGTCCCGTTCTTTTATGCCAAGGTTATTAATGAAAATCTTAAATAAGATTGGCTCCAAAATCTATTCTTCGGGAATTCCCCTGCTGCCCTCCCTCCAGCTCGACAATCTCTCAGCATCCCCGGCCGTCCTCTGCCCGTTCCCTCCCCACGTCAGAGCTTTTGTACTAATCTTCGTCTCCCCGATTTAACTAATGATTTCCCGCGTGGCGCTGTATCAAATACATTACTAAAGTCCAGAAAGATTAAATTTAGTGCACCTCTCTTGTCTGAAAAATAATTTATCTTATCGAAGGAGGCTATGGGGCTGGGCGGGTGCCTTTTACCTTTGACAAACACAGGCTCAGTCCTGTCCCCGCAGCTGTTGCCTTGTCTCCCGCTGGCTGGGGAATCGCGACTAGGACACTGTTGTAGGGATATTTGTGTTTGTGCCTTTGTAGTTGTGTGTTTGCAATGCTGTGGCTGCGTTGCACCCAAATATGCACCGAGATGAGGGGTGTCGGGACCCAGCACCTCTGTAACTCGGATACTGCAGGAGGCTGGAGTGAGGCACAGGTTTGTGCCAGCGCTCAGCACGAGGACAGGAATTAAATGAAGCCTGAGGCTGCATGAACTGTACTTTAATCTTTGTTTTGTGCCTCCAGTAGATAGAGAAGCACAAGTGAACTTTAACTGCAGGCTATCCCACAACAGAAGAGAAGGACACGTCTCAAGACACAGAGGGGCTGGAGGCTGAGGCTGCGAGCGCAAAGCAGGAGAAGGGAAGAGCCCAGACTCCACGAACAGGATGGATGAGCAGAAGTGCCATCAGGGAACTGGGTGACCTATAGGGACTACACATCGGGTAACAGCCCAGGGGTGGGGGCCCTCTCCTGAGGCACCAGCTCGAGCTGCGGATCGCGTGCGTTAGGAATAAACATCCACAAAGGGTTGATCTGAGCTGTTACTAAAGCAGAACGTAGGGACGAGCCCTGCTGGGGTGGCCCCGGTGTCATTCCTGCCATTGTCTGGGTGGCAGCTGCATGATCCCTGTGACATCTGCAGCTATTTCCCTCTGACAGACACAGGTTCAGTCCTGTCACTTCCTGCAGCTCTTGCCTCCTCTCTATCCTGAAGCTTGGCACGCTGCTGGGGCTGGACGGCGGCTTGGCTCGGTGTCCTTCGCGGATGCACAAGCCTGAAACGTGCAGCTCCCCAGCCTGCACCCCGCGCTGCTCCGCCAGGACTCACCGGTCAGCAGCGTGAAGTGGCAGGGGCTGGTGATGGTGATGAAGGCAGGAGTCATGTACCGCGCCTTCACCCCCTCCGCAGCCATGGCGTCGAGGTTGGGGGTGTCCACGTCCTGGTCGTAGTTCCACCGAAAGCCATCGAAGGACACGAGGAGGAGTTTGCTGCGCTGGGATACCGGCTGCACGGGGACAGATCTCGCTAAGGAGAGGGCAGCGCAAAGGAATCCCAGTGAAGTGAACATCCTCACGCCCGTGAACTGGGACAGCCCCGACACCCAGCGAGCCCACGTTAATACACGCGGGATGGGACCAAGTCCGGTCCTTATCTAATCGTGCAGCTGTTGATCAGGTGCATGGCTTCAGCCAGCGCGCCGTGTCGGAACGAGCCCCCCTGGATTCGTCTAACTGAAGTGAACGAGTTTAACTTTCCTTCTGGGTCAAACACCAAATCTGCCTCCTCCAGCCGCGGCGCCGGGTGCTGTTCCAGTGCTCAGGAATGGGAGGAACCGCTCATGGGGCAGGAGCGTGCGACCGCCTGCCTCCCCACCGCCCCGTGCCCGTCTGGGTCCCCACAGCCTGTCGCCGTGTCCTTCCCACGCTCCTGGTGCTCGGTGCCCTGCTCTCAGGTCACTAGTTCAGCTTCTAAAGGCAACTCACACCGCCTCGGGAGGGTGCAGGAGCTTGGGTTTACCCGAGGTTCTCAAGTGAGGCTTTGTGGAGCTACCCCCTGGGGAAGGAGACCCCTTCCTGCATCCTGGCTGTGCCGGCAACTCCCAGGGATGCTCCAGGGGTGAGCCCGGCTCTGAAGCCCCCGTGTCCCATCAGTCCCCTCCCACTGCTCAGGCTCTGCGGCTCGCCGTGCCGTGGGTGACCCTCATCCTCTCGTGTGCTGCTGCGCACAATTATCCATATCTGCTGCTTTTATGACTTCTCCAGGGTTTGATAATTGCTGAGAACTCATTTCTCAGCAAAACGGAGTTTCAGGCTTTTGTAGCTTTATCTAACAGAGGTTCACTTGGTTCCCCGGGGTCTGAACTCTTCACGCAGGGAACTGTTCTGAGCTATCAGCCTTTGCTGCCCTGGGTCTGATCCTGTCCTTCCAGCAAGGACAGAGGGGCCTGCCAGGTGCTGAGGGTGTAAAGGGCTCGTGTGATAAAGGTGTTATCACTCACCAAGCTCAAGGAAAGTCCTAAATATTCAGCGTGTTGTTCTGAGGTGGGTCAGTGAGTCCCCGTGCCATTGCTACAGCCCAGGGGAGGGTCCCGGTAAGTTGTCGTGTCCATTGGCTCTGCTGGGGAGGGGAGAGGCAGCACCGCTCTGATCTCGGGGGAATATTTAATAGCAGGAGTGTCTCAAGGCACACTTTGATATTGGGTATCTGAGGAGCACGAGGCACAGATAAAGAACGTCACCTTTGGCCACGCTGCCTGGGGACGCCGTCAATCCCCAGTTAAAGGCTGGTGCAGGTCCTCTTGCGCCAGCAGCACCCCAGGCACTCATCCTGCAACCAGATGTGCCTGAGGGGCCATGGCTGCCTTGGGGCCACTGTGTCCCGCTCAGCACCCTCCGGATCACGGGCACCTTCCTGGCAGCACCAATCCTGCATCCTCGGAAGCACAAGAACACGAACGAGCTGCGCTCTGAGGGCACGAGGCACCAGTCCCGACAAGTAATTGGGGGAGAGGGTCCCTGCAAAGGCGTGCTGGGGCCAAGACTGTCCTGCCCACACTCGTGTCCCAGTTAACCCAGCGAAGACGGATGAAGGGGCTAGAAAACAGGAATCATGAGCACAGAGGGTTCATCCGTCCGTGGAACAGCCCTGCTTTCCTGAAACACGGTGCTCGGGCGCCCAGCCTATGTCCTGCCTTTGGAAAAAGCGAGGTGCCAAGCACCCCCTGGGCGAAACCGTGGCTTCCCTGCGGCGTGGGAACACACACGGGCAGCGTGGGGCGGCTGCTGGGGTCTGGGCTGGGGTACAGACTGGGCAGACAGGCAGGGTGGTTCTCCTTCTTTATGTTTTATTTTTAAACAGAAAATAAAATAAATTTCTCAGGGGTGCCTCTTGAATGTCAGACAGGAGTTATGCTTTGTCCCACGCGAGGGGTCACTTGGTTCCACAGGGATCCAATGTGGCCGGAGCTGCTCCCTGGCCATGGGACTGACGAGCTGGGTGACACCTGGGCAGGGTCCCCAGGTGACAGTGGTTTGCTGGAGGGAGGGGGTTTATAAAAGCCCTCCTGGGTGGCATGAGCTCTTTTGGTGCTGCCCTGCCAGAGCACAGAGGGAGGAGGTGCTGTGCAGCAGAAGGAGGGTTGGAGCCCCCTCAGAAGAGGTAGGATGTGCGCGGGGTCTTGTGGGGTGGGCAGCAGCCTTCCCCCTCCCGGGTGTGTGCAGGGGTGCTGGAGGCAGGAGTGCTGCAGACTGCAAACGGTGCGTGGGGACGTGACATGGAGGATGGGTTGAAGGACAGCAAGTTGGTGGTTTTTGTTTGTTCACCCCACTGTCCTCCCTGGAGTAACTCCACTCTGCAGATCTGCTGCACTGTCCCAATGGTTGCGGCATTGAGTGTGTGGCCCTCGGGGAGAGGGTGAAGGAAGGGAAAAGGGGAGAGGGAAGGTGGCCAGGAGAGGGAAAACTGGACACAGCGGCTGGCAGTGCCCCGGTTTGCTCTTTACCCTGAGCCTGGCTCCTCTGTCAGCCCAGCGCTGCTCGGACCCAGGGGGAATGTCTGCACTGCTCCTCCTGGCTCCCCGCACGCGATGGCCTGAGTGCCTGGGCTCGCTGGCATCGCTGCAGTCCCCTGTGCCGGGACCGTGGGGTTAGAGCCGTAATGCTGCCCTGGGGAGCAAAACGGGGGAGACTCTGCAGCTGAGGGGGGCTGGAGAGACGGCGAAGGGAGGGACATGGAGCTGCTGAGTGTTGGATGGAGCTGCGGGTCTGTGGAAGGTGCTGGGGACTGGCTGCACCTGGGGCAGTGGGGGGGTTGATGAGAGCCGAGGCGCAGCTGAGGGCAGCTCTTGGAGAGGAGGCTGGTCCCAGGGGGAGCAGATATGCTTTTGCTCGCTCCTGCTGTCATGCAGGGAGGGTCGGTGCTGTCTGTGTGTCACAGGCATGGGCACGGAACTGGGATGGAGGTGAGGAAAGTGCTGGTAACGGCCTCAAAGCCGGGAGCAGAGCAGCAGTGACCGTGTGTTGCACGAAAGCAAAAGCCAGGAGCAGCCCCGGGCTTGGCCCCAGCCCCGAGGCAGGTGGGGGCCTGGGTGCCCGCACCGAGGGGCCGGACTTTCGGTCTCAGCCCCGTGAAGCTGCTCCTTGGAGTCGGGACCCGCGCGGGGGCTCCTCCGTGAACCGGGCATCCGCCAGGCGGCGCTCCTGAGCCACGGGCGGGGGTCCGGGCGGGGGTCCCCGCGGGGCAGCAGCGCTCTGGCCTGGGGGGGGAATGGCCGGAGCGCCCGGGGAGGGAGCTGGGGAGGGAGCTGGGGACCTGCC
>WKFP01014654.1:10222-25962 GCA_011057875.1 Pterocles orientalis | reverse complement strand
GGGGTGGGTGGGGCCGGGGATGGGTGGGGCCGGGGTGGGTGTGGCTCGGGGCGGAGCCTGCCCATGTGCCTGGTGCTGTCCGCGATGCTGACGGCTGCGCGCTCCCGCCGCCGCTTCCTATCGCTCCTCCCGATCCCCTGTGTGCCCAGAGGCACGATCCTCCCTCGCTCCCCCCGAAGGCGCAGCTCCCTCGTCCCTCCCCAGTGTTCACGGGATGCTCGGGGGTTTTCCTCTCTCTGGCAAGGTGTAAAGTTTTCTCAGAGGGAGGAAAAACTGCAAATGGCAGGAGAACGTCACATAGGGAACAGCACTGCAGTAAGAGAAAAAAAGTCAAAGCACCCTGTTCCCTCATCCCTGCGTCGTCGCTGTCCCCATGGGATAAATGCGTCGGGAGGAGGACATGGGGATGTACCTGAAGTTGTGTCCCCTGCCCAGGAGAGCTGGGAATTCAATATCCTGTCTGCCTGCACCAGTCCCGTTTGCTGGCTGTTACCAGCGATAGCTGGGACACTTTAAACCTAAAGCTTCTCGGTAGGGTCTTACAGTGTGAGTGGCTGGGTGGAAAAACGGCAGATGGATGTTGCTGAGCCCAAGTCATACAGACAACTCATCCTTCGGTACAAAACCACAATGCTGGCCTTTAATTTAATATTTCCTACTCGGGAAAAGAGACCTCGCAGCTGCTGTGGGTAGTTCTATGAAAATGTCATCTCAGTGCCGGTGCCAGTCAAACAAGGCAAATTGCTTGTTAGCAGTTATTAGGACAGAGGATGGAAACAAAGCAGGCGGCAGCATTACGCCGAGGTGCAATGCGCTGTGTCGCAAGTGCTGCGTGCGGTTTGGGTTGCACAGTCACAAACGGGAGGTAGTGGAACGAGAAGGGTAAAGGAAGGGATGACAAGGCTGATCAAAGGCACAGAACAGCTTCTGGGTGAGAAGAAACTAATAAATTAGTGCTCTCTTGGTTAAAAGAGATAGTAGAGGTGCTCCAGGGGAGAGTTCTGTAAATTCAGAAGTGGTGTAAAGGTGGGCAATAGGAAATGGATGTTCACTGTTTCTCGTAAGCATCAAATGAAACAGTTGGGCAACAGGTTTGAAACATAAATGGAGAAAAGGTTTTTCTTTTTTCCATGCAGAGCGTGGTTACACGGTGGCACTCAAGACCGCAGGGCGGGTCAGGCACCCACAGCCCCTGGTTCAGAAAGCAGTTAGAGAAGTTCACGGGCGGTGGAAGCGTTAGCAGCATAGATGGAGGGTGGCGATGCAGATGCAGCGCCCGGCACAAGGAGTGCTCTGCTGCTGGCCAGGCGCAGGCTCAGCGCGTGCAGCCGTCGCTGCTCTGCCCTTCCCTCTCCTGCCGTGACGGTCCCTGCCCTTCCCTCTCCTGCCGTGACGGTCCCTGCCCTTCCCTCTCCTGCCGTGACGGTCCCTGCCCTTCCCTCTCCTGCCGTGATGGTCCCTGCCCTTCCCTCTCCTGCCGTGACGGTCCCTGCCCTTCCCTCTCCTGCCGTGACGGTCCCTGCCCCAGGCTCAGCCGGCCGTGGTGGCAGTTAGCCCTGGCTTGGGACGTGCCTTCATGTCACCGAAGGCTGTTTAAGTGTTTCCCTGTTGGAGCCCAAGGAACAGACCTTCCCCCGTAATGCCGGCAAACCCCTGTTCCTGAGGAGCCGTTAATTGATTTCCCTTTGCATCCTTCCTCCCCTGCCTGTGGCTGTGCTGACACCTCCCTGCCCGTGGCTGCGACGGGCAGATCCTGAAGTTATTGATAAACACTCATTGGGGCTGGAGCCGGGTAAACTGCCAGCAACCCCAGCGGATTTCTCTCTTGCCAGCATCATTTTTCTTGATGACAGCATGTTCCAAAGTTTGTCGGGGTGGGGGCAGGGCCTCTGGGTAACTTTTTTCCCCAGTATTATGCATCGGTTGTTTTAAGAGGTCCCTGCATGAACAGAGAGGAGCCTGTGCCCGTGTTATCTCTGCCCCCCAGCCTGTCCCCAAAGAGCGTGGGGCTGGGCTGGGCTCTCCACTGAGCTTCGCCCAGGCCTGTGTCCCCCTCACAGGTCAGTCCCACACTGTCGTCCCCCTTGGTGCCTTCTTCATCCCGACATGCCAGATCCCTGTTTCCTCCTCTGAACCCTCTGCTCCCCCAGGCTGTTATAACCCCATGTCATGCCACGGTCTGAGCAGGGACAGGGGCCAGCGTGGGGACAGTGGCTGGGGCAGGGCATCCCCTTCCCAAGCCAGGGCAGTCCTCGTCACTGGGGAGCTGTTGGAAGGGCTGGTGCTGGCGGGCAGCCTGCCCTCCCCAGGAGGCAAAAACCAACTCGAGCATCTCCCGTGCCCCGTCCTTACCCGAGCGGGGTGATGTTGCCTGGGCTGTGCTCTGTGCCCAACTTCCACGGCGCATACAAACGAGCGCAGTGTGGTGGGTCTCGAGCTGTTGCTCTTTCTGGAGCTTGGAGCATTTTTCTCTCTGCTAGGTCTGCTAATTAGTGGGAGGTTGTGGATCGGGAACAGAGGGAAATGTCCTTCTGTGGTTCTGGCGCTGGAAATAATTGAGCCATTTTTCACCTATGGCCAGTCTAACTCTGTCCACATCTTGATTTTTCTCTTAATAGCTTGGGGATACTCTCGGCAGCCATGGGATTCACAGCCGTGTCCGAAGCTTTTCGGTAATCGCTCGGATTTTGTTGCTCTCTTGCTAACTGGTTGCTGGTGGTTTCTTAGTCTTTGCTTAAGCTCCTGAGGGATGGGGAAGGAGTCCACGCTGGCCAAGCCGTGCTTGCCTCTGCGCTGATGCTCTTCAGTCCCTCTCCTAGGGCAGCGGTGTGGGACGGTGCACCTGGTGTGGGACGGTGCACCCAGCTCCTCCGCAGCAGCCACCTGTCCCTGGAGCCATCACTCGGGTCTGTCCCCTGCTCAGGGCGGCTTCGCAGCCGCAGCTCATCTCGCTCTGTGCCTAATGAGCGCGTTCCTGCACACCCTGGTGCTCCCAAACCAGCAAACGCCCCATTACAGTTGTCATGGAAATTGGGAAGTGTTTCTGCTCGGGTGTCCTCAGCACGGTGGGCAGCCGCTGCTCCCCTCACCGGTGCCGGGTTTGCTGTCTCGGCCCCTGGCCAGCCCGGGACAGTGAAGGTGTTTGTGGCAAACTGGGAGGTGCCATTTATCAACGCTGGTCCCCAGAGGCTCGGGGCTTGTCAGGCACCAAAAAATCCCATACATCACAGGGGGTGCTGCTGCCTTTTGTTTTTTTTCTTTTTTTCCCATTTTGTTTTTGCAAATGGTGGGGCAGGAGAGCAGCAGCAGCGTGAGGGCTGCCCTGGGCACGGGAGGGCTCGGGGGATGAGCTGTGGGGACTGAAGGATGCAGCGTGCCTTTTCGTGCAGTACAGAGATCTCTGCCCCCCGCCTGCGCGCTGGGAGCCGGGGGGGCTGCAGCGCGTGAGATCTCCAGCCTCTGCACAAGTGACGGGGCTCAGGCGCCTTCCCCAGCTTCACCCCGTCCTCCGCGAACATCCCTCTGCGTCCGTCTGTACACGTGTGCATGCATCTGTGTGCAGATCTGATTGTTTTCTTCTCTATAACATTTTCTTTTTCCAATGTTTATGGGCCATGGGATTGGAAGTGAAGCATCTACTTAATTGCTGTCAGGCAAGGAAACGGGTTATAAAGTTGCCAAGGGAAAAAATAGATCACCCTGGGGTAAATGCAGGGGAGCGGGGCTGGTGGAAAGGGGAGGGGGAGAAGGGCTGAGGATGAAGAGATGGAGGGGGAGGAAACAGGGAGGGATGGGCAGGCAGCGAAGGGAGGAAAGGGGATAGCTTGGGAGGGGTTGGGGGGGTCTGTCCCTGAAAGAGCATCTTCTGGGCCGGGCACCTTGTGCCGAGGGGCTGGAACCCCCCGGGGTCGGGGCAGCTCCTCCCCACGGTGCTCTCTTGCTGTGAACTCCACAGTTCTGCTAACGGGGTGTCTCCAGATGCGCCCTGACACTGCTGAGCGTTTGGGTGCCTCATGCCATGAGTGGGGCTGCGAGAGTGCTCTGCAGAGGGGAAATGGGGAGAAGGAGCACCCCCATCCATCCCCCCCATCCATCCCCCCCATCGCCGGAGCCTCCTGGCTGCTGCCGCTCCCGTTCCAGGCTCTTAGCTCGCCCCTCTCTCATCTGCATGGCTTTCTTGTTTCCTTCATTATCTCCCCCGGTCTAGCCCTCCACCATGTCATCTCCATTGCACGGCTCCTCCCTCTCCCCGTTCGCCACATTACTGCAGCAAGGACTCACTTTCCCATCTTTTAGTCTCAGTGCCATACATAAAAGCGCTCTGATGGCCATGGCGTGATAGCAAAGACAGAACTTAATTTCACAGCATTTTCATATAATACTCCATAAAACTGCACAAATTTGCTGGAGTCCAAATCCATCTCATTATGCGGAGTCATTGAAAGGGAGGCTTTCACATTCTGGGACTCGGTGCTCGACTAGGGGATGGTACAGAAGGAGAGAAAAATAATTAATTAGGTGCTGCTCTGGATCTTTGATCCTGCATCGCAAGGCACATTAAATAAAACGCCTGGCTCATGAATAAACGCTGCACGGAGCCCTGGTTTTTCTGACCCCACTCAGAAGATTTTCAGCGAGGCTGAGGTGTAGGTGGGGACGTCCTGGGCTGAGCCTGTGCCCCAGGAGCGGGGCAGGGATGAAGGGATGGAGCAGGGCTGGATGTCTCCCTGGGGCAGGAGGTTGCAGTGACACCCCACTGGCACGGTTACGGAGACCAAAGCGTGGCTGCAGTGCCCTGGGAGGGTGCTGGGGACCAGGATGGATGAAGGAGCGCCCAGCTTTCCCAGAGCTCTGCTGAGGTCCCTGCTGTCCCCAGGGATCCTGCCTGGCACATCTGAGGTCTGAGCCCTGCCCTGTTGGGAGAGGCGTTGAGGCGAGAAGCTGTGCCTGTAGCGATGCACCAGGATTCTCACAGCGGCCCCCATCCTGCTTCCCCATCCTTGTGTTGCAATCATTCTCTGTACACAGCTGCAGCCCGTCTCTCGATGTCAGTGAGCTCAAGGTTCATGTGGCGTTTGTATTTTTTGGGTAGTGCGATTTGTGAGGAGTACGGTCGGAGGATCCAGCGACTCCAGGGTTTGGGGTGCACCAGGCGGAGGGGTCCCAGGGCTGGGGCTGTGCTCCCCCCTTGGCTGAGCCGGGAATGAGCCCTTGTGTGCACTCACCGTGCTGTGCCTGGCGGCAAGGGCTCCCTGCCCTGCCTGTGGCTTGGCCAGAGCAGATGGTTAGCCCGGGCAATGCTGACCTGAGCAGGAGAGCAGGAAGGCTCAAGGAAGCCTGGCTTTACTCACGGGCATCCCATAATGTCCTGGTGTGGGAAGGAGACCTGGTTAATGGGCAATGCTGCTGCCCCGGGGTGGTGCTGGGTGGGGGGATTAGCAAGGCACCAGGAAAGAAATCCTGCAGAGGAGAGAGCTCGCTTCACCTCGCCTTGTGCCGTTAATTAATCTGCTACCCGATGAGGATGCTCTCCTCTGGTCTTTACTTAATCCATAACCCAGAAATCCTCAAATTATGTCATTTGTTCAATACAGATGAAATTAATTACTCTGGGAAATAGGCAACAAGTTGCATTTCTGCTGCCCCTTATCGCATAATCAGATCTACAAAGTGCTTTCCGTGCAGCCGCAGCGGCAGCAGCGGGATTGCCTGCAGCAGGCATGAAATACCGAGCAGCGTCCGCGATAAATCTGGCACGGCGCTGGCTCTTCCAGGAAGCTGATGACCGGGAGTCTCTGCAGGGATGCCGGTGGTGCAGCAGCCCGGGCAGGGCTCTCCCCACGGAGCCTCCACCGAGGCTTCACCACCCACCTCGGCCCCGCCGCTCCCTCCTGTGCCTCCCACCAGCCTCCCTTGTATTTATTACCCCTTGCTGCGGTCACAGACACAGCTTGCAGGGCTTCCTGGGGGTCCAGAGGGACCGGTGCCCCCCACAGCCTCCCCAGAGCCTGGTCCCATCCTCGGGGCTCTGCAGGATGTGTCCCTCCGCCTGGTGACGTTGAGGAGGCGAGGGGAAGGTCCCCATCAGGATGGATGGGAAGAGCTGGGCACAGCATAGCGGCGGTTTCCTCTTTATTGGAGTGATTTTGGGGAGGGGGAGCTGGGACGCGAGAGGTGACGGCAGTGGGTGCAGCAGGGCTGGGGGCATGGTGCCGGCCCCGTGGGTGCAGCCCGGGGGGCTCTGCTCGGCTGGGGGAGCCGGAGATGGAGGGGTGGGCAGGTCAGGCATTGCCTTTCTGCCCGGAGAGCCGGTGTTACCGCACCCTGAGCGAGCGCTGCAGCCGGGGAGCCAGCCTTCCCCTCCCTGCGTGGCCCCAGCGTTCCCCCCCCGTGCTGGGAAACCCCCCGAGGTCTCTGCAGGAGCCTGTCTGGGGAAGCCCGTGTGCTCCAGCACAGCGAGAGATCTTGTGGAGAGCACTAAAGACAATTCCCAAAGGTGTAAGAGCAAAATTTGCAGCCTGGGCGTGCTCCCTCCTCCCACCGCTCAGCGGCAGAGCCCAGGGGATCCGAGCATCCGCAGGGCGCGTCCCCAGCAAGGATTTAATTGCAGCCTCTTGCCAGGACTGGGCTCTCACGGCAGGATGAGCCCCAGGGCTGGGCCGCCTGCACCGAGGGATCCTTGTCCCCTTTTTCTGGCTGCCTGGGGGTCCATGGGGAGGCAGCTGGGGAGCCCCGACCCTTCCTGGGGGGCTGCTTGGGGTGGGTCGGGCTGGAGGGAAAGCTTTGCTGTGAGCAGTTAAGGTGGGTACGGGCTAACACGTTAAGAGCCGTCGTAACAAAAAATCTATACTAGTTGTTTGCTAAAATGGCAGTAATGAATCGAAAAATATTAGGAGCTGATCAAGGCAGCTCTTCCCAGGCAGGTTGTGGCCCTTAGCCCGGCTCATCGGCTCGCCTGGGTCACCAGACACGGTAAAATCTATTTGGAGAAGATAGAAATGTAATTTCTCCCTGCCCTATCAATTTAAATAAATTAACTATTACATTAGCTGCACTTAAAACAAAACAAGAAATCAATCCCGGCAGCCTCGGCTGCTATTAAACTGTTTTGCGCCGCTAAACCTGTAATTGCCAAAGGTGCCCGGGAAAGGGGAGAGCCGGCGGCAAGGCGCTGCGGGTGGGGAAGGTGTGGGGGGCACGGACCAGCTGCCTGCCCCCCTGCACGTCCCTGGGGGTCCCCACCTCGGGAGCACCCGGAGCCCTGGGGCAGGCGGTCGGTTTGATGTGGGATCCCACTGCACCCTCCACCCCCAGTTTGCTTCTCCCAGTGGGTGAGTGGAGCTGGACGGGGGCAGGGGTGGAGGCAGGGATGGAGGCAGAGGGCAGGGATGGAGGCAGAGGGCAGGGATGGAGGCAGAGGGCAGGGATGGAGGCAGAGGGCAGGGATGGAGGCAGGGGCAGGGATGGAGGCAGGCATCCCTGCGGGGAGCTGGGGAGGGCAGGAGTCCCCGGCAGGGAGGGCAGATTTCTGAAGCAGCATTTCAGACATGGCTGTTCCTTTTTTTTTTTTTTTTTTTCCCCCCCCCCGTGCTGGAACTGCCGCCTCGTGCAAACCTGCTCCAGCTCCTCAGATAAATTAGCATCTAGGGGGATTTTTTTTTTTTCCTCTACATTTTGTGCAGTTGCGTAAGAGGGAAGAACAGAGGAGCCCAAGCAGCAGATTGCTTTGTAGAGAAGCAGGGAACAGCCGCAGCCGGAGCTGCCGTCTCCCTGCTGCCGGCACATCCCATGCATCCAGCTGGATGAAGCTCCCGCGGGGGATCGGGGCGTCTGTGGGATCGGCTGGGTGAGCGTGGGCAGGATGGGGACACCGGGGGGTGTGCGGGTGGTTGGGGCTGTTCCCAGCATGGCTGGTCACCTCCTGGCCGGGATTCCCAGTCCTCCCAGTTGGCAGGATGGCTGCGTGCAGCAACAGTCCCCACGGGCAGCCCAGGAGCAGGCAGCTGCCAGGCCCCTGCCCACCGCCGCTGGGCTCTGCCTCTTCCCCACCTCTGCTGGGGATGGAGAAGCCCCTTCCCATGGAAACCCGGGGGGGCTCCTGGGATCCCTCCGGGCGGGAGCTGGGGAAGCTGCGGGAGCCTCCCAGCGGGTGCTGTTCCCGAAAGGAGGAGGAGGAGGGTATCGGTATCCGCTCCGCCGCCTCTCCCTGACCTGACCCCATCGATTTGTACCGATCCGAGTCTGATGAGAAGTGCGAAGCGATCAATAACCTGCAGCTCTGCCAGGGGATGCGGGGAGGCAGGGGATGGGACTATGGCGTTAACCCTTCCTGGCCCCCGCCGTGGGTCCCCCCTGCCCTGGGGCTTGGGGGTCCCTGCTGGCCAGGCTGGGCTGGGTGTCCCATCACCACCTGGGGACAGACGCCTGGCTCCTGGATCCCGTTTGTCCCTCTTAGCACACGTCCTGGGGTGTCCAGGTCCCACGGGAGCCCCCCAGCAGCCTGCCCGGCCCCTGCCTTCGGGTCACCTCCCTCGGGGGTTTGATTGCGGTAGGCAGGGCACCGTTGCGGGACCCCTCCCCAGCCTTTCCTGGGGTGAGTCTGGCCCAGTGCAGGCTCTGCTCCCACCCTCCTGCCACATGCCTGCGTTATCCTTTCACCTTCCCAGGAAGCTCCCGAGAGGAGCCCAGGAAGAGCTGGGGGGAGGATGGAAACAAAAGGAAGGAAAAAGGAAAAAGACTCAAAAAGGCTCAAACTTGCAGAAGTAACTTGGGGTAGGAGGGAGGGGAAGGGAAGGGGCTGGGGATGCTCGGCCGGGAGCTCTCTGCCCTGGGGATGCTCGGCTGGGGGGGCAGAGAGCTGGGCAGTGCCCGTGCCGGGGGAGCGCTGGGCTGGGAGCGCGAAAGCCCGCAGCCAGGAGGGATTTCTTACGAGGCGTACGTAATGTAGGGAAATAAGATTATCTCACAAAAGGGAACGACAGAATATAAACATCCTCCCAACAGCAACAGCCCAGTAAAGGACTGGGGCTGCGGAGGGGTCGGGGCAGGCACCCCCCCCAGCCAGCACACGGGGAAGCTGCTTTCGGGACCTGACCTGACTCTGGTCCCTTGTGAGTGTGGGGCCGTGGCCGTGCGGGGCTGGGGACGGTGATTGATGTCCTGTGGGATGTGCTGGGTGCTGCGTGTGCTCAGCAGCCCGGGGGGGGGTCATGGCTGTGACTTGGGTGGAGATACCGGGGACACCGGGAGGTGACGAGCTCGGTGCAAAGCAGAGTCTTGTCTGGTGGGGAAGGGCTCTTCAGCTGCTTTAACAGGCTGGCATCTGATGGGAAGGATGAAAATAAATGGGTCTCCTCCACATCACTCACTCGAGACTCTATCAGACTCGCCACAATTAGGAAAACTCACGTTGAAGGGCTCATTTGTAAAGGGGCAGAATAAGAGAAAATGTTTGTCCCAGAGGGAAGCGGGGAAGGAATGGAAGCTGCCGCTCATCTTTCATCATTTGCCTTCTCCTGCTCCTGTGTTGGCAGCCCCGCTCTTCTGCTTTGTCTCCTTCAGGTGACTAATCATTAGACTAATTAGTTGCTAATCGATGTTTAATTAAAACTTAGCTGTTAATTACTGGAGGTGCTACCGTAGGGTGGATATGAAATGTTACGAAAATATTTCTAAGGGTGGTTGGCTCTCCCCCCGTCTTCGTTGGGTTCCCCCCCCGTGAGGCTGCTCTCTGGCCGAGGAGCTGGGATGGGGGTAACGGGCTGGTCCAGCCCCCCTGCACCTCCCCTGCCCTCTGCCCGCTCCCTGCCATCGGCTCCATCGCCTGGGACCGGACCCTGGTGCAGGCGGCTCAGGAGCATCCCTGGTGCTTTCCCACGGAGCAGCCGGGGAAGGAATCAGTTACGCTGAGGGTGGGGAGATGCTGGCCCAGGTTGCCCAGAGAAGCTGCGGATGCCCCATCTGTTTTTTGGGAGTGGGGATCACAGGTTCCTACAACACCCACCCCTGGAGGGGTTCAAGGCCAGGCTGGATGGCCATCTGAGTGACCTGGTCCAGGTGAAGGTGTCCGTGCCCATGGCAGGGGGTCGGACTGGATGAACTTTGAAGGTCCCTTCTAACCCGAACCACTCTGTGATTTGATGGTTTGGGATGCTGATGAGCATCCAGCCAGAAGCCACGTGCAGTGGGCAGCTGCTGTCCCCGCATCTCCCGGCTCAGCCCAGTCCATCCCCGTCAGCCCCAGGCAGCAGGACCCGTCTCTGGGGACAGAGGCTTCGTTATGCGCCTCTCGCTGCGTGCCAGAGCCGGGGGGATTTTCACGCCCAGCCCGTGGAGAAGAGCCCGTTGAATATTCCATCGCGGTGGGTATGTAGGTCACCCAGGTGTGCCGCTGCCTCCAGGTACCAGCTCACAGCAGCCCGTGCTGGTGTCTGCTCGTTGATTCTGCGGCTGCTTCTCCCTCCCCGTGTCCCTCTGCTGGGGCTGGTGGGACTGGTGTCCCCCCTGGGGACAGGGCTGCCCCGTGGCTCTGGGGGCTTTGGGCAAACCCGAGGGATGTGCGGGGCTGGGGGCACCACGTCTTGTACGTGTGCCGACACCACGATTTCCATTCTCTCTGCTCTTTACCTCCCTTATTTCACCTTCCGTGTCGCTTTATGGCTCATTTTAATTCCTCGCGAGCAGACCCGTGGGATGACGAGGTGCGGTGCTGCAGAGGGTCCCGAGGCAGACAGCGTGTCTCCATCCCTGGCGCTGGGAGCGCCGCGAATGTCCCCGTGTCTGCGTCAAGGGGGGCACGCTCCATCACTGGGGAAGAGCCGGGCGCTGGCTGCAGCAGCGGAGGATTTGGGGGGCTGCAGGGGATTTGGGGGCTGCACAGGGCTGGGGTACTGGGGCCCGTGCGAGGGTGTGCCTGCGCTTTTGGTTTGCTTGATGCTGCTGGATGTGATTTTTTTTTTTCTTCTTTTTTTTTCCCCGCTGCTAGTTAGAGAAAGATGCTGACAGCGGAGCAGGGTTTTGGTGATTTGGGTGGTGACAATGCAAGGTGCGGGAGCTATGTTTAGAAATAATTGCTTTGTCTTTTGCAGAGGTATTAGTGCTTCCATGCTGGCAGTTACAGGAATTAGCTGGAGGTACTGGTGACACAAATACAGAAGCAAAATTATTGCCACTGATCATCACTTTCATGTGTGTGCAAGAGAAAGAGACGTTATCAGGATGGGGGGGGAGAAGGAGGCTGGTCGCCAGAGGGGCAGGGGTCCCTGGGGTCTCCAGCATGAGGCTGGCACATCCTCTGGGGGCCAGAGACCCTGGGGCTGTGGAGCTGGGGGCTTCACTGGCACAGCTCCTGCTCCACCAAAAGCAGAGACGGTGGCTGTGCCGAGGGTCCGGGACCCCTCCAGGGACAGCGAGGGGGCAGAGCCGGCGGAGGGACCCACAGCCCCCGCTGCTGGATGGGGCCTTTCCCCGAGGGAAGGTGGGGTGGGGGCAAGGGCTGGGCAGATGGGGTCCCCCACCCCAAAGAGAGGCTTGGGGGGGCTGGGGCACCCGCCCCCCGGCTGGCAGGTGCTGCTGTGGGGACAGGCACAGCCCGGAGAGGCTGCGGAGGCGGCCACTGGTCCTTGGGACAAGGAGGGTCTCTGCAGCCGGGAGAAGGTGACGAGCTGCAGGATGGAGCGTGTGAAACGAGACGGTGGGATCCTCCGGGAGCGTGAATGGGGCTTGTGGGGGAGCAGCACCAGGGGATGCACAGCCAAGGCGAAGGTTCATGTGGCCACATCTCCCTGTCCTGGATCCCAGCGCGCCCCGTCCAGGCTGCTCTTGGGATGCAGGAGTGAACTGGGGGGATCTGGCCTGTTGCAACACTTTGGCTGTTAAAATGGGACCCGAGGACAGCACGTGAGGCCGTGAGCTGATGCCCGTGGGGATGTGGGTGCTCATTCCCATGCGGAATGGATGGAGCGGGAGGATCCCCTGCAGAGGAGCCGGCAGAGTCCTCGGGAGGCTGCTCTGCTCCAGATCGCGTCGGGAGCACCCGTGGATGCGGCCGCGGCTCCGGCACCGCTCTGCTCTCCCGCTGTCTGTCCTCCGCGGTTCCTCGGGGCAGCGTCCTCCCCCGGCCCTGCCCATCCCTCGGCGGCGGGATGTGAACTCGTGTGTTGGGAAGGAACCCGTCTCTGGTGAAACAAGGCTGTTCACCCTTTCAGATATTAAATTCCGTGCAGAATATGAAATAATTTCCTCTTCGGTGATCCCAGTAAATTTAATTAGCTCTTGTTCCCCGGCAGAGTTGTTTCTACGATCCGGGAGCGCTGGGTTTGCAGCGGAGGGGAGCTCGGCCCCGCTTTGGGTGGCTTGTCCGGGCTTTTCTCTGGCCGCTTGAGAGCCAGGTCCCAGGCGGGGAGGGATGGAAATCACCCAAGTGATTGGGCTTCAGTAGAATGTTTGCTGCTGTTGTGTTTGTTTTGGTGTTTTGTTTTTTTTTTTGGTGTTTTTCTTGATTTCTTGGCTTTTAGAACCCCAGAGCAAAGAGGGGGGAAAAAAAATTTCCTTCCTGATGGCAGAGACTAATAGCGGGTTATAGATGTGTCCCGTGCACGGTTCGTTACCTGCCGTGACATCCCGAGAGCTACGAGCAGTGCGGCACCAGCAAATCAATTCAGAATTTAATCTGAAAAATTAGGGGAGGTCGGATCACGCAACATGTTACCAAACATTCCTCCTCAGCTGAAACAGAGCAGCTCTTCCCTCCCGGCGCTCCTCCCGCCTGCTCGCTGCAAAACACAAAATAAATAAACAAGTACCTGATTTACCGATGATTAATTTGCATAATTAGTGCTGTGTCAGATCACTTCACCGAGGTGCGGGGCACACTTTGCTGTTGATGTTTGCGTGGCCACCTTTCCAGGTTGGCTCAAGCTCGCCTTGTTTCCCGTTTAACGCTCTCGTAGGGACATTGCGTCGGTGGTGACGGGATTTTGGGAGGCGAGAGCGCGGGGCCGTGGGGTGAAACCCACCCATGTGGAGCAAATGCCGGGGAGCGGGAGCCGGGTGTCTGAGCGGCTCAGCAGCACCCGCCGTGCCGTGTCCCTTGCTTTTTGCAAGACTTGCCTTTTTGCAGGGCGCTTTCTGACACCCAGCACCGCCAACGCTGCAGAGCCGGTGGCGTGGCGCTGAGGGAATCCCCGCGGCACCGCTGGCCGTGCTGCCCTCCTCCTGCGCCCGGGCAGGGCTGCAGGGTCCCAGCACACAGACGGCTTCGGGCTCTTTGCTCTCCCGCTCCCGGCGCAGGGGAAGCGGCTGCAGAACCATCCAGCGTTCCTCACAGCCAGAAACACAGGGGATGCTCTAAGAGATGCCGAGCTGCGGGCAGCCCTGGTTGCGTGCCCTCGCGCCTTCTCCCCCCGTCCCGGGGCTCAGATTGTTCCACTGATCCTGGCGTTGTTTCAGGAACTGACTGATGCAATGCGATGTTCGCCGATTTAATAAGTTTGTTAGTATAGCAGAGGTTCGGGACTGTGCCACTAATGTGCAGTGACAATTACATTTCAGATTTGCTCATTATGTTGCATAACGTAGCTATGAAATCCATCAGAAATTATATTTACAGAAGCATTATTCCAGAGCACATTAGCACGGCTCTCCCCTCTCCAGCGCCGGCGAGTGCTCTGCAGCCGAGCGTGCGCAGGACCAGGCACGCGCCCGGCTCCTCGCCGGCTATCGCACGTTCCGCCCTCGGGTTTTTTGGGTCAGGGCATCTGACACTTGCCAAAAAAAAAAAAAAATCTGGGTCCTGCCACGTCATCGCACCATCTCCATCACCGCCAAGGACAGCGCAGGTACCCGGTGTTCTGGCGGGTCTCTGGGGAAAGCTCCAGCTGGCACCGTGCCCCTGGAGGACCCCCCACCACCGGCACCGAGGGGTGCGGGTGAGCCCCCCGGCAGCGGCTGGAGCTGCAGGTACCGTGTCGGTGCTGAACACGCTGCAAACGTTCCCTTCTCGGGCAGAGTCGTGAGGAGGGGCTGGAGCTGGGTGGGGTGCCTTGAAGTCGAGGGTCCCCAAGAGCTCGAGCTGTTGTGGGGGGGGGCTGCTGCCTCCCTGTCTCATGTCTCTCCCTCATCCAGAGCCTCTGTTGCCTCTCGGAGGCGATTTCTGTGGATCCGGGAATGGCCCCTGGGCACTGTCCGTGCTGGGCTCTGCGGGGGGAATAACGGGGACGAGCCGCTCAGCCCCGGGGGGCTGGGGGGGATCCCCAGTGCTGGGGCTCTGCTCTGTCCCGTGCACAGCATCTGCCTTCAGGAAAAACTCAAGGCAGCTGCAACAGGTTTTCTCATCGCTTCACTCCAGCCACGGCTATGGGGAGGAAAACCTCGTCATCGTTAAGGATAAAACTGAAACTGCGGCAGTAATTCAACAACTCTGACCTCCTCCGAACAAAAGGCCCTAAAGGGCAAAGAGACTGTGAAACAAGCTAGGAAAAAAAAAAAAAAAAGCTTTTTTTTTTTTTTCCAGATGAATACTTGTTCCCCTGGCTCACTTAAGAGGCTTTCCCCAAGGCAGGGGTTTGTTGGGTCTGTGGTTTTTCTAACTGCTGCTCTTCCCTGCACCGTCGATCCGTGCATCCTCTGCTCCTCCTTCTCTCCCAGGGGGGGTTCAGATGCTCGTCCTCCTGGGGCCCCACGGGCAGGTCCCCCTGGTGGGATCCTCTCTCGGTGCCCACGTTTCCCTGCCCGGGAGCGGCGGCTGCTGGGCTCAGGCCTGTTTGTGCCGGGCAGCGCGGGGTTGCCTAGCGATCCCGCAGCATCGCCGCTCCGGTGAGTGCACGCACACCTCCCGGTTTGCACGGCTGCACTGCCCGAGCGGGTACCGGTTTGCGTTTCTAGGAACAGATGTCAGCAGGGACTTGGCTCAGAGGCTTGAAATGCAGAGAAAATTTTGCGGAGCTGCTCTCTCCCGTGTTCCTGGTTCCTCGTTGTCCAAATCTGCTGCCGAAAGCATCTTCAAGCCTCAATGAACCGTGAGAAAACAGCACAGCGGGGCATAGCGAGGAGCCATCCCGGCCGAGCGCTGCCTTTGTCTGGCAGGTCGTGAGAACAAGGGCTGCTGCCGCTCTGACAGCGCGGCGAGGCGCGGGGTCGGCTGCTTACGGCATCCTGGAGGGCTAAAAATATCCGCGTTTGTCATCCAAAATGGATGTTGCGATGTACGAGGTGCATTGGGTGCATTTCTCAGCCCTCCTTCACGCTGTGTCTGGGGAACCCTGGTGATTTTCTCCGGAGCCCTCGGGAGGACGGTGAGGCTGTGTTGGGAGGGGAGGGGGCTGCGCGGGGGCTCTGCAGGGCGCTGATAGCATCTCGCAGACGGACCCTGTGCTAAGTTCACGGGAAATAAACGATGGTGTCACCAGCCTGCAGGGGTTCCGGAGGTTTCTCGGGAAATACAAGTCATGGAGGTTCACCACAGTCTTAATGGTTGGGAGCCACAAATAAATCATCTGAGCCAGAAAAGGTGCCGGGAGCCCCGTCCAGTAGCTCTGGCAGGTCTGCAGGAGCCGTCTGCCACCGCGGTGCTGTGTAACACCCCTGGGTGGGTGGGGGGGTCCGGGCCCCCCGGGCACGCTGGGTGCAGGGACCTGCACTGCCCGAACTCGTGGGTGCTACGGGGGGCTGGCGGCTCCGCGGTGAGCCAAGGGGACAGGGCAGAGCAGCAGGACCTGAGCCTGTGGTTTGCAAAACCTGGT
>WKFP01014653.1:154527-176443 GCA_011057875.1 Pterocles orientalis | reverse complement strand
TGCTGCTGGGCGGCTTTTGGGGATCCTGGAGCAGCTCTGGGACCTGGGGTCAACCGAGATGCTTCAGGTGCTCCCGTCTTCTCCTTGGGACAGCTCTTTTCCTGGGCTCTGAGGGAAAACCTTGCCAGGCCCTCCGACACGATGCTCTGGGCCGTGTCCCACAGAGCCGCGGCGTAGGCTGTGGAGTCACAAGGGGCTGGACCCTGGCTCTGGGGCTGTGCCGCTGGGTCCCGCTCCCCAGAGGCAGGAGATGTTGGTTCCTGCTCCTCCCCTTGTGCTGTGGGAGCGAGAGGTGCAAGGTGCTCCTCTTCCTCTGGGGCTCCAGGCGAGGCAGAAGCTGTGTCCTCGTTGTCCCTGAGCACCTCTGGGGCAGGAGATGCGCTCTGCCGGTCGCTGTTGTCCTCTCCTGTCACCTCTGCCCCCGCTGTGCTGCTGGGCTGCTCCTGGGCACCAGCGTGGGGTTGACCCAGATGCTTCGGAAGGCAAGGCCACGTCCTTGGGATGGCGGGTTTTGCGGGCTCTGAGGGAAAATCGTGCTCCAGACGTCACTCACGACGCCCTGGGCCGTGTCCCGCACAGCAGCGGCACAGGTGTGGCGCCGGGCAGGCCGAAATCTCCGCAGCCTCGCGCCTGTGCCCCCCTCGCTGTGGGTGGGCCGCCCAGGGTATGGCCGGGACCACTCGGGGGCTCTGGCTGCGGTGCCGCTGGTGGCCACTATCCAGCCCCAGTCCCGGTGGGACGGTGGAGATGGTGCTGGTGGCAGAGGCGGCAGCTGGAAGGAAGAAGTGCCGTCGCCTCTCGATGGCCTGGCTGCACGGGTGAGCCGGTGTGCCGCTGCCTGCCTGCGGAGAGGCGTCGCGGCCGGCAGAGGCACCGTCTCCTCCCAGATCACCATGCCGCTGGATGACGCTCTCTGCAGGGTGATGCTGCTGGTCTGCGAGGGAAGCCAGGGAGAGAGAGAGGTGGCGTGACTGTGCCCGTGCCCCCGCGCCCCGGCTGGCACTGCTCCTGCCCGTCCCCCCGGGCTGCCTACCTGTTCGCGGTGGCTCCAGCTGCTCTGCGAGCTGTCTGTGCTGGGCAGCCATGGCAGCCTGTCCCCGCGGAGGGACGAGGCCTGGCTCTGGCTGTCCTGCGGCGCTGCCGGGAGCGGCCTGGGGCTCTCCTGTGGGCAGAGGGAGGAGGAGGAGGAAGCATGAGATGGAGGCGGCTGCCTTGGCACAGCAGCCCCGTCCCACCGCCGGCCTCCCCCTCCTGCCCCGTCCCTCACCGAGTGCCACATCCGCAGGCTCGGCTGCCTGTTGCCGGGCTGGGCTTGGGCGTTCGCATCCTTGTCCATGGGCATCTTTGGCGTCAAACGGCGCAGACGTGCCACGGGCACCCAGGGGAGATGCTGCTTCCTGAGGGAGCTGCTCTCCTGGGAGTGAGTGGGGCCCTGCGGCTCCTCCTCGTGTACCCCGCGGTCACCGTGTCACAATGGCCTCTGGGCACGACGGGGACCCGTGTCACAATGGCCTCTGGGCACCAGGGGAGGGCAGGGGTTGCCCTGTTCCACTTCCATCCCGTTCCAGCCAATCCCACTGGCTCCAGCCGGTTCTGGCCAGTTCCAGGCAGTTCCAGCAGGTCCCAGCCGGTTCCAGCCAGTTCCAGCTGGTCCCAGCCGGTCAGGGGTGTGGGGTCTCCACAGCGATGAAGACAGTCTTGGTGACAGCGGTCCGCATGGTGCCCCGATGGTTCCATGCGGAACAGGGAGACGGCAGCAACAGGACATCACCATCTGAAAAGTCTGGGTCACCCTCCCAGTCCCAAAGCTCCTCCAGGGGTCCCCCAGTCTCCCAGAGCGTCCCAGGAGCACAGTGGGCACAGAGGTGGCAGAAGAGCCAGACGGCGACCGGCATAGCCCAGCTCCTGCCCCAGCGGGGCTCATGGACGCTGCTCCGGCAGCTTCGGGCCGTAGAGCCCCGCTGCCAGCGCCAGGCATGTCCCCGGAGATGGTGCCAGGCCTGACCCTGCGCCGTGTCCCGAGGGAGCGGCACGGGAGCCCCATGTGGACGGGAGCGTGGTTGGCACCCCTGGCATCCGGCTGCCCTGAGGCCACGGTGCTGCCAGCCTCCGCCGGGCCCTGGGTGCTTTCAATAAAAGAGAATTTAACCCCAGCACTGGTCTGTGCCTGCTCCTGCTGTCAGGACAAGGATGCCTTTCCCTGCCCGTGCTCAGGGCCCCGCGCAGCCTCAGCCGCTGCAGGTTCCCTGTTGCTGATCCAGGGGAAAACTGCCCCCAGCAGGCAGCAAACTGCCCTCGGAAAACCAGCAACGCACAGGGGCAGCAAGACGGGATTTTACTGAGAACAATCCGACTTTATTGGTGCCCGTTAGAGCTCTAGGTGCCTGAACATTCACAGGTGCTCAGAGGAAGCTGAGATGACGGGGAGTGCGCAGCCCGCGGCCCCAGGCAGGGCTGTCACGGTGCTCCCGTGCTGCATTCTAGTCTTCGTGGATGTTGAAAAGCTTTGCTACTTCATTGAGATCCTCGTGCTCCTCCCCGTCTTTGATGATCTGGAGGAAGGAAGAACGCATTAAAACCTGCACATCCCATAAACAACCTGCGCTGCAGAAGACTGTACACGGGCACCAGGCAACGGGCTGAAGGTCTCAGATCCTCTCTGAAGCTCTGCTGATGGCAGCTCACCCGCGTGGGCAGTCCACAACCCAACCTTCTGCAGCCACATTTACACGGGCGGCTTCTGAGCTGCCTACAGGAACGGCTGGAGCCAAATCCAGCCTCCCCGGCCCTGCAGGATTTGTTCCCACGTCTGGGTTTCCCTCGGCAGCTGGGGAGAACAAGGATCTTCACGAAGGGATTCACCTCCACTCTGAGATGAGCCACTCTCTGCGTTGCCTTAGAGGAGCCAGTGGAAGTGGCTTAAACTTGCCACCCTGTCCTGTAGAGAAGGGGACTGCGGGGATAAGGATGCGGCACACGCTTGGCTCTCGGATTTGGGAGAGGGCTGCTAGCAGGAAGGAAAGGATCTCTCTCTTTCGCGGGGATGGGAGAAGTAACAGGTTTAAACTGCATCATGAAAGCTTCAGCTTAGATACCAACAGAAACTTCCATCATTCAAACAGTTCATTTTGGGACAGACCGCCTGGGGACAGTGTGGAGTCACTCTTATAGTTTAAAAACTACTGAAATTCTCCAAAGATGTTAAAAACTGACCCAAGCGTAGCTGACCTGGCCTTGGGGAATGCAGACAGACTAAGCACCTGCTCAAGGCTGCTTCTAACCCTGGCTTTTTGTGGCTGTGTATCTAGGATGACAGACGCTTTAGACTGTTTTAGACACTTGTACATTAGACAAAGTAGCGCAAAAATGGGACATTTCACTCTGACGCTCAGCTGCGTGCGGCCCTTGCCTGTACCTATCGCAGACCTGGAACTTCAGCCACGCAAAGGCAAGGCGTGAAGCATAAACCTGATTCAAGTTGTTTCTGTAAGAATTCTGAACAAACATGCGGAAAAAGCACAAGGACATCTCCCACCATTCACCCCAGACAGAGCATCTGCATTTATCCATCCTCACTGGTAGGTTTACAATGAAGATCCCCAGCCCGAGCAAGCCTCGCAGCGGAGCGTGCTGGTCCCGTACTGACCTTTCGCGCAATAGGCATTCTGTTGAAGATGTTCCATAGTACGATTCCTACCACAACTTTATCCCTGAGGTAGAAAATTACACCTTTGCCATAATCTTCTCCTTGCTGTGGAACTTGCGGCGTTGGCGAAAAGCTTGGAGAAATCTGAACTTCTGAGGCTTCTGCTTCCGTCTCGCTCTCCGATCGAATCCCTGTCCCTAATGCAAAGACAGCAGAGATCAAACACCCCGTGCAGAAAGCAGCAGTTGGGTCTGTTCTCACCATCAGCAGCAAAGCGCAGGGCTCTAAGACCGAGGTGTTTGCTTTGAGCTGTGCCCAGCAGAAGTTAAGTTTCAGTCACAGAAGGAAGCAGCCTGGCCACGGAAGCACAACGCTGCCAAACCCCAACTCCCACCGCCCCGCGCAAGAGACAGAGCTGCTCCTTCCTCCAGGCAGCACTCGCAGCATCAGAGACACACGCTCTGCTGAGGGGGAAATTAAAACTTCTTTCCCCAGTGAAGCTTAATTTTGGTAAACGAGTTACATGATGTCTTCTTGGAGGAATATTATGTTTTAATCACATTTTAACATGGAAACCAGCCCTTAAAGCCTGAAAGCAAACGGATTGGTGTCGCCTCGTGCTCTGCAGGGAGACCAGACCGACCCTGGGGCCACTGCCCAGAGCGAGACACAAAAACCCTCCCGCGCAGAGACAGCCCCCAAGTGCAGCCCCACCTGATTGCTCCGTTGCACTTTTCGGTGTGTCCTTCTCTGTTGCTTTTGCAAAGACTCCTACTGTTGGCAAACTACTGTCAACAAGGCCGATGGCTTCGTACCCTACGTTAGGGCCCAGATCGCTCCTAGGAAAGGGGGGGAGGGAATAATTTCCAGCATTAGTGAAAGAGAAGGCAATTCCATCCAGCCCCAAACCCTTAACGACAGCGCCGGGCCAGAGAGATGACATTTGCCAGCGGTCAGCAGAGAAGGGAGTCCCCTTGGTGAGGGCTGGCAGACTCCCAGAGTTAACTCCTGCCGACAAAACCCACGACTGCAGCTCGCAGCCCCCGAACCGCCTGCATCCGAGTCACAGCCAGAGGATGCTGAAGAAAACCCCACCACTGGAACGGACGCTTCTGTGTCCTTGTTTAAAAGTGAATCGAGAAACGCTTCTGGGTCCTGAGTCCATGCAGTACAGACCAAGCGTTCAGGTGAATGATCTTGAGCTAACAGACTTTGGAATTTTTTTTTTTTGGGGGTGTATGTGTGTTTTATTTGTTTTTTTTAAAAAAACTTCAAAAGTATACAGCAGAACTGCCTATTTTCTTGATACCTCTCTCTGGAAAACAACAAACTTTCCCGTGCACACCTGGATGCAGCGATGCATTCCTACCAGGGCATCAGTTCCGCTGATCAGCAAAGGAGCAACCCAACTGCAACCAGCAGATTGTGTTGGGGAGCTTCAGATAACTGCAAGGGAAAAGCTGCTGCTAAGTTCAACCTGCACCTTAGCCTGCTCTGAGGGAGGGGGCTGCTCTCTGTCACTGCTCGGGACTCGTTCAGGGAGAAACTGGGATCTGCAGGAAGGAAAAACATCTCAGAAAGGTCAGGGCTGAGCAGCGAGCGCTCCAACGAGCTCCTGGGAACAAGCAGCTGCACAAGGTATTTGCTGAAGTAGCTTCACTACACCCAGGACACAGAAACCTTTTCCAGGGGTGTCTTTGTCACAGCTCCTGCCGTGTGGCCGAACAAGAAATCCCCAAAGCAGCGAGCAGCGTTACCAGAACATGGACTGGTGCCAGTAGGGCTTGGCAGCTCCTGTCATGTTTTCGCCAGCTAGTCTTCCGCTCACAACGGCGTGATCGTGGTGCTCCACACGTCTCCTGCCCAGCTTGATATCATAGAAGCAGGCAGCATCCCCTGCCTGACAAAGAACCGTTCCGTGAGGACTGAGCGTTGGGATCAAAAGCTTAAATTAAGGCACAAACGCAGAAGGCACTGGGAGGAGAGCAAAGCGGAACCATGAACGGAGCTTTTCCGACAAACCCCAAACACCACCTTGTCCCGCTCCCCAGGCTGCACAGGTCCCCATTTCTCAGCATTTTTCACTGATCTTTGGAAAAATAAGGCAGCATCAGGTACGTTTTTGCAGAGGAATCAAAGTCTCGACTCCCTCCGAAGGGACTCTTGCGCAACAGAGGAACCCGTGCGATCTTTGGGACACCCCAACTCCTCTCACGCAGCACAAATATTCCAAGACTCGCCCAGGCGTTACCGCAGCAATGAAGCGTGCTGTGCCGCACAAACAGAGTCCCCGGCTGCCGGCAGCGTCTGCACCACAGCTGCTCTCACCACTTGCTATTTTTTACCCTTTTCACCTAACCGAGGTACGCCAGCCCCGAGAACTCTGCGTATTCCGACCGCACCGGCACAAGCAGAGGCAGAAAACTCCTCTGCGCGTACTCACCACCCAGATATTGGAGCGTGCCTGCAGCTCCGCGTTCACCCTGAACCCTCCGAAGTCAGAGTCCACCTCCAGCCCAGCGGACTTTGCTAATTCCACATTAGGCTCCAGCCCTACCGCAGCCACAATATGATCGGTCTCCACCTGTTTGGGAATTCATAATTATTATCTTAAATTTTCTCAATGCTCCTGCAAACTCCACCCTCTCCTTGCTTTTATATTTACCTTTCGTCCATCTTTCAGTTTAATCATCAGCCGATTGCCAGAGACAGAGACAGACTTGACCACAGCGTTAGGCATGACATTAACACCCTCTGGAAACAAAGACAGGAAATATAACTGCTTGCTCAGGGCGAGAGGGATTTCAGCTGGAACAGGCACCAAGCAGCTGCAGGCAGAGCAGGGGCCGGGTCAGGAAGCGAGGCAGAGCCCACCTGAACCTTGCTGCACGCGCCAGCACAGCTCTGAGGGAAGCACGAAGGGAAAGTGGCTCTGGGATGACTGCACTAGGCTGTCAGAAGTAAAATTATTCGAGGCTAGAGCAACTCAGCTTTGTCTCCGGAATTCAGAGGGAGTTACTTTAACGGCCAAGGATGGCGGCAGGGACCACTCTGCACAGCACCAGCAGCTGCGTTTGCTTGGCTTTCCCAGAGGAGCTGCTCAGCAGCCAGGGATTCGCAGCAGCTCTGTGCTACCCCAGCTGCCTGAACTGAAACTCGCTCTGTCCTGCACCCAAGGCACTGCGCAAGGGACCCAGCCCTGCAAGGGACCCAGCCCTCCCGCGGCTCCAGGGAGAAAGCAAGTGGAGATGTGCTTCACAGGGAAGAGCCACGCGACAGCCACCGGCCGAAACAGCTCTGCCACCCACAGGGCAGCGCCGACGGGCAGCTTCACCTCTTCTGACTTTCTCTGTGGTCCAGTTGCTCAGATATTCAGGCAAGACTTTGCCCATGTTGCCGTTCTCTGGAAACAGCTGAATCACCTCCAGGCCTCTGGTTCGTGCTGGAAGGAAAGCACAGAGCAGGCTCTTACAACCCACAAAGGAGCAGCAGCACAGACCTCAAGACACAAGCGTGTGCTTTACTCTACGCAAGGAGCTTGACAGAAGTTTCCCAAACTGGGAGTTCTGGCTCCCACGGGAGTCACAAAGTGAGTGATCACACACCTGCAAACTCTGGTTTGGAGAATTTTGGAGAAAACTTCCCTTATTAGAAAAATTACCATAAAGACACCACTCAAAAAGCTGCATGCGCTTGACAGTAAGAATCCAGTTGTTCACAACCTCTTTGAAATAACAGTTTTAGGGTGGCTTTTGGTACCAAGAGAGCAAATATAACTTTTTTACAAGGTGGAATGACTCTGCAACATGCACTGGCCTGCAGCACGTCCAGGGAGCCCAACTTACAAAAACCTTTGTGGTCAGGGCTGCTCGAGCGCTAACGAGAAAATAACGAGCACGCGGCCAACACAACACACCTGCATTAAGGTTATTTCAGGCAAACCACAATCTGCGCAGAAGCTCGGCAGCCAGGGAATAAAAAGGACGTTTATAACGCCAGGCTGCTTACATTCGATGTCTAATGCGCCCGCGAAGGTGCCAGCGGAGGACAAGCCGCCCGCAGAAGCACACTCACCTCTTCTTCCCAGAGCACAGGCCAGCTCGCTGCCAAGAAAACCACCACCAATAATCGTGATGGACTTGACTTCTCTGGAAATCTTCTCCAGACTTTTGAAGTCCTCGATCTGAAAGAAGATTTATTCCCATCTCAAACATCCTCAAACACAAATGGCAGCAGAAGGTATTTTTCTCCCTTTGAAATACGAGCAACTCTCTCCCCAGCTTAGAAAGGCAAATATATATTGCACAGAAAAAACTCTGGCTTCCTCTTGTTTGAGCAAGCTTTTCCCTCTCCAGGCAATCTCAGACTCCAGAGAATCTCGACACAAGCGTACTACGGTACATCCAGGATGCCACAGCTCACATCGTCCATCCCTTCCCACAGCCGAGCAGACCGGACCTTAGGGGAAGTCCAGCACGGAGCAGAAAGCTCCCGTATGGCTTCTTATTCCCCGTTCGTTCCCTGAACTCGACTAAGAAGGCTGCGTGCCTGTTCCAAATCCCGTGTTCTCAACAGAACAGAGCACGCCAAAAAAAGCAACGCTACAGCGACACCCAGGAGACCACTGACCAGCTTCCATGTCCCCTGTTCACTTTGTCCCAGGGCAGAGGATGAAGGGGAAGAAACACCACGCAGACGGCACGGACAGTTCATTTAAGCCAGTCCAGGAGCTCCCATGAACCCTGACACTCAGAACCCCAGAGCAGGAGCCGTCTCTGCCCTGTCCCAGGCCAAAGGCCAGCCTCTGGCCCCCGTGCCGCACAGCTGCGGCACACGTTCATCCCGGAGGGTGCCAGGCTGGAGCCCTTTGTCAGCTCACGGTCCTGAAGCACACGCTGCTTCCGGTCCAAACGGACTCGCAGAGCCGGCACGGCTCGTGTTTGGGAAAGGCCTGGAAGGGGCCACGCCATAGAGGAGGGAAACCAACAAAATAATTTAACTCCCCTCCAGCACCCCCATGGTTACAGCTGCCAGACCCGAGGCAAGCAGGTCCAGCAGGCTCCACCCCGTTCACTAGGGACAAGGAATAACCAGCAAACGGGCTCCTGGTTACCAGCTGCCGAGGCAAGGCTGTGCTGGACGCAAAGCAGAAGAGTTAGAAAGCTGAAAATAGCAGCAGTGGCTCTGATTTTCTCAGCCTCACCCCACAACTCGCAGCACCTGGAGATTACCTTTCGGAACAGCGTCAGCCTCTGTTGCACATCTTTTCCTGCTCTTTCAATGGCGGGGAGGTTCCTTGGGGAGCCACCTGAGGACAAGGGGAGGGGGACACAGAGACTAATGGTACCATGGCCACGTCACTGGCTCTCCAGACAACGCAAAGGCACCTTTAATCTTTCCAAACTGTTACGATATGCTCTGCTCCCTGTTGCTGTCTGGGTTTGTAACAGGAAAGACCTTCTGTGTGAGCAGTAGGTGACCCAACAGCTGCCCAGGAGAGAATCTAATGCTGTACACCTTCCTGCACGGACTAGAGACAGCCACTTCGACTGTCACCGCAGAGGGCTCTAGACCTGCTCAGGTCGGGTGCTGGAGCAGTGCTCTGCCCACGCGGGAGCTGGCTGTTCTGCTTGCTGCTGTTAACAGGCAGGATTTGAAGAGGCTGCCCTGCACAGGAGCTCCTTTACTGAGCTGCTAGGGAAGGCATCTGTTCCTCCTTCCCTGCTCATTTTCATGGGGAAAAACTTTGAATGTCCCAGACGACGGGACAGCTGACGGGAGGCAGGCGAGAAGCCCCGTGGCACGTTTGTCTGCGTGACCGTCCTTCCCGTGACTGCTCTACCAGGCGTTTGACACAGACTGCAGAAACTTGCTCGTCAGAAAAACGCCGCTGAAATAAAAAGCTTTGCACAAGACAAAGAGAAAAAACCCAACAACTTACCAGTGGCTATCAGACACTTGTCATAGGATATCTGGGTCCCATCACTGAGCTTCACTACGTTGCCTCTAACGTCCATATGCACAACCTGCAAAAGCACACAAGCAGGAGAGCTCAAGCTTCCGCGCGCTGCAGGCCCCTCGAGTTAAACTGCACGGACCATTGATCAGAGGAGCAAACTCAGAAGTAACATTCTCCCTCCTTTGAGTTTAGGGGGGGACGGGAGGGGAGAAGGCAGAAGACTGAAGCAGGAATTGAGGCAAGCTCACAGAGCAGGCTGGTCTTCCCAGGATCCGAGTCTAAGCAATGGACTCGGACACCTGGTCAGGAGGGGTCACTGACATCTTCTGTTAGCATCACATATAAAACTGAGGAAGAAAACATCTTAGGAGCCTCACCATAGACTTCCACCTTCCTGCTGCCTCTGCTCACGTTATAACCCACTGCTCAGATCGCTCTGCTCTCCTTACCTCGCCTCTGACCAACGTCTAGCCCAGTTCCCATTTCATCACGCCCTGTCTCCAAGCTCCACATATTCCTGTCCCATGCCCAAACTCTTGGCTTACCCATCCCTCCCTCCTCCTCACCTTCCCTCAGCTCATTGCTACTCCTCGTAGCTTCTCCCATTTCCAAACTTCACTCCTGTCCTTAAGACGAGCGTGGTCCCTGCTCCAACCCTCCACACCCCCAGCTGCAGCTGTTTAGTTTCAGCTCAGAGCTGTGCGATGCCAGAAGAACCGCTAGTGCTGTACCCACCTTCTTGCCGCAGAGAACTGCCACTCCGCCGTTTTCTACAAAAGGCAGATCACGAACGGGCACGTAGAACGACGGCGGCTGGAAATAGATACTGAAAAAAAGCTGCATTACCAAACAGGTTCCACTTTCGCTGTGATACCAGCTACTCAGCAATTACCAGTGACACAAAGACAACTCTGCGCATCCATGACAAGTTCCACGATTCTTTGTTTATTGATTTTTAAGAATTAGGGTCTTCACGCTGTTGAAGGTCAAGGGTTTAGATCAGTAAGGCTTTATCACTAAAGTCAAAGAATCAAATGAGAGCCAGGGTCCCTGAACCTCTGCTCTAAACCGAGAGGCGATGCTCTCACCTTTACTATTAACTCATTCCACACAATTTCTGCTCCGCGAGTCTGCAGCCTACATCGCGGGGTCTCGGGGACTGCAGCCAGTCAGTGCCAAACCGCACACGGGGCTGCACACAGCGTGCTTCCTCAGCCCACGCTCTCCCTCATCCTCACTACCTGTACGCGACACGTACCTTCTCTCCTTGCCATTCCACTGTTTGAATCGCAGAGTCTCTGTCACATCTGGATCATCTGAAAACCACAGCTCTTTGGAAAGAGGCGGCCGCATATAGGGCAGGGCAGGATCTTCAGACACAATCAGCACCTTTAATTGGTCATTAAACACATCAGCGGGACCAAGGCCAAAACCCACCGCAGGGGTCCGAAGCAAGCAGAGCGCTCAGTCACCCACACCGCCCGGCTCCAGAACAGCGCATCTCTTACCCGGGCACCAGGGTCGCGAGCCCGAATGGATCTGGCAGCAGCAAAAGCAGCGGTTCCTCCACCGATCAGCAGGAAAGGAACGTGAGATGGGACCTCGGGGCGAGCTGCCGGAGCTGCAGGTGACAGATTGGAGAGCTTACTGCAAAGCCAGCAGGGAAAACGGCCCAGCCCCAGAGAACAGAGCATGCCACCAGCTGTCTTCCACATACAGTCGTCCTTTGGCAAACTGCCTTCTCCCCTTCCTTTCCACCCCAATAAACTTCCCAAGAACCATGCTGCTGCTTCACTCAAAGCTGGCTCCCTGCATAAATCAAACTGTCAGATTTCAGCAGATCTCTTTTTCTTAGCGAGACCTGCTCAGCTGAGCTCAACAGCAACCGCAGAGTACTTGTGAGCAAGAGCAAAACTCTGCACTGGCCATTCAGCAAACAGCTTATAGGAAAGGAAAGTTCCCTGAAATGTCAAGGTGTATTTTTCCGTAATTGTATTCTGAAAGGCAACCAGCTTTTGAGCTCCTACCAGAATGCATCTCCTCCCACGTGCACGTCCTGTTTCTAAGCAACGTGCAGTTAAACCACGTGCAGTAATAAAGCAGCCAGGTAAATACTGCCATCAGGACTCACCTCCCGCACCCCGAGAAGCAGCATCTGTATCTGGAAGAGAAGACACCGACTTAATTCAGCAAGGCACGGGCCGTCAGGGACACTGCAGTTGGGAAGCTGCAGTTCAGGGCTGGCTCGAGGAGACCACGGGATTAACAGGCTCTGCGCTGTACGGGGACAGAGTCTCCAGAAACCCAGACCCACCCAGACCTCTGCTTCAGCACTGGGGCCTCCACCCCAACCCTGCCAAGCACGTGCTATCCTCTCCCTCAAACCAAAGCAATCAGCTCCCTGTCCTGCCTGCAGGATATTCTTTCTGTTGGTTTCCAAGCAAAGTGACACAACACACCCCATCTTCCAGGACCTAAAGCCACAGTTATTGGGAAATCCTTTGGCTTCATAGTTCAGACACTGCAGTGTGAGATCTCGTAAATTAAGAGCGACCTGTGGTCTGCACACAGCCTGCAAGGCGTCATCGAGAGCCTCACTAATTGCCTCGATTCCCCTCTACGCATGGCCCAAGCAAGATACTTCCCGCAGGCTCAGCCTGCCAGGCAGAGGCCAGGGATGTGGCACAGCACAGGGGATTTGGTGCCGGCAGACCACGTCACCCCTTTGGAATCACAGCATCTTTGCCGGACGCCATCGGGGTAACAGACAAAAGCAGAGCTAACTCTTTTCTCCTTTTGTCACAGAAGGCATAAACGACAGAAAGGAGCGCCGAGAGACAACCTACTTCATCCTCACCATTATCTGTAAAACAGAGCCTTGTTCGGGGTCACGGAAAGCCAGCACCTGCCTCTGTGCCGTGAAGAGACGGGAATTCACGGGCACCAGAGCGCACCGGGAGGTGACAGTGCTGCGAGGGCAGAGCTTAGGCCAGGCTGTGCTCTCAGAAGGGCTCACGAAGAACAGACCCAAACCTGGAACTAGCAGGCTGGTACCCACCGGAGGGAGATGATTCACTTTCTGGAGATCGCTTGGTGACGGTTGTGACACGGCTGGTGTATCGCTCTTTGTTTTCTTTCAGTGTTTTGTACGCCTGCAGACAAAGAGACATTGACTTTGTGCATCGTACAGCATCAAGGCAACATTCTGCTTCTACCCCCAAGAGGCTTTTGTCTACCCTGCTTGCTCCGATTAAAGCACACGGACCGAAATATACCTCACTGAAAAAAGGGCCCGTACAGGTATGTGCATATGGCTACAGGAGGAATGCACTCGGAAAATTATCTGCTCTGCGTATATGAGGAATTTTGGTTGTCTGGCTGCTTTCCATCAGCAAGCAATCGGCCTTTCTGCAGGTGTTTGGCCTGTGGGCTGCAGGGCTGCTTGAAGAGGAACCAGATACAACAAAGGAAACGCCGTCAAACGCACGCCACGGCTCTCTGCGGGCTAGGCTGTGGCTCGTGGCACGACACCGGCTGCAGAAAAGGAAGATAAATGCAAGGCACAAAGCAACTGGCAGCTTCAGACGCCTGGAGCAGCCAGGCAGAACAAGCCGGGAACCTCGCGGGCTTTCGTTAGGCCAGATGTTACAGGCACGACGTCGGCAGCGGTACCACCACCGATGCCAGCAGTGCTCCTCAGACACGCCAGCGCCGCGGCTCCAGGTGACAGCCTCCCGCTGGAAGGGATTCCCCTGTCTGAATGCTGGCCCTCCGTTAAACCCGGGACGCAGCGAGTACAGCCTGCGTGTTCTGGGGACACAGTTCAGTGGGACAGACACGGGGGGAGCGTTTTTTAAGACATGTTAACTTTCACGAAAAATTGTTGATGCAGAGAAGCAAAAGACAACGAGGCTGCTGGAAGCAGGTCACGGGATGATCCTTGCCCCCACAGTTAACAAATTAGAGGGAAGCTAAACCTTGCCAATAATCCATATCGCATGTGCATGACATTAACTTTTGTTTTGCATTGTTTGTAAATGAGAAAAAAAACTATCAAGACAGTCTGAAACACATCCACCTCTGCAGTTACTGTCTTTGGAACTGTGAAAGAACATTAAAACCAAAACGTTTCCAGCAAGAACTAACAGCCTGCTCGAGGTAAAGGCACGCTAGGTAATGCCGAACCACTCCCGGGGAGCTGACGGAGTGTTATGACATCCCAAGGATGTTTGAACAAAAGTTAATTCCTCGGGGGAACTGAAGCCTCTTTTCTGCAGTCCCCACAATTAGCTGCGTTATAACACAGCAAACCGTCTCAAAGGAGAACCGAGGAGTTCAACACCAAGTACAAAAAGGAGCCCAGGCAGACAAAAGCCTATCCAGGGAACAGAAACAATGTCAGAAATATCAGAAAACAAGAACTCACTGGTGCTGAGAAGAATTAAGATATTTTTAAAGCTTTTTACTTAACACATAAACGTCCAGGTTACAGAAACTACCCCTGCGTCGACAAGGGGAACCGTCACGTTTGTAAGCGAGTCTGAAGGGCAGCACACAGCGAATTAAATCCGATCCCTCATTAAAAAATGCCTATTTAATACACATGAGTAAATCATACATGCAAAACATCAAATGAGGTCTTCAGGATCATGTTTTGCAAAGGGACAGTGCCAGGTTCTTTCCAGCCAGAAACACGGCTGTACACCCCGCCAGATAACACAGTGGTATTTCAGAGCTCTTCGAGGAGATCACACAGCCAGGCAAGTTTTCTCTTCCTTCCTCTAGCATACTCATATTTAGTTGATTATTTCTGTTATTTGTACGCCAACATAACCAACGCCAGAGCAGATGCGCCAATTAATCGGTGCCTCTCCGAGGGTTACAGATCAAAGACGGACAGTTTTGGTTCAGATTCGTTTAATGTGGAAGAGTTAATTCCGAGGAAATTTTTCCCACTAGAAACTACACCGAGAATATCAGATTTGAACACTTAAATTATTTGACACTGTCCCTCCCTCCACCCTCTCCCCAGCTCAGACACATTCCCGTAAGCATCTTACATAAGCGCCCGTCCCCGTGACCGTTCCTCCTACAATTAAGTACAACAACAGGTTGCTGCCAGCTTTGCCAGGAACACCTGAAGACGTCAGTGATCGAGAAGGGCATCTGAGATGGTGACATTGCAAAGCTGCAGGTGAAGACAGGCAAGGAGAGAGAAGAGAGGGAAGGAGACGGGTATTAAGACAGACTCTTGATTAAACAGGTCTTGGGAAAAGCAGAATGGGTTTTGTAATTTCAGTTACCTTGTTTGTGGAAAAAGTACAGCAGGGCACAGGAAGGAATACCTAAAGGGGACAGGAAGAGACTTTTCCTCCACGAACTGTTTCGAGGTGTTATTTTTTTTTATTATTTCCCAGGAGCCTTCTGCACATGAAGAGTTTCATTAGGAGAAAATCAGAACTCAGAACTTTTAATGAATATGATCCTCTAAGAAAACAAATTTTGAAACCAAGATGTGCAAGATGTAAATGTAGGACCCATCCGCTCCTGGGTAACGCTGGTACTCCTCAGCTACCTAGAAACGTGATTTATTCTCCAAGTTGGGCTGAAAAGCTTCATCCTTTTTAATCTTTGGAGTAGGACACACATGTCCGCTCACCAGTTTGGGGCTGGTTTGGGACACCTGCGCAGGCTAAACACGGATGTTCTGAACGGAGATTTGGCACAGAATGCTTCCCTTGGGTATTAAACGCACGTGCCGTCCAACTCCCCCTGCGCTATCACGTCCAAGACAACAGACAGAGCTGTGGGTGGTCACAGCATGTAGAAAAAAATAATGTCTTCATAGTAAAATAACCCTAAAAGGTAACTGGAATTACAGTTTAAAAAAAAATTATCATAAGAAGTTAATTTCCAGGCAGCTCAGTTAGCTCCCCTTGAAGTTTTCTGAAGGAAGAAATAGCTACAGAGATAAAAAGCTAAGTAAAGTGAGCTGAAATACAGCAAATGCTCGACAGGAGAGACGTATTGCAGCTTCTTTCCACGAACTACCTTTCTACTTACATAGGCACCTGCTCCTAACGTTGACAAGCCCACAATAAGGACAAAAACAGAACTATCGCCTTTGCCCCCGGGCACGCCAGCGCTAGCCACTTGTCTGCTCAGCTGCAGTTCTAGGGGAACAATCCAGCGCTGCAACAAGTTGCCTAAGGAACACAATTTATTAGAGAAAAAACACAAAAAAGACTGTCAATACAAAGTTACGCTTTGAAATTTAGAGACTGAGTAATTTCTGAAACCAAGTAAACAAGCTCCTTGTTTGAAACGCCCAGAACCGCATCTGAGGGACTGCGGGGAATTCTCCTCTGCCGCAACAAAGGGCTCCAGGCTGTTGTGGATACCAAAACCACGGGTGAGATCAAAGAGGAACTGAACAAATTAACAGCAGGAACACCTACGAGGCAGCTAGACAGACTCTCCAGCTGAAGGAGCCCTCAAGGCACGTACAGCTGGGAGACGAGCGTGTCCTGCGCGGGAGCTGTCCTCACACCCAGGCACGCGCTGGTCTGCAGATGTGCTTCGCTCCCCGCTGGGTGAGCAGAGGCCAGCGTGACCTCGGCAGGACCAGGGGTAGGTGTGGGTATAGCAGCAAAAAAACCTTTTACCAGCCCAGCGCCTTACACGGAGGCAAAGCACCAGCAGAAAGGGGCTTCTGCCAACAGAAGAGCGTCCCAAAGGGAAAGGAGCAGCAAGGCTCAACCCGGGCAAAGGCATCCTCCCTCCTGCAAGCGAGGCGCAGGGCGTGCTGAGCCCAACAGCTGGCGAGTGTTTTACCTTAGTGCAGGTTAATTAAGCGCCTGCCCCAATTAAATCTGCAGCTGGAGCGGTGGCGGCGGTTGCCGGGAGCGCGGGTTGGGAAGGCAGCAGCCCGCCGGAGCTGCAGAGCGGCCGCGGGCTCCCCTCCGCCGCCTCGGGCCCCGGGAGGGTGCAGATGCTCGGTGTCTCCGCACCGACCCCACCCGTCCCAGCGGACACACACCCGCCGAGCTCGCGGGTTCCCAGCACCGGGGCAGCTTTCCCTCCCGTTCCCGGGAGCTCAGCACCCGCCCCGGCGCCGTTCCAGCCCCACACCGGGTCTCACCCGCGACCCTCCTCCACTGCGGCCGGGGGCGGACAAAAAGTCTCTCGGTCCAACTACCGCCGCCGGGGCCGCGCTCCGGGTGCCCCCTCCCCGGCTAACGGGAGCCGAGAGCCCCCGGGCACGCTGCAGCTCTGCAAACCCGCCGGGCCCGACCGCGGCCCGGGAGAGGGGGGGTGCCTCTGCCCCGGCGGGCCACACCGGGCCGGGCACACAGCCCCGGCACCGCGGGAAGGGGCTCCCGACCCGCCTGGGGGAGGAAACCACCAGCAAGGACCCAGCCTGCCAGCCTCTCGGAGCCCCGGACCCGCCGCCCCACGCGAGGCCGCCGGGCCTGCCGCCCCGCCGCCGCCGTACCGGGGGGAGACCGGCCCCGGTCCCGGTCCCCGCTCACCTGCAGCGGCGCGTCCCCGCGGCGCGGGGCTGAGGGAGCGCAGGGCGCGCGCCAACCCCCCCGCGGCGGCGACCACGCGGCAGCGGAACATGTCACCGGTCGCCTCACGCCGCCCCCGGCCCCGCCGGCTCGACCCCGCCGCCCGCAGGGCGCATGCGCGGCCACCGCCGCCCGCTCCCTATTGGCTGCTGCAGCCGGGCCTCTGCCGGTTCTTCCGGTCTGCCGCTCTGTCCCGCCGTCTCGATAGCGGCGCCGCCGCCCGCTCCCTATTGGCTGCTGCAGCCGGGCCTCCCCTGGTTTTTCCGGTCTGCCACTCTGCCCCGCCGTCTCTATGGTGGCGCCGCCGCCATGTTGCGGCCGCCCCGCTGCCGCCTCCCCCGCCCGCCCCGGTGCGCTGCCGCCGCTGCCACCGCCGCTGGGCCCGGCCACCGCCTCCTGCTCTCCACACCCATCTTCTACGCTAACGGGCCGCCGCACATCGGGCACCTCTACTCCGCCCTCCTGGCCGACGCGCTGCACCGCCACCGCCTCCTCCGCGGCGCCGGCCCGGGCCGCCTCTCCACGGGTACCAGCCCCCGCCTCATCCCCGCGGCTCTCCCCGTTCCCCGAGTCCTCAGGCCCGTCCTGGGGCCCCTGTGTCCCCTCCTCACGCCCCCCGGGGCTCTCTGCCGTTTCAGGGACCGACGAGCACGGGCTGAAGATCCAGCAGGCCGCGGCCGCAGCGGGGACATCACCCCCGGAGCTTTGCGAGCGGGTCTCGGGGCTCTTCCACCAGGTCTTGACCCAGGCCGCCGTCTCCTTCACGGATTTCACCCGCACCAGCGAGCCCCGCCACCGGCGAGCCGTGCAGCACTTCTGGGGCGTGCTGCGGGCCGGCGGGGCTCTCTACAAGGGCTCTTACGAGGGCTGGTACTGCACAGCCGAGGAGTGCTTCCTGCCCGAGAGCCAGCTCGCCCAACGCCGGGATGCCCAGGGACACCCGTGCAAGGTGTCTCTGGAGACTGGCCACCAGGTAACGGCACCAGCCCGGCCCAGGGCGGCCGCTCCTGCGCTCATCTGGTGCTCTGGGCTGGCCAGGTGTGGGGGGTAGTGCTTCCCGTGGCCTTTGGCAATTCACACCAGCTGAGACTTGCTTCTGTTCTACAGAACATCTGTCCCACGTCTGCCTGTCCTGTGTCTGCCTGTCCTATGTCTGCCTGTCCCGTGTCTGCCTGTCCCGTGTTTGTCGTGTGTGGCTGTGTGGAGAGCTGCCAAAGCCCTCCCAGCAGATGCAGATTGAGAGCCATGGGAAGGATTCGGCTGCTGCTGGTTTCACGGGCTGTTGCCCCGGGAGCAGTGTTTGAAAACAGTGGTGAAAGAAGCTGGCTGTGTGGAAGGATAAAGGTGTTTGTAGTGTCCAGAGTTTCAGGCCTATTTAGTGAGACAATTCAGTTTGGCCTCTGGACGCTTTTCATCAGGCTTTGGCCCTGTGTGAAGTGCTGTAATGTCCTCTGCCGGGGGTCTGGTGTGACGGCTGAACAGTGGTGCAGCCAGGAGTGCGGTACCTGACCGAGGGTCTCCCACCGCTGCGGAGGTTTTGTGCCTGGCTAAAGCCCTGGGTAAACTGCTCAAACCCCGTCGGTGACCCTGCTGTGAGCAGGAGCCTGGACTAGAGGCTTCCTGAATCATCCTGCGCTCCTCAGGTCAGAGCTGTCTGAAGGCTGGGGAGAGGGCACGCAGATTTCCCTGCAGGGCAGATGTTCCAGTCGCTGTTTGCAGGCAAGGCTTGAACAGAGACCCCAGCTCTGTGGGTTGTTGTAGTCACCCCGTGCTTCGTCAGCCTCTCAGTGTGCTCCAGGCTCTAGCTTACCGGTTCTCAGCAGACAGCCTCTTTCCAGCCCCTTTTCCCGCTGAAGGGCTTTGTGCTCGCCTGCCCACCACCTTTTCTGCGGGTGGCTGGCTGCCGGGTAGCTCAGCTCTCGGCAGATGATGTAAGGTGAGCGCCAACGCCAGACTTGGTCAGTGTTTTGGAAGAAATTATGGCAGGTCCCACTCTGCGGTGGCTTTTGTGTCCCAAGCTGTTACCACAAGGATCGCTGGGTTGTGTCAAAGGGAGTTCTGGATGGAGGACGGGGCGCTGGCTCTGTGCAGCGCTGTGCCTGGACAGAGTGCTGAGAGCTGGTACCCAGCAACTGGAAAAGCTTATGGAAAAACAAAGAATTTGGGGGCAGGAGGGGGAAACCAAAACATTTTTGTGTGACTCGTTTAGGATTTGTTTAGGGAAGAATATTTCTTCTGGGGTGACTTTCTATTCCCGTAAGCAAAGGCAGTATTTGCCGTGGGCTGCTGTTGCAGTTAGACAAATTCAAGGACATAATAAAGCAGTGTCGTTCCACTGGGACTGATTCTTCCTGAGGGTGTCTCGGCTCAAGGCGTGCCGGGAGGTTCACTGCTTGTGCGGGGAGCGAGGCACCTTCTGGCTCGGTCAGAAGTTGTTGAGTTCAGTGCTAGAAACAGAAACTCTCCCGCGTGATGCCAAAGCCTTTAGTTTCTTATCCTGGAGCCTTACTTGGCTGTACAAGGTTGGGATTCTCGACCTCGCCGTAGATCTCGAGTGCCTTCACGCAGCTCGCTCACACTGTATCTACCCACAAAGCTTTCACTGCTCCAGCCAAACGTGTCATTTAATTAACTGCAATGTGCAGGAGAAGTGCTGTCGGTAGGCTAAGAGAGTTAGCAACCGAGATGGACTAATGCTTCAGCGGGGGAAAAGAGGAGCATGGCGCCTAGGAGAAAAGCAAACTCGTCCACCCGGGTTGTTAGTAATGCTGAGAATACCTCAGGGAAATGGTAAAACTGTTTGCAGAGCGTTTGGGCCGTCATTCTTTTCTCTCTCGCCTTCTCAGGTGCACTGGACCAAAGAGGAGAACTACATGTTCAGGCTCTCTGCGTTCCGGGATCCGCTGTGGAAGTGGCTCCGGGACAACCCCCAGGCCGTTTCCCCTGCCCCTTTCTACCAGCGCGTGCTCCGCTGGCTGGAAGAGGACTTGCCGGACTTGTCCGTCTCGCGTGAGCGAAGCCGGCTGCAGTGGGGAATCCCTGTTCCCAGCGACCCCACACAAACCATTTACGTTTGGGTGGATGCCCTGGTGAACTACCTGAGCGCGGTGGGCTACCCCGAGGCGCACGGGGAGTGGTGGCCCGCTGCGCACCACGTTGTGGGCAAGGACATCCTCAAGTTTCACGCTGTCTACTGGCCGGCGCTGCTGATGGCAGCGGGACTGGCCCCCCCCGAGCGGATCCTGGTGCATTCCCACTGGACTGTCCGCGGGCAGAAGATGTCCAAAAGCCTGGGCAACGTGGTCGAGCCCTCGGCTTGCATTGGGCGGTACACGTTGGATGGGTTTCGGTACTTCCTGCTGAGGCAGGGCGTGCCCGAGCGGGACTGCGACTACTACGATGAGAAGGTTGTTAAGGTAGTGAATTCAGAACTGGTGGATGCGCTCGGGGGGCTTCTGAACCGATCCACAGCCCTCAGCATTAACCCCAGCAACACCTACCCTTGCTTCTCCGAGTCTTGTTTTCCAAGGATCTTGGATGACAGGGAGACGAAAGCTGTGGGCAGGGCTTGTGCCGAGGACTATGAGTTTGTGGCGTCTGTGGCTTCTCTGCCTCTGCAGGTGGCTGGTTATTTTGAAGGTTTCCAGATCTACAAGGCTTTAGAATGCATTGCCCTGTGCGTAAGGCAGACCAACAGCTTCTTCCAGAGACACAGGCCTTGGAAACTCAACCGAAAAGACCCCGCAGAGCAGCTCTGGCTTGACACCATCATCCACGTCACGCTGGAGTGCCTGCGGGTCTACGGGACTCTGCTGCAGCCCGTGATCCCACACACTGCAGACAAGCTGCTTTCCAGGCTGGCCGTCGAGCCAGAAGAGAGAGCTCTCTCAAATCTGACATTTCTGCCACGCTACAACGGGAGGCCGTGTCCCTTCGAAGGGAGACAGCTTGGACCCGACACCGGCATCTTATTCCGCAGACTAGAGAAGCCAAGACAGAATGGGATAGAAACCAAGGAGCTTTAATCCCTGACAAACAGCTTTGTGAATAAAAGCCTCCGGGAACTCCCGGAAGATGCTGTCTGTGTTTGGAAGCACGCTCCTCCCGTCTCTTGGTGGTGGTGTAAAGCGGAGGAGCGGAGCGAGGGCTGTGCTGTCCTGCCTGGCGGAGGTCTCTGCCTGCTGTGGGAAGCAGACACGGGCAGGCCGGTTGCGTCAGCGGGGCTGAGAGCTGGGAAAGCTTCGTGGGGAACATAGAGGAACCCCTCAGGAGCTGGGCTGGCAGTGGAGCGAACTTGAGACAGTCCAGGGTGGGAACATTGCTGCTTTTTTTCCCCCGATGTGTTTCATGGGACATAAAAAGCAGCTGAGGCAAATATTTGTCCCTTAAAAGAGGGAATTCCTCCCGCAGGGTCCTGGGGAGCTGCGGAGAGCCCCTTGCCTGCGTCCCACCGTCCCCTTTGCGCCGCGAGGAGCGGGCCGGGGGCTGCGCTGGGGACACGGGGCAGGGTGGCAGCAGGCTGCCCGGCGGCCTCCCGGGGACGGCAGCTCCGCGCTGGCTCCGCGGGTCCCTCCTCGGGCTGCGGGTCGGGCTCCCGGAGGATCGCACACGCGTGAGGAGGGAACGGGGCTCGCCTGCGGCCGGCTCGGCGGCTTCTCCCTCCCGGGGCGGGGCCGGTGGGCGGGGCTGTGCTGGAGCCGGTGGGCGGGGCTGTGCCGGTGCCGGTGGGCGGGGCTGTGC
>WKFP01014653.1:93956-130634 GCA_011057875.1 Pterocles orientalis | reverse complement strand
ATCAACACTGAGGGAGGCGGGGAAGGGCCGCAGGGCCGCCCCGCTCCCCCAGCCCCGGGCAGCCGGTACCGGCCGCGCTGCCCCACGGGGACCATGCGGACCCCGCCACCGTCCCGGCGTGCTGTGCGCGCAGCGCTCCGCCCCCTGGCGCAGCGGCAGCCAATGGGCGGCCGCGGCGAGGCGCGCGGCGAGGGCCCGGTGGGCGGTGCCGGATGTTGGCGGAGAGCGGCCGCGGCGGCGCCGGCAGCGGGCGGTGAGTGCGGGCCCGGGGCGCGGGGGCGGCTCCGGGGGGGCTCCAGGCCTCGCTGGGCCCCGGCAGAGCCCCGGGGGCTGGGCAGGGGTCGGCCGGCTGCGTCCGCGGCCCACGGAGGCTGTGGGGAGCGGGGCGGCGGCTCCGGTTCGGGCCTGGAGCGCTGCAGCGGGCCGCGGCGGCGGGCGCTTTGTGTCTGCGGGTCTGTCCTGGCGGGTTCCCCCGTTTGTGGAGCGGAGGGCGGCAGCAAGTCCCGGCCCACGCCTTCCCCCACCCCCGCGGCCTCTCCCGCCGACGATCAGGCCGCAGCCGCCAGCTCGCCGGCCTCAGGGCTCGCTGGGCCCAACCGGCTGCTTCCCGGCCGCCGGCCCTGGGCCGGGCTGTTGGCCTCTTGGTCGGTCCGGTCACTCCGGTCCGGCCCCCATCGGCCTTTACCACCGGGGTGTCTTTGAGCATCGACTAAGAAGCTGAGGGGAGCCTTCGGAACGTCCCGGGACCTGCTGCCGGTGGCCGCCCCCGGTACTCGGTGCCTGGGGCCCTTTGGGTGGGGGGAGAGGGTTCTGAGGGTCTGTTCCGGGCGGGGAGCGGCCAGGCTCCCTTTGGGCTTCAGGGGTGATTTAAACGTCCCAAGGTGAGAGAGGCAGGGAGAAGGGAGCTGCAGTTGAAGGGGTCTTTGACCCGTTGACTGTCCCTCGGCTGCTGCTGCTCCGGGGGTGGCTGCTTGCACAGGGTGGGGGGAAGGTGGCAGCAGCTTCTCCCCTTCTGGGGTAACCGCTTGGGTTCTTCTCTCTTCTGAACCCGGGCAGGCTCGGCTGTGCCCAGCCGCGTCGCTCGCCTGGCTCTGGGTCTCCTCTGCTCCAGACCGTCCGCAGGAAGCTCTGCTGGGTCCGGGCACACTCACACCAGTAACCCCAGCTGCCCGCGGGCTGGAACTCCCCGCAGCCCCGCTCCGTAAGGATCCTGTGGCTGTGATTCATGTATGAGCGCGTGCACGTGTTTATTTGGTTCCTTAAATCTTCTTTATATTTCTGTGTTCCTTGCTGCCTTAATCATTTCGCCGGTACTTTGGTCGCCCGCTGTTCCCAGCAGCCTGTGTTCACAGAAACGCTTTTGTGCTTCGGTGCCCCGTGTTTGTTACACAAGCGTGTTAGTCCGTGCATCAATCCCTCGTTAGTCTCCGCACGTTCTGGCTCCCCCGTACTTCGCTTGCACAGCGACCGCGCTCCGGCACCGGATTTTCGTGGCCTGCAGAGCATTGCAGTGGGGCTGTGAGGCGGTGGGTAAGATTCTGAGGCAGCCTGGGGCGGAGGTTTGTCCAGCAGACTTGCGTTCCTTCTTACTCCAGCCTTTCACGTCTTTCCCGCGCTGGAGGCTGACTGGTTGCTGCTCCTGTTTCGTAATGTTTTATGGGAGGGATGTAGTAATGTCTCATTAAAAAGCCCCCTGCGTTAAGCTGTTGAAAGCTCCCTCTGAGCCGCTGTAAGGTCAGGTTTCTTCGTTTGAAGGTCATGTTTTTGGTATGGGTGACTTGAGCTCGTGGAAGGGGTGAAGTTCAATCTCCGAGTAATTTCAAAGATAAGGTGTTGCTAGAGAGGCATTCTGTGCACCTTCCAAAGATGGTGTGAGATTTCTCCCCTAATCCCCAACTTTTCTGCTGACATTCTTCCTGCGCCAACGCATCCGTCCCACAGCGGCGCTTTCCCGCTGCCTCCAGCTGCTCTGCTCTCGGCCAAGACGAAGCCGTTCAGGTCGTTGCAATTTGCACTAGGATTTTCTGGTGATCCTGATTGCTGGTTCTGACAGTTTTCTTTGGAATTTCTCTTTTTGCTCTTTTTTATCCCTGCTGCCTGTAGGGATGCAAATGTGGGCGAGTGTCTGGGTACACACGCTGGTACAGGAGGTTTTCCCTTTGTTCTGGGTTATGACGGCAAGCGAACGGCACAGCTCATGCACGACTCGATCAGCTCTCTGTTTTTGCTGCTGTGGGTCTTGTGAAAATACGCCGTTCGCTTGAAAACGCTGCGGGTGGCCCCTTGATGCTGCTCACCGCTGTCCTTCTGGGTCAAAGAAAGGGACTCTTTGTGTTTCTTTTTTTAATTTTTTTTAACAGTGCCCTGCTAGAATAATTAGCTTGTCTGAAATTAATATTTCTTTTGAGTCCAAGCTTCCAGAATCAAGGAGGGTGAGCGGCGTGCCTCTTACCATCCAGCGTTACCAGAACTTAATCTTCCTGTGCAGGGGCAGCTAATCTCCGGCACGCAAACAGGGTTTATTTAACTGCACGCCAGAGCTTAGAAGCGTTGATGTATGAAATCCCTGGCAAATTCAGATGTACTTGCTGCTAATCGCTTCTCCACCTGCTCGTCCCCCGTGTCCCAGAATCCGCCTATCGGTGTCACTCACCGGGGACTGATGGTGACACATGCGGCCGCCGTTTGCCAGCTCCAGTCCCACCCTGTGCTCTCCATGCCTGCGCTGTCGCTGCCCGCCCGCAGCGGTGGTTTTCCTGTCGTTAGGACCCAGCTTTCCTTTTGTGCTCGGAGCTGGAGCTCGGAGGCTTGCGTGGAGCTGCGCTGAGTGGGGGGGGCTCAGCCCTGGCTCCGTCTTTTAAACAGATAAAGCTGGGAGCGGCAGAACTGGCTGACATCCTGCAGTATGATCAGCATCTCGCCATGTTTCTCCTGCAGTATGCAGGTAAAGTGTGTGCTCTGCGTGCTCTTCTCGAAAGTGTGTTTCTCCGGTAGTGTCTCGGTGGTGGTGTCAGCGTGTGGGGTTATCCGGACTTGATGTAAGTCGCTGTCAGAGGTGTGCTGCTCTCACCCGTGAGCCCAGCCAGCTTCTGGATCGGACTGGTGGCTGTGAGGCTCTGACACTCAAGCCAGGATTACAGCAGAAACGAGCGCACAAGCCCAACGGCAGTTTTTGAACCTGGGAGCTAGTCTCAGAAAGCAGATGGTTGGTATCGAAATGTAACTTCAGAGCCTCGGTGTTGTCTCTCCTTTCCTTCCTTGCTGTTTTCTGTGTTTCCTAACTGATGGCTGCAGATGCCCTGTCCTTTGGTTTGTTCTTTAGAGCTGCAGACAAGCTTGCTGTGTGTGATCAGGCGGCAGGATGGATCCTGGAATCCAGTTTCTTTCTAAATTGCATTTCTGACCAGGCAGAGAAGAGAAGGGCCCCTGTTCAGGCCGAGTGATACTTATTTCAGATATTTGCCAATGTTGGCAAAAGGTAAATCCGTATTTATAGCAGAGCTTGTGTCAGCCCATTTCTGAAGTTCCTCTTGATGCTGGGCAGGAGAGAAGTTTGATGAGTGGGCATAATCTGGGGGCTTTTAAAGTGTGTCGTTAAAATGCTTTTAGGTGCGTAAAAGTGTCAGAGTACCTGTTACTGATTTTTTTTTTCCTTTGAGTAACTGCAGAGGGATTTGCTTACCTGCTTTTTATTGACCAGTTGGACGCCAAGAAATCTTTTTGAGTGTCTGGGCGGCAGCAGCGCGAGGTGGCCGCTGGAGCGTGCGGGTCCCTCGTCTGGCTCCGCATGAGTTGGTTCGTGTGCCTCCGGAGCAGCGCGGGGCTTGTGGGCAGAGCTCCTGCTGTCATTTGATTGTTAGTGACCCCAGCAGGGGAGATTCTGCAAAAGTCTGGAGGTGGAAGCTGTCGGGTGCTGTTTTGCTGGACAATCCCAGGAGCCTGGCACGGTGGCTGCACAGACCCGTGTTTCGGTGGGAGCGTTGTCAGCGTGTTGAGCTCTCGGCAGCAGGAAAGATCTCTGAACTGGCACTTTTCAGGCTGCGTTGTTGGCTTTTTCTGATTTATTTTTTTCACCGGTCATTAAGGCCAAGCTCTGTTAGCAGCTCTGTTGGTGAGTGGTTGGAAAATGAAGTCCTGCCCAGGGTCTGGCACAGGACCCGGTGAGGGCAGATCCTTCCCTTGATTTATGTTTGGAACATTGAGAACTTTCCTGTCTCTATCCAGGCCCTTTCTCAACGTCTGCTGTGAAAGCCACAGCCATATATAGCACGGGCACCGACCCCAGTCGATACCTCTGGGGGGGACAGGCGCGGCCGCACATTGTTAGTGCTGTTTAGGACAGTGGGACACTGCCGTGCGACACAGCTCAGCATCCCTCTCCAGAGGTGACAACCACCTGCCGCAACCTGCTGCTGCTGCCTGGGAGGACTTGCTGCTATCACGTCCTGCTCGTCTTTAACATCTTCACTCTTTTTTCCCCTGATATATTTTTCTAGCAAGGAGTCTTCTAGTCCAAGTTGCTTTCTAAAAAAATGTTTGGGTCCTGCATTATGGTGGCTCCCGGTATCTTCCTCCTAAAAACCCACCCTTCTGAAAATCCCTGGAGGGTCGTGCTGGGCGTGCTTGGAGCCGAAGGACTGTGTACAGCTCTCTAGAAATGCTGACACTGGTCTGATACTCCCTGAAAACCCTCATTTTTCTCCTCTTCCCCCCTTAGCTTGTGCGTAGCACCTCACTGCAAAGGCAGGCGCCGGCTGATTTTCTGCCTTTCCCGGCTGGCTCTCCACGGAGCTTCGTGAAGCCCTGGGCTCGCTGCTGCACTGGTGGTGCCTCCCGTCCTCAGCAGCCCCGCTGGAATAGCCAAGGATGCTGCCTTAAGGTTGGCACAAAGGAGAAGTGCATGTGCTGGTCCCTCGCGGTCCTGCTGGCTGACTCTGCCAGCTTTTATCCTGCTCTGTGCCCAGGAGAGAGGATTTTCTGCAGCCTCAGCTTTCCTCGGTGCGTGTTCTCCGTATCCGGTTCTGTGCGTGTTCCCTGTATCCGGTGGGACGTGGCTGGAGCTGCAGCTGAGCAGCAGTTCTCTGGGGTGGCAGAGGAGAGGCGATCGATTCCCAAGGTCACTGCTGTCCGTCACATTTACCAATAATAGGGTGGAAAATCTGATGTAAGGAGTTTCTTACCCTAAAGCGCGTTGGAAATTGTCTCTCTGGCTGGGTTAAGTTCTTGGAGCAAACTCCATCCTGCAGCAGAGCAGCAGGCGAGGTCCCCGCTGTGTATGATTTTTGTGTACGGCTTGTGAAGGAGCTGCGCAGCGTCCAGCCTGTCCGTGGTCTCATCAGCGCTCGTACCGCGGGCTCTGCGTGCCACAGTGAAGTGGGGGGTGCAGGGGGTTGGCTCTAAAACCAAGAATGTCCCATTGCTGCCTTGTGGAGAGGTTTGGCGCTGTGGAGGAACGTATCGAGTGAGAGGGGTAGCTCTGATCCCATTCTCCTGTCGAGAAATAATTGGCTCGGGAGAAAAAAAAGCTATGAGCTGGAATGAGGTTTCCCAGCAGGGATGGAAACATTCCTCCTTTCGTCGTGCAGTTTGGTGATGTTTTTGGACACGAAGCTTGATTTGAAGCGAGCGTGTTTTAGCTCTTTAAATCTCCCGTCCTAAGGCAGGGGTTCCCGGGAAGGAATCCTGGCTGCCGCAGCGCTCCTCAGAGTGCACCCTTGGCCTGGGAGGTGTCCGGTGGGAAGAAGGCTGTCGGGAAGTCAGTCGCTTATTCTGGAAATCTGAGAGCGATGTAATGATTTTCGGTTTCCTTCATACTGTCGTCCCGTGTTGTGCTGGTGTGGCTGGTTTAGGATTGCTCTGTAAGGCACGAGCGTCGTGACGTGGCATGAGGTTGGAAGAAAAACCAGATCCAGTGGGAGCAAAACGGGTTTGACCCTGACCTCTCTGCTGATCTCGGTGTCGTCCCTCAAATCGAATGACCTAAGCCGTGGCTTGATGAGATCGTGAGCCTGGGTTGGGGTTCCTGGTCCTGGTGCCTTAGTCACGCCCTGCGTGGTCACCTTCGAGCCTTAATCTGACACCAGGAATTTGTACCAGCACAAAAAATGTTGCTGCATTCACGTCTGGGGATTGCATTGCATCTGTTAGAGAGCGTATCCCATTACGTTTAATGGAGAGCCCATAAATAATACATTTTTTGGAAGTGGGATATTCGTGAAGCGGTTGGAGCAAGTCCCCAGTCCGTTCTCCCAGGGGTGTCTCTGCTTTCGCTGGGTTTTGCCCCCATCCCAAACGTACAAGTGTGTTTGTTGGAGTAACGCTGAGCTGAGCGCATCCTCGTCCCTCAGGTGGTCAGTGATCTCATGCCGGGCTTCACCCGTCTTCCCCCAGAAATGCTCCCCGGAGCCTGAACTTGTGTTACTGTCACCCTGTGGTGACCTGTGGTGAGGGTCCCCCGTGCACTGGTCCGTGCTGGGGACAAGCTGCTGGGAAGCAGCTTTGTGGAGAAGCTCGGGAGTGTTCTGGTTGGCCCCGAGGCTCCTGCTGCCCAAGGGGTTGAGTGGCCTCTGATTCCTCCCGGCAGCGCCCAGCCCCTATGGGCACATCCCCTTTCGATGGCGTAACGTGACCGTTGCAGCTCCAGCTCACCGGGCCGTCGGCAGGACTCTCGCCGTGGCGTGCCGGGACTGCAGCAGCACATCGCGTTCCCGGCGTGGCGCGCTGTGATCGTATTTTGCCTGTTTAGCGTTCTTTCTGTTTGCTGCCTGTTAAGTAGGAAATGTAAATTCACAAGCTTGTGGTTGGAGCTTTGGTCCATGTAATAGCAGACCATCCCAGGGCTTGATGAATTCCGGAACTGTACCTTTCTTTTCTTTTTGCTGCCTTTGGGGCACTGCTTAAAGCCAGCGCCTGAGGTGTGGATGTTTTCAGGTAGAAATGCTGTAAGACAAGAAGAACAAGCACCCGTTGACTGCTGTTCGGTTCTCCATCACTGTGCTCTCTTCTCATCCGTTCACGGGTCTCTCCTCCTGCGTGCTGCTGGCCCGCCGCGGGTCCTGAGCGCGGTGCCTGCTGTTTGCAGCCGTGCGGCGCTCCGTTAGCGAGGGTGGTGGGTAGGCAGGAGCGCAGGACCTGCATTTGTAGGTCTGTTTCCACTCCTTCCTATAGATGTCGGGTTAGGGCTGGAGCCTTCTGTGAGCAGCTTGGATACACTAATCCCAGCAGAATATTATCCGCTTCCCAGGAACTGCCTTAATTTCTGCCTGGGTGGGAGCCGAATGAGCTCAAGGAGGTCACCAGCGCTGGCACGGGTGCCTGAGGTGTGTGGGGCAGCGGAGGGAGCAGGGCTGCCTCCTTTCTGCTCTGGTGTGAGCCGTTGGGTCGGTTCAGGCACTTTCTTACGGATTGCCTGGCAGCGGTGCTGGCTGTGCCGCTGTGAGCACTCCCCTTGCTTCCTGCAGACCCCAGCGCTTGTCCTGTAGCTAAGGAATCTTTTGCAAAATCCATTAGTAATTTTTTTTTTTTGCAAAAGACAGAAGTAGTTTTTCCCTCCCTGTTAGCTCAGCTCTGCTGGAGACGGCTGCTTCCCTCCCTCCCTCCCCAGCACGGCCGTTGGAGCAGATGCAGCATCTGAGTGCTCCTCCTGTGCCACCGAGCATAACCAGGCACCCTGCCTCAAACCGATGATGGAGATAAACCTTTGCTCTCCCATGGGTTAGGCAGTGATCTCCCGGGTGGTGTGCGTTAACATTCGGGTGTTGGTTAAAGCCGAGTGGCTGGTGGCTCCGCAGCCAGAGCAGGACATGTGTCCGTTTTGGGCCTGGCAGCACCAGCGTCCGGCTGGATCACCGCTTCTCCTCGTCCTTCCCTCCACCCAAGTGGGGGAGAACACACTCTCAAGTTTAATGTTGCCTTTTCCATCAGTGCGATGATCACAGAGGTAAACCTTACCATTGCTCCTCTTCTCCCCGTTTCTTTGCTGCGTGCCACCTCTCTCTATTTTTAACCTGCTGCATTCGAGATTTGTTTTCCTGAGCCCTCACGACCTCAGCGATATTTGGACTTTGGGGTATGTACGAAACAGCATTGTAGGCATCACGTGTGGTCGGGCGTGACTATTGTTGTTGCCAGCTGAATAGTACTGATTTTTTTGGCTGCTTCTTGCGTTCTCACCTTTCAGTAGCTGAGAGCCCTCAGGCTCTCCGGATCCATTCTCTTGTCTATTTACAGCCGTACACAGCAACCATGTTTATTAACGAGTTCTTGGAAGCAGAATCCTCTAGAACAGAAATCACGACGCTGCAGTGCGTCTAGAGGAAGGTTTGGTACGAACACCTCGGCCCTTCAGTGCGTTGAGTCGGCACGATTGTCACCTTCGGTACTGCTGCAGCTCTGGATTTCCCCCAGGAACACGGGCGTGCCTGAGCTGGGTTTGTCACTTTATGTGGGTCCACAAAAAAAGATTTGTTGGAGTGTTTTTTTTCATTGACTGTTCAGGGTGAGTTTGCCAAGACAAAGATAAATCAAACTGGATATTTCAGTGTCTCCTCAGTCTTGGAACGCGGTGCTCAGTTGAGGGCAGTATACCTCTGGAAGCCTTGCTGTGATGGTTGCACGCTCGAAGCTTTGTGTTTGTAGCCTCCGGTCATTTGGAATTGTTTACAAAGTACTTTTTTATCGTTACCTGTAGTTTTAAGAGGCCACTGAAGATAGTTACAGCTTTGGTCAGCCAGGCAGGGGAAGGTCAGAAATGAAACTCCAAAGAAGCTGTTTGAGGCAAAGAAACCCTCTGAGCACTGCAGTCGTCAGGCTGCCGGAGTCTGGCAGGACCGTGAGCTCTCACCACTGCAACTGAACGGTTGGGCTTGCTCCTTCCCTTCATGGATGCAGGGGAGGCGTACCCCTGGTTTACAGCATCGACTTAATTCGTGTGGGTGTTGGAATTAATGTTTGAGAGTCATTTGAAAGTGCTGTCGATGGAATGTTAAGAGCAGACGTGGCTGGGGACCATAAATGGAGGCACAGTTCCTCTGGGACTGGGCACTGCTCTTATTTCTGTGATGGTGAAGCATCTCAAACCAATTTAAAGCAAGTCTCTGAGTGGATTTTTCTCTTCTAGGCTTAAGCCATCTGTCCTTTGATCCTGGTAACGCCAAACCATCTCTGCAGCTGGGCAGTGCTGCTGGCCCGCGGGTGTCGGACAGCCCGGCCGAGGATGGAAGTGATGCGGGCAAGAAGAGGAAGAGAGCAAACGTTCCTTCAGGTGAGCCGAGCAGCGGGTCGGTGAGACATCCATGTGAGCGTAGATCGAAGACCAGTGCCAGGCTGAGGTGTTAATGCAGGAGGTGGACGTGGTTGACCCAGCTGAATCACCGGAGGAGGTTTGAATGCTTAATTAAGCACCTGTTTGTGTAGTGTTAATGGTTCCGCCTGGATTGCTGGACTTGGAGCAGATAACACTGGTGCTGCTGCTGTCAGCAGCGTGACGTTGGTCTTTGCTTTGTTTCCCCTTTTAGCATGGAAGAGCAATGTCTGCTCATGAAAGTGCTCTCTGTTGGAACAGACTGGTCATCTCGGTTAAATCCAGCGCAGTTGTGACAGTTTATACCTGCTGGATGTTTGTCCTTCGTGAATCTCTTGGGGGGAATCAAAGTGTACCCCAACCTTTCATCATTGCTCCTTTAAGCTCCCTTAGAGCTGTTGATTGCAGTGGATAAACCATAATTTATTTAAACGCTCTTGGAAGGCAGCGTTTTCATACACCTTGCTTCTGTAGAGTGTCGTCTACTCGAGAGGGACGAGACTGTTTATTTCTTTCATTTGGCTCTTTCCTACATGTGAGATTCAAATCTGGGTTGGGATGCTGATCCTGCAGAGCCTCGCTGGGCGACATATGCCCTGCAGAAGGGTTCAGATATGCACCAAGCTCTTAATCACTTTTTTTTGTCTCAGCAGATGGTGGCGGAAATCTAAGCCTCGACTCCGTTCCGATGGGCTTGCCAATGTCTGACCCGGCTGCCTGGACCACTGCGATGAACAACCTGGGGATGGCTCCCATGGGGATGGCAGGACAGCCCCTCCTGCCTGGTACGTGAGCTCACCCAGGCTGCGCCCACCTTTGCTTTCAAACACATCTTTGGGAAGAACCGATTTCAGTTGAGTCAGATAAGTGCCTTCTGCATACAAAACCCATTAGTGAGCTGTGTTTGAAATACATTAATGTCTACAAGTGATTTGTTTAGAGGCCAGTGGTTTAAAACTGGTTTCAGAGGGAATGAGAATACATAGTTTTTGATGCAAACAGTGGTTCTTGTGGGGTACCTGTAGATACTCCGCAGTGGATTCAGAGTGCTGTCTGAATGAACAGTTACTGTGTGAGTCCAAACCACTACCTGACTCCCTTTTCCTCTCCCTCATGTAGATTTTGATCCTGCTCTTGGGATGATGACTGGCATCCCTCCCATCAACCCCATGATGCCAGGCTTGGGCATAGTCCCACCTCCCATCCCGCCGGACATGCCTGCCGTGAAGGAGATCATTCACTGCAAAAGCTGCACTCTCTTCCCGCCTAACCCACGTAACTATTTGTGTTTTGTCCTGTTTCTGTCTGTGTAGGTGTGTGTGTGTATAAAAATATACAAGAGAGAAGACTCTGGGGCGAGTCAGCAGGGACCAGGTGCTGACAGGCAGGTGAGGGAGCGGCAGGAAAAGCCTGTTCGTGTCACCGGGCGTTTGCCATTTCGGTAAATCGCCTTTTCAGTCGTTAGCTTGATAGGAACTCAGGAAGAAAGCGTTCCAGTCCCTGGATATTTGAAGTCTCATCTTCATGGTGTGATTCTTGCATGTGTTATCTAAGGCTTCAAAGACAGCGAGCTCTGGGCGGCAGGGGGATTGGATCAGCCAGCGTGGTCCGTGCTGGGTCTGTGCTCTGGGGATTGCAGAATGCGATGGGAGGAGAGTAGAGGCAGTGGGAAATAAGGCAGAAAGCTGAAAGAAACAGACAGTCAGGGCTCACCAGGCTGTAGCAAGAAACAAGGATCCTCTTCAAACTACTGCTGCTAGTAGAGCACCTCCCATGGTGGAGTTTTGAGATCCCCGTGCTGCTCGTGTTCTATACTGGGAGGTCAGTGAACCTTTGCTTGCGCTAGGGAGAGTGTGTGGAGGGCTTCAGGCTCCTGAGATCTTCTGTTTGAAACAGGCTGGAAAACGTGCGTGTTCTCGTGTAGCGCCTCAGCAGTGCTGTAGGTCTGCTGCTCGGCACAGTCGCAGGCGGCGTGGCTGGGTGTGTGTTTGAAGGAAGGCGGGAAGCTCTGGTCGTCTCCCAGGAGAGGTGGGCAGATGAGAGGAACGTGCGCTGACAAACCAAAAACTAACCTGGTCTGCTTTCTCTCCTCCTCTCTGCAGACCTTCCCCCTCCAGCAACAAGAGAGAGGCCCCCGGGGTGTAAGACGGTGTTCGTTGGAGGACTGCCGGAGAACGCGACCGAGCAGATCATTATGGAAGTGTTTGAACAGTGTGGGGAAGTCATAGCTATTCGAAAGAGCAAGAAGAACTTCTGTCACATCCGCTTTGCGGAGGAGTTCATGGTGGACAAGGCGCTTTATCTTTCTGGTAGGTGTTCGTGTGTCTCAGATGGCAGCTTAAAATTCTGGGACAGAGATGGAGTGACTTTTTTATGGCTATAACGATGGGCTTTGTTGCCCTGGGAAGATTTGTCTGATGTTGTGTCAGTTAGCCTCTTTTCCCGATGCTATTGCATTTCTGCTTAAACACATGCAAACAGCTCCTGATAGGAAAGAGAGCAGTGCTTTGTGACCCTGGGTGCTGCAAACCTCTGCAGGATATCAGGATGGAGTACAGAGTTCATCCCTATCTTACCTGGATAAACATCCAGCTCATTCTGTGCATAATGGGTCCTATAAAAATTTGTAGTTGCTCTCAATTGCTTGTTCATTGGGTGGTATGCTTGACTTTTATCAGTGTTTTTTTCTCTGTTAGCCATCAGAGCTTGAACACCTGGACTCCTCTTGCCTAGGGATACTCAGTTCTGCATCCGTAGGGTTTTAAGAGGTTTGTTTTGCAGAGGGCAGAGACCTGGCGGCTGGTGTTGGCAGGCTGCGTGGCTGGCAGATGGGGTGTTTCCAGCTAAGCCTGTGTTTGCTGGGGTGGTTACACCTGCCCCCAGCAGCCTGGGCTCTCCGCCTGACTCTCTGCATTCTGGAGGAATACAGTAATGCTTTCTATTTCCATCCTACAATCCCTTCCAAATTAATTCTCTCAGTATATTAACAAACCAAAAAGCCCATACTCTGAGAGATGAGATTGTCAAGGTAAGCGAGGGAAATGCTCTTTGCTGTTTAAAGTAATGGAAACTTTTCTGTAGGACTTATGGACTGTGAGGATTGCATCTCTTTCCAGAGACTGAATTGAGTTAGACCCGCAGTGCCCCGTTGGTAAGACCTGCGTCCCTCCGTAGCCGGTACCGCCTCTTGAGCTGCAGGCGTTCTCTGCTTGTAGCTGGCCACGTGCACAGTCATCAGCGTCCTCTGCGTGCAAGCCTTGTTCTGGGTTTGTTTGTAGTTTAGATTTTCTTCCGCACATCCCGCCTCTGCTGTGATTAAGGAAAGCAGAGAGCCCTCTAGCAGGTTTGATGTAAAACTCCAGGAGTCCTGCAAACCGCTGGTGAGAAGTTCCCACACCTGGACGTTCGCGTTTGCTGGCCTCATTCCCGCTCCCACCGGATGACGGGGGCTCTTCCCAAGGTTACCCCATCCATCTGTTGCCCTCTCTGCCGTGTCACCTCAATCCCCCCTTCCTAGCGCCGATTTCTGGAGCTTGTGAAACAAACCAGCCCGTGCAGATCTTGCCCAGCATGTGCAAAACGTAGGCAGCTGGCAGCAAACCCCCTCACAGTGTTTCCTTTTCCAGCGTCGCGCTCTGTGTGCTGAACTCTGCAGTAAACTCTTCTGTTCAGGGGTTTGGGGCTCTGCAGGAATGAGACGGGCACTGGTGGGTGGCAGGAGCCTGGGGTAAGAACTCTTTTCTCATCACTGCCAGGCTATCGCATCAGGCTGGGCTCCAGCACGGACAAGAAGGATACTGGGCGCCTGCATGTGGATTTTGCTCAGGCTCGGGACGATCTGTACGAGTGGGAGTGTAAGCAGCGGATGCTGGCGAGAGAGGAACGCCATCGTAGGAGGCTGGAGGAGGAGCGCTTCCGCCCGCCCTCCCCGCCGCCCGTTGTCCATTACTCTGACCACGAGTGCAGCGTTGTCGCTGAGAAGCTGAAAGGTGAGTGGTTCTGCTGGGGCAGACTGGTGTTCTCCAGCTGTCACCTTGCTGAACTGAAATGATGGTGCCACCTAGAGCCTGCGGAGCCTGTTCAGACAGCCCTCGGGCTGCACGCAGCCGCTCTCCTCGCCGTCTCAATTGTCTTCTTGTAAAAACAAACCCATGCTTGAGTACAATGGTTTCTTCCAAACCGTTTTTCATGTTAAAAGGATCAGCGTAAGTCCTAAAACCTTATTTGAAGCCTAAAAGAGGCACGCGTGGCCTGATTCTCTTGGGGCTGGATGATATTTTCTTTTGTGAAAGTACATCTGAGCAGGCAGACAAAGTTCTCTTGGGTTTCTGGCAGTCGGTCCTCCTCTTGTTGCACCTCGACAGCCGGTTTGCTCCACCAGCGTGGTGGTAGGCGTGCCTGCCTTTGTACAGCCTTGTACTCGGGTGACACAGGGCTTTCCGGAGCTGTGCTTAGCCACCGACGGGAGCGGACCTTTGGAGGAGAGCAGCTCAGCGGTGCCAGGCGAGGACCCGCGAGCTGCGCAGGCCACCCCATGGTGCCGTGGGGTGAAGGTCTCCTTTCTCGCTGCAGATGACACCAAGTTCTCGGAAGCCATACAGACCTTGCTGACCTGGATAGAGCGGGGAGAAGTGAACAGGAGGACAGCCAACAACTTCTACTCCATGATCCAGTCGGCCAACAGCCACATCCGCAGGCTGGTGAACGAGAAGGCAGCTCACGAGAAAGAGATGGAAGAAGCTAAAGAGAAATTCAAACTCGCGCTCTCAGGGATTCTGGTTCAGTGTGAGTAGTGTTTCCACGCTGGATGTTGGCTGCCTGTTGTTGTAGGGAAGACACTTAATTTCTAGCTCCTGGAAAGGCCACGCTAGAAGAGCTCCAGGAGAAGCAGCAGCAATGGCTTCTGTGCAGCTCCGGTTATCTGTAGGCATAGGTCACGGACGTGGCAAAAGTTTCTTGTGGCACTCTTTATTGGAGTGGGAGTCCACGTCTGGGGGGAGGAGGGAATGGATTCTGAATTTTTTTTCCTTTTTTAATTGTAGTCTGTTAGTATTTCTGTCATCTTTTCACCTCCCCTCTGTGCACAGACAAGGTAAGTCCCTGGTAACTGGTGCCCCAGCGAAGTGTGCAGGATTTATTCGCCAAAGGTAGGATGCAGCAGAGTGTTCCCTGGCAGAGCAGCTTTTCGAACCTGGGTCTTTCAAATCCCAGTACTTTATTAAACCACAAAATCAAGGAAGAGGCATGGGCTATATTATTTCCAAGATGTAATTTATAACAATCCCTCAAGCTGTTCATTACCTCTTACACATCCTTTTTCTAGTAAGTCTGAATATTTTTTTACTTTTTTTTTAAGAGTAGCTTTCAGAGTACCTTCTCCACAATCGTACTTAGTCTCCTCGAGCCCCTTGGCTAGGCTGTGAATATTCTTAACTATTGGTTTTATATTCAGTGGTTTTGACTGTTACTTGTTTGATACTTGATTTTTAATTTTTTTTTTAATTCTATTAATGGTAAAAAATATGGGCACATGGTCCAGAGGAAAATACAATAAGCGCTTCAGAGTAAGTAGTAATAGACAGCAGCATGCAACTCCACTCTACAAAACACCCACTGATATCTCAGCCACTCGCAGGTTAATCTAAGTACCCAAGAGCTGATTTTATTTTGTAAGAATAACACCTACTACAGCATCACAAGCATAAAAAAAAAAAAATAATAAAAAAAGGATGTGCTTTCTGCTGTTGGGTGAGCTCTCCTCCCAGGAGGGGCACTTTGTTTTTCCAAAAACCTCTGCAAATTTTCTAGAAAAATATTTTCGAAGGAATAAAGCTCTGGAATAAGAAAAGCTGATGGCTGATGCCAGAATCCTGGTCCTGCGGTAGGCTTGGGCCAGGCTGTGCCACTGGGCAGAGGAACATCCAGGGTGCCAGCCCCCACCGCTGTACCCAGCCGTCCCGCCGCAGAGCCAGTGCTCCCCGGTGTACCTGTTGCACTCGCAGGCAGCGGTGCACAGAATATTTGAATATTTTCCAGCGCAGCGTGTGTTCCTTTTTTCCCCAGTTGAGAGCAGCTGCCCTTTTCCCAGCTGACCGTTCCTCCGTGAGCGTTTGACACTGGCCTGGTGAAGTCTTTCCAGGCACAGGGACCCTTTCCTGAGCATAGCTTCAGCACAGTACAGTGTTATGAGAAAAGGTTAGCCAAACCGCCTGCCTGATTCCACTTTTTTACTCCTTTACTCCTCTTGTCCGCCCTCTCTGGATGATATTCTGCCCTGGTTTGACTGCTGATTTGATACTACAGTCGAGCAGATAGTGGCCGTGTACCATTCTGCCTCCAAACAAAAGGCTTGGGACCATTTCACGAAAGCTCAGCGTAAGAACATCAGCGTGTGGTGCAAACAAGCAGAGGTTGGTAATTTTTTATTGTGTTAGATCCTCCAGCACGGTCTCTTTCTTGTCAGGATATTGATGTTAAGTTTGCGCGATGCCCGCGTGGATAACGACACCTTAATTCACAGTGTGAGGTGGGAATTACTCAGCCGTCTCTTGCGTTGCAGGTAATGCATTTTCTCTTTGTATTTGTGGCACTCGGAGCGCTGTGTGCTGGTTGAAGCTGTGCACAGTACCTATTGATCTGTTTTCTGCTGTTTTTAATGTTAGAGCAAGAGGGATTTCTAGAGAGATGTTAAAAAACCCCAACAAACCCTGAGCATCACCAGAGATCTGTTTGATGACGTTTTTGTTGACAGACTGGAGAGGTGGGAGTAGCTGCAGCTGGACAGTCTGGAAGACCGGAGGGAGGATGTTCTCGGATTGTGTATTTGCCCCGTGCAGTGACGTTGATAGTGAGATGCAGGGTTTAAAGGCGGTGGCAGGGGTGGGGTTGATGGAAGAAGGCAAATCCCTCAAACTGCTCTTGCTGCAAGAGGAAGGATAGTTCTCAGCCCCTTACCTGGTCCCAGATCTCACTGGAGTCGGGCACAATGTCAGGAAACGTGGAGGTAAAGAAGGACTGTCCCTTGGGAAGGTGATGGTTTGGGGAGATGTTTGTCCTGGAGTCTGTGGTGAAATACGTGCCGCCTTCTGTCACCGGTGTGGAAGGGATGTCACGTTGCTTGGCTGCAGCTGGCAGCTTCCCCCGTAGCTGCGACCTGAGAAAATCAGCGGAGCTGGGTGATAGCCAGCCGGTGGCCTGCTGGTCAAAAGCAGGTGATGAGTCTGCACGAGGCTGGGAAGCTCCAGTGGCTGGGCTTTTCGAGGAGCTCCCAGCTGTGCTCTCCCCATGAGACTGCACTTCTGGGGCTCTCCTTCCCAATCCCACTGAGCCCAACCTTCCGTAGTGGCCGGAGGAGGAGCCGGTGTTTGGTTTGGTACCTGGTAAGCCAGGTGGAGAGTCCGTTCAGATGATGCCTCAGCTTTGAGCCCTGGTGCTCCTGCTCTTTCCTGCTTGCTGGGATTGCTTGCTCTGACTGGGGTGGGAGCGCTCTCTCCGTTTGGAGCTCTCTTGTGTTCCAAGGTAAGTTCTCCCGCTGGGAAGAGGCTGTGAGACCGCTGACGGGGCCTCTTCCAGGAGCACTTGCTGCTGGGCTCAGCCTGCTGGTCTCCCGGCTTAGGACAATCTGCTTGGGACAGCGTCCGGCAGGATTTTGTCCTGCGGGTCATGGCATCGGAGGAGAGCCCGGCGGGCAGTGCAGGGGATGGGTTTTATCGATGATGAGCTGGGGCAGTGTCCCAGGCAGCTCACGAAGAAGCTGTGAAAGCTTGAGACCCGGTGACACCCCGCGCTGCGGCGGCTACCAGCCAGCGTGTCCTGGGGTTCTGCAGCGCCAGGTGATGGACTCGCCGTCAAACCCCGCTCTGGGGCATGTGTGGCTGGAGCAGGGTTCGTTTGGTCCCGTCCCAGCTCGGGCTGGTGCTGGTAGCTCCTGAGAGGACACGTCCCCGCGCAGCTTCTCGCGGTTCGCACGGCAGGCTGACTTCAGCCGGGCACGCTTGGCGGCGAGAGCTGAACCAAGGCACCGCTCGCTCGGAGTGGGCGCATCCGTCACGGGCGCTGAGCTGGGGAAAGCAGAGATGGCAGCTCGTGGCAGCAGGAGTTACTGGTCTGGGTGGCACGAGGTGGTGACCCAGTGGAGTGATGAGGTTGGGCAGTGCTGTGTCGGAGAGGTGTGTGGGCGTCAAACAGGGCAGATGGGGGAGAGGGTTCACCGAGAAGCTCCACTGCGGGCAGGGCTCGGTGCCTGCTCTGGGGCAAGGGGTAGAGGGGAATGGAAGAGCCAGCGATACCCGTAGCACTGATGGATTGACTCGTGCTACACGCTGTCCATCATCTAATAGTCTGTGACAATTTTTTTTTGTCATTTCCCCTTGCTCGTGTCATGGAATTGCATTTTGCAGACTTAGATTTCAGCATCTCTGTATCCGCCAAGTCTGTTCCTTGTAATCTCTATTTTAAAACCCCCTCTACTTTCTGGACCTTAGGAAATGCGTAACATTCATAATGATGAACTGATGGGTATTCGGAGAGAGGAGGAAATGGAAATGTCAGATGAAGAAATAGAAGATCCAGCAGAGATGAAAGAAACAGAAGAATCAGGTAAAACCGCTTTTTCCAGCTCTTAAACACAGTACTTGTCTCTTCAGTGGTTTCTTCCAGGAGCCCTGTTCTGTCCGGTCCGTACCCCAAACTGTCCCAGTGGAACTGCAGGTACCTGCAGTTGTTTTCCTCTTGGTGCCTCGTTCTGTAGGCAGCGTTTGTCCATCCTCCCTGCGACCGAAATGTTTCGGTGCACCGCTGCTGGCTGCCCAGCGCTGGGGTGAGCCTGCCCCAGGAGGCTGAGTTCTCGTTTTAGTGCCTCCAAAACATTTTCTCTTGCCACCAGCCCCTGAACCTGTCTCAGCAAAATTTTTCCGTGGTCCGTTTTACCAGACTGAGTGCTCTCAATTGCTCGTCGGGCTTTGCTTAGATCCTCTGAAGAGAAGTGGCTGGTCCTCAGCTTTGTCCTAGGCAGTGTGGTTTGTTCCTACACTGCCTTCTGCCTCAGAAAACTACGAAAGGCCCACGTCTCCAAACATTTTCCCTAAAAACATCCAGTCTTTTCTTCCTTCTGAATTTTCCTCCAGCTGCAGTAGAAGCTTAGGGACTCTCCTTGCCTGCCCTGCTCTGCGTGGCCAGACGGTGAACGGGAGCAAAGAGCAGAGCGGATGGCCAGCTGACCAGGCAGAATCTCTCGGTTCTCTGCATTCAGGCTGTGCCTTCCCCAGCGTGGGGATGTTTTGACACCTGCTGAAGCTGTCTTTGCAGCCGTATGTTATATAAATCTGAATTTATCAAGCCCGATGTGGACACCAGACTGATGCAGGTGTTTCATCCCGTGACTTGCTGAAGGTGCAGTGGAGCCTGTCCCAGCGTCTTTCAGCGTTGCTGGTTGGGAAACTCTCCTTGCCAGCGTGGTCATTTCCCCCCAGTATGTTCTTTTGCTGCTTTTTTCTTTTCTTCCAACTTACACACTGCGTTCACTGGTGAGAGGTGCTCTTTGTCCAGAGGAGCTTGTTTTCTAAAGAGATATTGCAAACAGCGGTTGGGAGAAATTCATTTTGGTGCTGTGGATTTTGGGTGCTGGGAGCTATGGAGCCACTGTGCTCTGGGGGGGGGGGCACACAGGGACTTCTCACCCCCAGATCTTTGATTTTTGATCCCCGCCTGCCTTGTTCTCCAGCGCTGGTGTCACAGGTGGAAGCCCTGAAAGAAGAGAACGACAGTCTGCGCTGGCAGCTGGACGCCTACCGCAACGAGGTGGAACTGCTCAAGCAGGAGCAGGGCAAAGCCAGCAGGGATGAAGACACGACCAAGGAGCAGCAGATGAAGCTTCTCCAGCAGGCTCTGCAGGGGATGCAGAAGGTGGGCTGGGTTTCCTGTAGCTACAGCCTTGCTGCAAAGGCAGAGGGGCTGGGGTGTGGAGCAGAGAACACTCCGGAGGAGCTGCCTTGGTGAAAAAGATGCTGTTTGTTTGTAACTATTCGTGACTAGGATTATGAATCTTTTTTTTCTTTTTTTTCTTTTTTTTTCTTCTGGTTGGGAGAGAAAAAATACTAAAATAAACAACTGATTTGGGGTATTTTAAGCATGGAAGAAAGCATTAATCAAAATATGCATATATTTGTGTGTCCTGGTTTGACTTAGGAAAGCTGCTGGGCTAGTGCTTCTGCCATGTTAGTGTTTAAACTTTTCTCCTTCTGGTGACTTGATCTTGCCTATTTTTGGGAGGCCCAGTGCTGTTAGCAGCTTGCTGAGCACTGGTTTCTTCTGGAACCAGTTGTACTCTTCCTCTGTCGCCTGCATTGGTTTGTCCGGTTGGGTTTTTGTGCTCATCTGCTTTCCGTACAGACACATTCAGGAGCACAGATTTGCTCTGCAAGCAGACTGCTGTGTCCACAACCACAGCTGGGTTCTCCTCGATGGACACAGGCTGGGCTGGAGCGTTTCGTTCTGCTCCCCTCCGAGATGTGGGCTGCGATCCACTGCCCAGCCTTTCTCCTGAGCTCTGCCGTCAGGGCAGCGCACGGCTTGCCGTGGTGTTTGTTGCCAGCACCCTGCACCGCTGAGCAGTTGTCGTGGTGTTCTGCAGTTGTGCAAATGACAGTGCAAATCCCCTATCCCGTAGCTGTTTCCGAGTATTTTATTGAATTGTAAGAGACCTCTGTATTCAGGTGGGGCTAGAGACCCAGGAGGACTTTAGGGTGACTTCTCCAGGTGACTCGTTTCTGTGCTGCTCTTCCCTGTGTATGGCCACAGCCTGAACCAGGCTGGGGAGAGAAGAGGGAGCTTTCACGGGGGTCAGGCCCGCGGTCTCGTGCGCGACACGTGCAGGGACAGCGAAGGTTTGGCGATGGTGGAATTACAGCCCCGTGGTTGCAAAGCTGTGGGGTTTTTGTGTGCTCATAGGCAAAGATGTTCCTAAGGTGCGTTGTAGGAAAGATTTCTTGTTGTGTGCTGAGCTGTTCATTGTTGTGGATGTGCTCTGCCTGGTTCCTTTTCTATTCTTTAAATAGTGGGAGGTGGAAGGCAGGGTAAGAACTGAGTTTACCTTTTCTCTTCCAGCATCTTTTGAAAGTCCAAGATGAATACAAAAAGAGAGAAGCTGAGTTAGAAAAAGTGAGAGAAGAGAAACTGAAAATGGAAACGTTGTTAGAAAACCTGAAGGAGCAGGTATGTGCCATCCCAGGTCTTCCTTAGCCTCGGTAATAAATGCAGTCCTTGGATTTCATGGTCCAGCACGAGCTCAGAGAAGGACCTCTGTCCTTCTGCACTCTTGTAGGAGATGCCCAGCCCTGGCTTAGGAGCAGTTGTCTTTGGGAAGCTGGAGAGAACTGCCTGCCCAATTGAGGGATGTGTATCAGTGATTAACTTGCTGATTGTTTCCTGTATCAGTGCGACAATCCCCATAAGCGACTGTACAAGTAAAATATTAACTTTCCTTTTATAGTGTGCAGGGGCAGTGCAGCTGAAATGTGTTTTTCTGCAGCATGAGCTTTAACAAATAAGCAAAAATTATCTCAGGGGTTAAACACTGATTTTTAGACTTGCATTTTAGGGATGTATTTTGATCTGGCCTCCATAAAACACTATTGGAATGAAATGGTTTTTTTTTTTCAGTGTTACAGTAGTCTTATGCTGGCTGGATTTGTTCTAAACATAAATACGTACTGTTCCTTCTCTGGCTTTTGATTGTGGACCGGTGCATGAATCTAAACTTGCTGGGTCCTCTCCATCACAGCACAGGCAGACGTGACCAGAAACACTCCGCAGCAGTTCCTGCTGAGGAGCACGAGCCAGGTGCTGGCTCTTGTCTCAGACTCTCAATCTTTAGCCCCATCTTTTTGTGCCATGAGCTAGGGAAGCGAATAAAAGTATTGTAACTAGAAATGGCTTTGTATGCCAGTGCCTGATAGCGACGGACAGGAGCAGCAGCCTCTCGTCAGTAATCTTTCCTTGTCTTTCCCTGTGCACAGCAAAGCATAGCGGATGAAGAGGACAAGGAGCGGGATGCAGTTGATTGCCAAGGGAATGTAAGTCCGAGTCTTTTCTGCTGCCTTAGTCAGAATATCTCGCTGAGGGAGGTGAGGACACTCGTACAATGAGCAGTGTTTTACCGCCTGGTCTGTTGTGGAGCGTGTGAGCGCAGTGCGTACAGACTGCGGACAAATCAAATCCATCAGGTTATCCATTGCTAGCAGCTCCTGTCTGGGAGAGCAGCAGGGATTTGTAACACGGGTGTGGAAATGGGTGTTGGTGTGCGAGAGAGCCTGCAAGAATACCTGCTGGATCTCCAAGGAAAGCGGTCGGTGCATTGGCAGGGTGACACTGCTGTCCCTGGGGCAGCCGGAGCCCAGCTTCCTTTCCACAGGCCAGACCTGTAATTTCTGCCGTCACAAGGAACGATCTTCGGCCAGGACCGCACAGTCTCAGTCCTGTGTAGCTGAGAACTGCACTGGCGTAGGAAGCTAAGCAAACCCAAGGGACAGTTTAATCCTCTCCTTGTTGTTGGCCCGAGTCCAGTCCCTTTCACTACCATCTGGAGGCTATTTCCAGTTACTGCTCTCAGACTTCTGGAATTCCGCATCAAACTTAGGGATAAAAGAAAGTCATGGTTTTAGTGCACCCACCCAGTCTTTGCATTGCTGGCAGTCTTGTGTTTATTCTGGGGATGACAAATTGTGCAAAATTCTGTTTGAATTCAGTGTCACAAACCCGAGTCAAGGACAGTCTGATCCTAAACCCTTTGCTGCCCTTGGACGCGGCATTAAGCACATTGCCTTGGGTTGGGCAATGAAAAGTAAACATCTGCATCTGCGTTACTCACTGCAGGCTTGCTTTCTAGCCTGTTTTTTCCTTTATTATTTAAAATAAGGCTCTTCTAGAGCAGGCATCGTACCAGTGAACGGGGCTGATAAAGTGTGCTGTGGCATCTCGCCGATGGGCTTTAACTGGATGGTTCAGAGGCAGCAGCACGAGCACAGCTGTGCTTTGTCGGAAGCATTTTGCACAATAAACAGTAGCTACAGCAATGCGCTGAATGCAGTGACTCACCGAAACAGCCAAACAAAAACTCTGCGAGTCCGGCCGAGCCGCTGCGCGACGCGGGGGAGTGCCTGCCGCGTGGGACGGGCTCTGTGCTTCCTTTGCAGGAGAGCAGCGCGTCCAGATTGTGTGCGTGCAGCCAGGAGAAGGAGTGTCCGGTTGAGAAGGTGTCGAGCAGTAGTCCTGTGAAATCCGAGCGAGAAGTTCTCTTGGTCGGTAGGTGGTTCTGCCGGGCGGGACGGCGATGCTGGAGACCTCACTTTGTGGTATCACCAGCGCTTTCAGGCGATGCTCACCCAGGGATTGGGGACCTCTGATTTACAGCGCAGGGGTGTCTGCTGCCCTTTTTGTTTCCTTTCCCCCTGCCTATTCCTAGTAATCTTGAAAAACAGCCTAACATGGCGTGCTGTGACTTCTCAGCCCTAAGCACTGAGCAGCTGTGGATTTTCTGGAGCACTGGGAAGGATGAACAGAGTCCTTGTGCTGGGACGAGGCATTTTCTTGGATTCATTGTCACTCAGCCAAGTTCTCCTTGGCCATCCCTCTGCATCTGAGAGTAACAATGAGTCGTTTATTGTTATCCAGATGGGCCTGTTTGTGCCAGGTCGTGGGCTGGTTTCTGCGCTGAGAGGAGGGGGCTTTGGGGGGAGCCGGGGCACAGCCTTTCCCTGCAGGTGGTCAGTCCTGGCCGTGGGCTGGAGAGGAGGCTCTTGGTGACAGGGTCTGAACTGGGATTGCTCTGTTAACCGGGTGCTGCAAAGCTGTGGGATGGGACGTGTGTGCCACTGCTGCTCTCCCCGTGGCCCTTCTGGCTTGTCCTGCTCCTTGAGCTCTGGGGGTGCAGCTGGAGGAGAGGGAAACACACATCCCACGTGTGTGACCGTCTCAGTGTGGTTCATCACCAGTTTGGGCAAGGGCTGGGCGCGGTGGGGTGTGTTTTACGTGCACTGGTGAGCTGGCGTTTCCTTTGCCGTCTGAGCCAACCCTCCCTGTACGGAAACCCCGACATGCCCAATTCCATCCTCTGTGCTGGCAGGAACACAGCACCGATGTTCTCAGCTGCCTCTTGTCTCGTGAGAATGACGTTTGTGGTGTTCCTTTCCCCAGGAATAATTTCAACGTTTCTGCACGTGCACCCGTTTGGAGCGAGCATCGAGTACATCTGCTCCTACCTGCAGCGTCTGGACAGCAAGGTGTGTGCACCATCGCTCCCCCCTCCCTGCGCCAGCCCGGGCGGCGTGTGTGCCCCCAGCGCTGGGTCTGGGGGGCTTCGCTCCTGCCCTGGCAGCGGTGTGGGCTGGCCAGTGGGGACTGGTGTGTTTGAGCTGGAACAGAACAAAGGAAAGGGTGAACTTTTGTAAAATTGTAGAATGGTTTCGGTTGGGAGGGACCTTTTAAAGACCATCTAGTTCCAGCCTCCCTGCCGTGGGCAGGGGCACCTTCCCCTAGCCCGGGGTGCTCAGAGCACCCAGCTTCTGGCTTAGCGCTGCCGCAGCTTGGGTTAACCTCAATCCAGGGGCGAGGGTGATGTTCTGCTGCCGATGTCCGTGTCTAATCCTTCTTGGACATTGAGAAACCCCCTTGACAGCTGTGTTTTGCAGCAGTAAATTCCACCTTTAAAATCTCCATCTAAAAGGTATTTTTGTTTATTCTGTGTAAGTCTGCTGCCTTTGTTTCCCTTATGACCTCTAAAGAGCAGAGCAAACAGCCCGCCCGGTTATCTTCTAACATCTGCCATGCCGCTGTTTGGATGTACTCTCTCTAAACTGAACAGTCAGATTGCTTTTCTGTCTTTCAGCAAAGTTTTTGCATGTTTCTCACCCTGCAGCCTTTGCAGAACCTCCTCTGTCTCTGATATTGTCCGTGGGGTCATTTTTAGGAGGGTGCTGTGCGAGGAGAAAAAGCACGAGCACCGCATCCATCCCTGCTCCAGGGCTCTCTGCGAAGCGCGGGGATCGAGAGGGGCACCCAGGAGAGCCCGGGAACGGGGGGGGCTGGAGAGCCCGGGAACTGGGGGGGCTGGAGAGCCCGGGAACGGGGGGGGCGGAGAGCCCGGGAACAGGGGGCTGGAGAGCCCGGGAACTGGGGGGGCTGGAGAGCCCGGGAGCGGGGGGCTGGAGAGCCCGGGAATAGGGAGGGCTGGAGAGCCGGGGAAAGGGGGCTAGCCAGCGTGCTGACTCGAGGAAATGAACTCTTCAGAGCCTGGAGCTGCTCAGCAGCCGCTCCTCTGCGTGCCGCATCAGGGAGAGCTCTGCCCTAAGCGCTCCCGCCGAGGAGCAGAGCTGCGGAGAACAGACGTTGTGAACTTACACGTATTGGGTACATTCCCTGGAGCTCTCTACATAAAGATTTCCTGGGACTCATTAACATATGCAAATGGCCTTTTGCATGTGCACAGAGGTTCCCCCTCGGTCTTTAGGGCTGAAGTAAGAACTCTTCCTCCCTTGTCCGCTGGTCGATCTCTCTCCTGATGCTGCGCGGTGGACTCCCTTTTGCTCAATTAATTTTCTCGTCCTCGTACTCTTATGAGGTTGGCTATTTTCTTAATGCTTGCAGATGTTCTTCCTCACCTGACTCTTCCCAAACCATTATAGTTACATTAAACATCTACTACTCCAATTTAAAATTTTCAGCAGCTTTGTTTGGTGGAATAGTTTCTTGTGGTTGGAGCTTTTCCAGCTGCTCTCGTTTAGCACTTACTCCTTAATTTTCCCAATTCCAGGAAAGCACGGCTCGCCGGTCTGTGTTTTCCAGGCCAACTCCACCCTCTAATGACATACCTGATAACGGGTCTTCTCATCCCCGTCAGTCATTGCAGGCTCGCACAACCAGAACCTCTTCGTTTTCGGTGACGTTTGCCTTCTCTGTCCCCAGATCTGCACCGCGGAGGTGGAGGTTCTCATGACTCGGCTCCAGAACACGTTCAGGCAGGAGCTGAGCGGGGTTGGGGCCAGCCTAGAGAAAAGGTGGAAGTTTTGTGGCTTTGACGGGTTGAAAATGACTTGAGCTTCGACTTAACGCTGGGAGCAACGGCAGGATACGTACGCCGAGAAAACCTGGGACGCCGCTTACCGCTGCTGGTGATAATTATCTTGCACGCATCACGGGCTGGAGTGGCATGAGTGAGTGAAACTGTGTCCAGAGCAGCACTGGAAGAGACTTTGAGTTCTGTAGCTGCTTTGATGAGGTATTTTGTCAACGGGCGAGTGCTGTTCAGTATATTTTGTGAAATAAGTTCATGTCGATATTTTTCGGCGCAGCGTGCTGCCCTAGGTGTTTTGCCGATGTTGTGTTTCGTGTGCCCGCATCTCTTACCCTGTGCGTTCTTTTTACTGGTAGGAACAGCCGTGGACTGTCCTCTGAAACATCAAAGAGGCATTTTCTGGTTTCTAGAATCACCAAAAGGAAAAAAAAAAAAATAAAGGCCTTTTTTTAGACATTTCTATGATTACAAACCGAGGTATGTTCAAACAGAACTTCTCTGAGCCAAACAGACGGTTCTTTTTCGTGCTGTTTTCTCTGCTGATGGTTTAACAGTTCAGCTGAGATGAAGGCAGTGTCCCTAGGTGCCAGATGTCGTTCTGGCAGTGCCTCCGGTGCTCTGTGCGTTGCAGTCAGCCTGTAAATAACTTTTTACATTTAATTTTGTTGGCCTGGGTGGAGCAGAGTGCCTACATCAGACTCTGTTTTGGTAATGGCTCGCCCCACATTCCTCCACCCGCTTTTCTTTGGCGACCGAGCTTCTGGAAGTGCTGCAAGCAGCGCAGGCTTCTCTCCTCCTGGATCTTCCCGGAGGCTGTTCCTCGTGTCCTCGGTAAACGCCAGGCTCCTCCCCAGCCCTCTGCAGAAGGCTGGTGAGATCCCTCTGTAGATCCTTCCTGCCCTCCAGCAGATGGATGCTCCCTGGTGCTGTCTGCGGACCGAGGGTGCGTCCTGGCCCCTTGTCCAGATCCTTGATGAAGATACTGAGCAGCTGGTCCCAGTGCTGAGCCCTGGGGAACACCGCTGCCCCCGGGACCATCATGCTGCAGCCAGCCAGCACCCTCCATCCGTTCCGGGCTGCCCCAGCGCCTCTCCTTCCTCGCCCATCCCTCCTGCAGCGTTTGCAGCCCTCCTCTCCACGAGTCACCCCACCAGGTTTCCGTGATTGCGACTATATCGAATTTTTCCCGCTGCACCGGGGCTTCCCGCTCCCCTTTGTCGCTCGCGCTGCATGCGGTGGTGTAGACGCGCTTCGGTCGGGCTCTTGATCCCACCGCCTCTTGGGGGAGAAGCCCCAAGTCCTGCGGGACTGTTCTCAGGCTCTTCCGCGGCTTCTGACCCTCCAGCAACCCCCTACCCCCGGAGCCGGCTGCGGTGCTGTGGCAGTAGCGCAGGGACATCCCGGCTGTGCTCCGGTGTGCTCAGAGCGCGGTGCAGCAGGGGCAAGGCTGCCATGTCACCCCCAGACTTATCCCTTTCCCCCTTCAAATGTGGTTTAAAGCGTTCCCAGTGAGCCCTGCTGCCTCCTGCACAAAGATCCCGTTCCCCCGTCCTCGGGGTGTCCAGCCTGACCCCTCATCGAACACCCCGGTGCCCTGCCTGGGAGCCGGGCGTTGGTCTGCTGCCTGGGGCTGTTTCTTCCCTCCTTGTTCCCTGCGGCTGGAGGGACGGAGGAGGACGCTGCTCGTGCTCCCGGTCCCCTCACCAGTCGTCCCCAGGCCCTCAACTCTCTCTGGGTTGCCCTCGGACTTCTTGTTGCCGCTTCATCGCTGCAGAGATGAGTAACAGGCGATGATCCGAGGGCTGTACCGGGGCGGGGGGAGTTTCCTCCTCTTCAACCCAGCCCCAGATTTCCCTCCGAGGTGGGTCCTGAGCCTTCTGTCCCCTTCGCAGGGGGTCTCCTGTGCCACCAGCCCGTCCTCTTGTCTCTGTGGAGGGGGTTTGACGCAGGGCACAGGCTGACGGGGGGGTGGGCGTGGAGGAGCTGCTGTGCCGGGCAGGGACCTTCGCCCGTGTCCCCTGTCCCTTGAGTCACCGCGTTCAGGCAGGGCACGGACTGGGTGGGGGGTGTTCAGCAGGGACCTCCTCTTGGGAAAATCGGGAAAGAAACTCTAGGCAAGGGGACTCTGAGAGCCCAGAGGGCAGATGACGTCCGTCCTGCCAGGGATGCGAGCAGGATGCCGCTGCAGGTACCAAACCCTCTGCCTCCGGAGGGCTCTGGCCACGGGCATCTCCTGGAGCTGGAGCAGCCGGCGAGAGCCCCGGCAGGAGCCCCGCGCGCCCCGTGGGTGCCGGCAGCAGGAATGGGGGCGAAGGAGCCGCTCTGTCGAGCCGGGGGGGGCTGGCAGCTCTCCTCGCTCCTGCCCTGAGCGCGGGGTACAGGGGAAGCAGAGGAAAACCCTCCTGAAGCGATGTTCTGAATAGTTGTGGAATGTTTTGTTTTTAAGGAATAAACATTTTTTATGGGCAAATCTTGGCCCTGCTGCTTTCTTTTTCCCTCCCCGAGCTCCCCCTGCCTGTCCCCAGCCCTCTGCCGGGGGGGGGCTGCCCTGTCCTTTAGCAAACAGCTGCGACACACTCCCTGGTTCCTCCCCGGCCCCTTCGGCTGCTTTACTCGGGAGGCAGCGGGTTCGGGGTCCCTGGCCTCCTGCATCCTCCGGGGAAGCAGATGGCGTTTGCTGGTTGCAGCAGTGTTGGGGGGTGTCGGGGGCAGCCCAGCAGCACCGGCTTGGACCCGGTGACAAGAGCAAACGGGACCTCGGCAGCCCGCACAGGGGGTCCCATGGATGGCTGCCCGGGTGGGAGGGGGCTGCAAGCCCGGCCCTGGCCTCGCAAAGCGCAGCGGCTGCGGGGAGGGACACGAGGCGGCTGGTGGCAGCTGGAGCAGGAGGCGCAGGAACCCCTGGATGATCCCAGGAGGTGTCTGGGTTAAAGCCTGTGGGTAACCCGGACCCGCCGGGAGGAGGATGCTCTGGAGATGTGAGAGGCGGGCCTGGGGGGGACGGGTCCTGTCGTGGGCACCCGAGACCCAGCAGAACGGGGTGAGGGGCTGCGATGTCCCGGGGGCAGGAGCCAGGAGTGGTGACACGCGGTGACCCCTGAGCCTCCTGGGGTTTGAAGGGCTGGTGCTGGCGGGGCCACCAGGGATGGGGGACACCGGGGGGGGACGTGCCCTACAGGACCCTGGGACAGCAGCCCTGGGTGTCAAGGGACAGCTGAGTCCTGCGGGGACTGGGGACCCTTTGCTGAGAGCAGAGCTGTCCCCTTAGTGCCACCAGCAGTGGGTCAAGTCCTAGGGGAGGGCTGTCACCCCGGCAGGCTGCAGATGTTCCCCCTCTCTGGGGGCAGGAGGAGAGATGGAGGAGGAGCTCCGCAGGGGACCCCCACCGTCCCTCAGACCCTCGGGGACACGGGGGGCCATGCCTGGCTGCACGGTTGTGAAGATGCTGCGATGGAGCCGCCGAGAGCTCTGCGTGGAGAGCCAGGACGAAACTGTCCGCTGGTCCCCGTCCCCCGGCACCCAGCAGCACGTTCCCCGTCCAGGTGTCACCTGCTGGCGCGGCTGATGCTGCCGTGGGCGTCCTGAGAGGTGAGAGCGGGGCAGGCGCGGGGATGGGGGAGCGGATTGAGCAAGGGTGGGTCCCCAGCCAAGGCTGGAGCGCTGTCAGGCGTGGGAAGCGCCGCTCCGTCCCAGCTAACCCTGCCCTCTCGCTCCGCACATTTCTGGCTCTCGCCGCTTTTGGCAGAAAATTCGCGTTCTCATCACCCCTCTCCTCCCCTCTGCAGCATCTCCCCTCGGTCACTTCTCGGCATCTCCTCCCGCCAGCGCAGGAGGTTCTCCCACCGCTCCGCGGGGCCGCACGAGCCGCAGGGAGACGCTGCTTGGAAACCCATCGTCCGCGGGAGAGGAGCCCAGGCTGCCGCCGGTCGTGCTGCGCGGAGGAGCCGAGGAAGGTAAATGCCAAAGAGAGGAACTTTGCTGCTGAAAACGGGGGAGCGGCTGCAGCTCCCTGGGAACAGGAGGGACGGCGGAGCTGAGCTTTTCCCATGGGGTCCCTTAAATAAGCCCCAGTCCTAAAAATAATCGGGAAAAGTCGCTGCGGAGAGGAAGCGCCGCGGGAACGCTCCCAGCGAGAGGCGTCTGGTTTGTTTGGGAGTGAGCGAGATGCTTTCTGCAGCATCCCCCGAAGGAGGATTTGCAGCGCTCCGGCTTTCCCCGCCGTGCATCTGCGTTCTCCCTGTGGGGACCCGGTTCTGGTCCCGCCTGGAGCCGGGGGGTCCGCTGCCGTGGGGCTCTGCGGGTGTCACCCCCCGCGGGCAGGGACCCTGCTGCCGTGTCAGTAGGGTGGCACCAGCTTCTCCCAAGTCTGGTGTCTGAGGGGGTCGTGGACCCCGGGTACCCCAGTTCTACCCGTCCCGAGGTGCTGGGCTGTGCCGGGTGCTCGGCTCCGCCGCATCCCGTGCTTGTCACCGCATCCCGTGCTTGTCACTGCATCCCGTACTTGTCACCGCGTCCCGCGCTTGTCACCGCATCCCACGCTTGTCACTGCACCCCATGCTTGTCACCGCATCCTGTGCTTGTCACTGCATCCCGTACTTGTCACTGCATCCCACGTTTGTCACTGCATCCCGTACTTGTCACTGCATCCCGTACTTGTCACTGCATCCCACGCTTGTCACTGCATCCCACGCTTGTCACTGCATCCCGCGCTTGTCACTGCATCCCGTGCTTGTCACCGCATCCCACGCTTGTCACTGCGTCCCATGCTTGTCACCACGTCCTGTGCTTGTCACTGCATCCCGTGCTTGTCACTGCATCCCACGCTTGTCACCGCGTCCTGTGTTTGTCACCGCGTCCATGCTGAGGCACGCGGCTTTTGTAATAAGCATCAAACAGTTGAAGAATGTCCCTGTCTTCAGCTGCATCCCCTTTTCGCTGTGCCCTTCTGGGGAATCCATAACAACTCTCTGTTTTAAATTTTTTCTTCAGTTTATGTAACTTTCCAAATATCTTTAGAAACGGGAAACCTGGCCAAAAGAAACAGCAGTCCTCCGGGGTGCGGGGATGGAGGGGGGCCGTCAGGGCTGTGCGGACCCCCGGTCACACTCCTGCCTGTCCCCACCCTCAGCCCTGCCGCTGGGACATCTCCAGGAGTTTATTTTTCATTTTTGCCTTGAAGCCCTCCCTGGGAAGGGTCCTTTCTCAGCCTGTACTCTGCCCACGTCTTTTCCGCGGGCGTGCCAGTAGCCCGGCTCCTTTCTCCGCTTTATTGCTGCTTTTTGCTCTCTGGGCGGCGGCGGCTCCTCTGGGCCAAGGGGGGCAGCCGGGCTGGGGCAGGGGGAGCGGCCGCAGCCCCCCGGCACCGGGGCACCCCGGTCAGTGCAGGGCGAAGAGCCGGGGGGCTGCGGACAGCGGGGAGACCCCCCGACGGTGCGGGAGAGGGGCTGGGGCCGTGGGTGTTTGGACCGCGCTGGGCTGCGGTCCGGCTCGTGCTGGGGACAAGGACGTCGGTGAGGCTGCGGCAGCCCTGGGCGGTGCTGGGAGAGGCGGATTTGCGGGAGGTGAAGCTCAGCTCTAAGCATTAAAGTAAGAACTAAACCCCGCTGGTCCCCACGCTGAGCCACCACCGTGAACCAGCCCGAGCCAGAGCCCATCGAGGCTCCCCCGGGACGTCACCGCTCCTCCGGTCACACCCGGCATCCAGGGACGTGGGGGAAGGCGGGGAGGGGTCTGCACCTGCGCAGCGTCCCCCAAAGCCCGGTCCGAGGCTGGGGTCTCATCCCGAGCCCTTCCTGCCCGGAGCCCGTGGTTTTCCCTGCGCTGCCGGCGGGGGCTGGCTGGGATGAGGGGTCGGGCTGAGCCGGGCGATGTGCCGCTCGCTGCGGTTCCCACCGCACCGGGTCTGGTCGTGCTTTGGAACACGCCGTGCCAGCGGGGTTTGGGACGGGGACGGCGGGACTCGCCTCCCTCCTGGCTTCACCCGCGGGGAGCGGGGTCTGGGGAATGTTCCTGGGGTGATGTCGTGGGTAAGGACTGAGCAGCACCCGTGCCACCGAGCCACCTGCTTGATCCTTCCCCCTCCCAGTAAGATGGGGGAAAAAATTTAAAAAAAAAAAAAAAAAAAGGTGGAACCTCGTGCATATAGGTAGTGACAGATTTTAATAATACAACAGGAGAAAAAGAGAAGAGGATAGAAACAAACAGGATTAGAGAACGAACACACAATGGAAAGACCTCACCACCAAAACGCCGCACAAACCCCCCATTCCCCTATATCCCGGGCGTGACGTGGTACAGAATATCCTCCCAGCTCCTGGGAGAGTGAACCCTGTCCCCCCTGAACCCCGGACAGGTGAGGACGGGCCAAGCCCCGGCACCGGGACGCGGTCCCTGCTCCGGGTGGCCCCGAGATGCCCCGTCCTGCGTGCGCGAGCCCGGCGGAGCTGGCCTTCGTGGGGGAAGGTGGAAGAGGGACAAATGTCCCCTGTTCTCAGACACACTGCGTGGCGTTCTCGGGAGTTCTCTCCTAACGCCGCTGTCCCTGCCGTGTGCCCCTGACCCTATGTTTGTGTTTGTCACAGGACCGTCCCGGGCCGGGACAGAGCGCCGCGATGCAGCCCGTGCCCCTGCAGAGCCTCTCGGAGCTGGAACGAGCCAGTCTGCAGGAGCTGGCGCTCTACCAGCTGCAGGAGAAGCTGCTCGTGGGACACCTGAGCCTGGACAAAGGTGGGGACGGGGGCGGACGGCTCCTGCCAGGGACGGGGACGGGCGGCCGAGGGCTGAGCCGCTCTCGCTCCTCGTCCTCGCCGTGGGTGATGCCAATGGAAAGACGTTTCTGACACGTTCTTGCTCCGTTTTGTTTTTTCGTTTCCTGCTTTGCTCTGAGCCTCAGAGGCTCCATCAGCCTTTGGGGGGGTTTGTGCATCCGCGGGGGTGTGAGAATCTGACCCCGCCGGCGGCTCCCCCTGAGCGATGCGGTTGCCAAGTTCTTCCAGGGGGGACCCGCTCAGTGCCGCTGGGACGGGATGAGCTTTGCTCGGGATTAACGTCCGGCACAGAGTCCTGATGCTGGGACGGGGCTCAGGCGGGGCCAGGGGCTGTGCTGCTGCAGTGGCCGGGCTGATAAATACAGCAGCTCCCCAGGGACCGCTCCGCTGGCCGTCGGGGTTCCCAGAGCTGCCGTGTCCCCGGCATCGGCACCAGGCGTGCACGGGGGCATGGACCCACGTGGGACCCTGTGGCCAAACTTCATGAACCTCCCTGGAAGTGCCGAGGGCACCGGCTGGGGCTGTCGGGGCGGGGGTCCCGATGGGTCCGTGCTCTCTGGGGAGATCCGTGCGGCTCCGGGAGCGGAGCGCTGTGCGGATGCTCAGCCCCGCGCGATGTGTCGCCCATCCCGAGCGTGTGCTGAGCCCGGGGGTTTGCTGGCCGCTCGTTTCCTCACCGGGGAGGGTTTTGTCTCCGGGTTGTTCCTCTTCCTGCGCTCTGCTCCTTTGGCTGAACGAAGGCGTGCGGAGCTGCGCGGGCTCGCGGCTCCCTCCTGGATGCTGCAGAATGACCCGAGCGGGGCTGGGGGCTGTGTCTGGGGAGGGGATTCCCTCGGAACAAGGAGCACAGGTCAGGGCAGGATGATCCATCCCGGGTTTGAGGCGGGCAGCGAACGATTTCCCAGCTCATCGCTGCCACGAAACGCGGTGCCCGGCGTCGCGGGCGGAGGCGTGGGGAGCACTGGGGAGCGGGGCTGGGCTCTCCGGGGCCGGACTGGGGTTGCTGGTGGCGTGGGGTCGGTCTGTCTTTGCTCTGTATGAACCCCCAAAAGCTTTCCTGGGGCTGTGCTCCTTTTCCCAGTGGGGAGAGCAGACCTCTGAGGATGGATGGAGGCAGCTTTAAGTGAAAAAAAGAAAAAACAAAAAAAGAGACGGGTCATGAAGCAGTTGCTGGGACACGGGCGTTAGCGCCGAGCCGTGCAGAGCAGGGACGGGGGGTTTAAGGGGGGACAGAAGGTTGTACGCTGCAGCCTTGCTCTGCCGGCGAGGGGGCGGGAGGGCGAAGGGCTGCGAGGGGAGAACGTCCTGAAAGAACCGGAAGGTGCAGAAGAAGGACGCGATGATGCAGAGCAGCCCAGAGACGCGGAACCTTCGCTTTCTTCTCTCCTCCCAGCTGGACCTAAAGGCAGTAAATCTATCCGCCAGAAGCTGGAGAGCTTTTCGAAGGAGAAGAAAGGTGAGCAGCCTCCCTCGTCACCGGATGGTTTGGGTTGGAAGGGACCTTCAAGAGCAGGGCCACCAGCCCCAGCCCCGGGGACAGCAGGAGCGCGGAGCCCAGCCGGCCACCGGCACTTTCTGGTTCTCTTCACACCGGTACAGAGAGCCCACTCGGGGAGGTTACGGAGCGGCAGTTATTTTATTAAACGGAGTCACGGCTCGGAAAGCCCCGTGGCACAGGGTGGTGGAGGCTGGGGCTCTCCTGGCGCCGGCGAGGAGGGGCCGTTACCTGGGGAGGATGCCGTGGGCACCGGCTTGTTCTCGAACGGACGCAGCTGACGCGAACCCCGGGGAGCACCGGGGGCGGTAGTTTGGGAAGAATCTTTTGCATCCAATACTTCTGGTGGGTTTTTAAGTCCCCACTTCATGGAGGCTACGGCACCTTCAGGAGGCTGTAGGGATAGCGGGAGGGACAGGGACGGGCTGCACGGAGCACGTTGACGGAGCCCAGTCCTGCTGTCGTGCGTTGAACTGGTTTTACACGTTGTCCTCTTCGCTCTCCCGCGGGTGGTTACCTTTGCCGTGTCCGGATGCTCCCTTCTGTCGGTTTATTGTTTTATCCAGGTGTGTGCGCGTGCTCCCGGCTGGGCATTTTTTTTTTTCCCATTTCTCCCGTGTTTTTCCCTAGATTGCTCCCCTCAGGCTTTCGGGATCCCGCTCTTCCAAGTCATCGCCAACGACCGCGCCCAGAGGCAGCTGCAGGAGGCGGTGAAGAGGAGCCGCCGGCTCTGCCTGGAGGTGGAAGCGACGGTGACGAGGTTTCGGGCTCAGAGGCAGAAGAGGTCGGCGATGGGCAGGAGCTTGGTGCCCTGCGGGGTCTTCCCGGAGGAGCCCCTTTCCCCGACTTTTCTGGAGAGAAGCTCCCGGAGCCAGCGGAGGGTACGGCTGCAGAGCCGAGCGGGAAGGGGCTGTGGGGGAGATGGGGGGGCTCTGGACCAGGGGGTGCAGGGATGGGATGAGGGGGAACGGTTTGAAGCTGGAAGAGGGGAGATGGAGATGAGATCTGGGAAAGAAATATTTCCCTGTGCAGGGGGTGAGGCAGTGGCCCAGGTTGAAGCTGTGGATGCCCCATCCCTGGAGGGGTCCAAGGCCAGGCTGGATGAGGCTTTGGGCAACCTGGGCTGGTGGGAGATGCTTCCTGCCACCCTGCGAATCGCCTCTGCTCCGTCCCAGGGTGGGATGTCCGTGGACTCCATCACCGACCTGAGTGACAACACGTCGGAGCTGCTGGAGGCTCTGCAGCTCTCGCACCCCCACGAGCTGGACCCCCGGAGGAGCCTGGGCAAGAAGAAGATGCTGAGCCTCAACCCCATCAGCTGGCAGGTCCCGCGGGTTGTGGACAGGTGTTGCAAACACATCGAGACGCACGGTAAATACGGATCTCTGCAGCCGGGCGCCGTGTCCCGCGGGGGTGGGCTGGGGCGGGGGGCTCCTGGGGCACGGCACGCTCCCCTGAAGCCGCCCCGGGGAGAGTTCTCCGGGCTGGGCGCAGCATCTGCCGGTCGGGGCTGGGCTGGGGGATGCGGAGCACCAACCCGGCTGTCCCCCAGGTCTCCAGACGGTGGGCATCTTCCGCGTGGGGAGCTCCAGGAAAAGAGTTCAGCAGGTAAAGCGGGATGCGTACGGCATCCTCTGGAGCTGGACCGCGTCCAGAGGACGGGTGCTTGTACGGGTGGGGGATGAATAAAGCAGAGATTGATATGGAGAGGTTGAGAACATCACAGGGACATGCTGGGTCACAGACAACCTGTCACCCGCTGCCGGGACCTTCTCCCAGCGTGGAGACCCCGATATCTCTCTGAGATGACGTTAGCAGACGAGCTCCATCCCCTGGCTGCTGCTTCAGAGCCCCCTCGGGGCTCCCCGGAGCTCCTGCCGCTCCTGTGGCCCATCCTCGGGCAGCAGCAGGCTTCGGGCTCCGGCACGCTGGTTTTGGGGGTGCCCCACATCTGGGGGACACGGGGAGGAGCCACCCCCCTGTCCTGCCGCTGCCGTAGCTCTGTCCTGGGGCAGATCCTGGCAGCACGGCCGGTGTGAGCAGGGATAACCCGCGGTTGCTTTTCTCCTTCTCATTTCTCCCGTTTTTCAGCTGAGGGAGGAGTTTGACCGAGGACTGGATGTTTTCCTGGATGAGCATCAAAGCGTTCACGACGTGGCCGCTCTGCTCAAGGAGTTCCTCCGGGACATGCCGGAGCCCCTGATCCCCCGCCAGCTCTACGCAGCCTTCCTCCGCACAGCCTGTGCGTACCGGCCCCCGCCGGCTCTCCTCTCTGTTCTTTATTTTGATTTAGAGCCCGAGGTGTCGAATCCACATCACATCGGATGTGAGCTTCCAAAGTGGGTGACGATGATGGGAGCTGCCGGCTCCTGCGGGGCTTGGTGACAGCCAGCGGGGTGGTGGCCGTGACCCTCGGCAGGCTGTGAGGCTGCCGTTTGGTTACGAGTTCGGTTCCTCGGCACTGGTTCGGTTCCTCGTCACCGGTTTCTCTCCTGTCTCCCTGCCCTCCTCCCCAGCCAGCCCAACATCCCTGCTTCGCCAAACCCGCTGGGCAGCGGTGGGGTCAGCAACGTGCTCCTGCCGCTGCCACGTGCCGCTGGTGCAGTCGGTGCCTTTTTGGGGTTTTTTTGACAATTGGATTGTCATCGCTGTGGTCCAGGACAGCCTTTGCCCGTGGGGCTGCGCAGCACCAGACACAACCCCTCGCTGCCCTGCCCGGGCTCTCCCCAGGGTGCTTACCCCTGCCCGGATGGGATGAAGGGTAGGGTGCTGGGCTGGCTCCGGAGCTCGTTAGTGGGGATGTAACGAGGGCTGTCCAGCTGGAAGTGCCAGCAGGGCTGGGAACCCGGTGGATTAATAGGCTGGGACCCTCCAGCATTAACGAACGGGCTGGGACCCTCCATCGTTAACTAACGAGCTGGGACCCTCCATCGTTAACTAACGGGCTGGGACCCTCCATCATTAACTGATGGGCTGGGACCCTCCATCGTTAACTGACGGGCTGGGACCCTCCATCATTAACTGATGGGCTGGGACCCTCCATTGTTAA
>WKFP01014653.1:56116-71062 GCA_011057875.1 Pterocles orientalis | reverse complement strand
GACTGGGACCGGTGCTGGCGGGCTGGGACCGGTGCTGGCGGGCTGGGACCGGTGCTGGCGGGCTGGGACCGGTGCTGGGGGGCTGGCACTGGTGCTGGAGGCTTCCCAGCGGGTCGGGCTGGCTGGCTGCTGGCTCCTGCGGCCGCCTGCTCCCTGGAGGCAATGTTGAAGCTTATCGACGTGTGGGGAACCTGGGTCCCCTGGGAAAACCATGTTGTCTCCTAAGCTCCTGAGCATAAACGTTGGCGAGAGTGCACCTGGAAATGAAAACGGGCTCTTGTGTTGTCTCAGTGTATTCCAGGCTCAAAAATGAGAAGTTTGTAAAATCCAAACCCAAGCTAAAGCTGGGTTTGTAAGCACGGTGCCTTCCCTGTCCCGCCGTTCTGCCTCCTTCTCCAACAGAGCCTCAAGGCTTCTGGCCACGAAAATTAATTTGCTCTTCCCTCGTTGGGGCTGGGCCAGTGTTGCAGCGGGAGGTGGGAAGCAGGAGCTTTGGCGAAAGGTGGCAGAGAAAGCTGAGGAGAACCGTGAAATGGGAGAGTCCCTGGATCCGTGTGGGCAGCGGTGTTCTCCGCCAAACTGAACCCCAGTCCGCTGCCTTCGGTCCCGCTGGCGCTGAGTTTTGGGGGTGACACCCCTCGGGTTCAGCGCTGGGGAAGGCTCTGTGTCCTGGCTCTGTTTTCTTGCCTGAGCAAGTGTCGCTTTCTCTTCCAGCAGCCCCAAGAAGCATCAGAGAGAAGGAAGGAGCAGCTGAGCCTTGGGAGAAGGTGCCGACGCCGCTGGTTGGATGGGTAAGTGATCCTCTCGTGCTCGCCGTTGACCTGTCTTGCGGGTGAACGCGGGCACTGAGAGCAGAGACCCCGGCTCGGGCAGCGTGCGGCGGCGGGATGAGCTGCTGGGGGGCTGGAGCGCCCGCGGGCAGAGCTGGTGTCCCTCTGTGTTTGGCTGCTCAAGGAAAATTCCCATCTGAAGGAGCCTCCAGGCGTGGATGGGACGTGAAACAGGTCAGCAAGAGTTTGGGAATCCTGTAATACAGCGTGTGTCGCTGGCTTCTGGGTGTTGTGAGCTTTCCTTCGTACGAGTTTTAAGCTTGAAGTTTGTGCCTCGGTTTTCCTTGCGGACAGAACAAAAGGAACGATTTAGCTTTTTACGCTTGTGCAAAGCAGGTGTTTGCGAAAGGTGCATTTCATCATTTTCCAGGTGCTGGTGGTTCTGCTCTGGGCTCCGGGTGGCCGTGGGGCAGGGTGACTGTGGGGTGGGACTGCGAGTGCCGGCACCCGGGAGGCAGCAGGGACGTGCGGCTGCAGACACTGCTGTGCCTCTGAACTCCCTGTGCTCCCAGAACTTGAAAACAGGGTTGTTTTTGTTTTTAAATACTGCTTGGGTGACAGTTGTATAAAATAGCGAATTGTTTTTAATTCTTTGGGATGCAGTGGCCAAATTGTCTTCTTGCTGGCCCGAACTGGAGCCTTGCTGGGTAGCTCCCTGCTGAAACGGCCCCCGCCCTCTGCATGGTCTGTGGGACATGACCTTCGACGTGGTCACAGCAGAATATCTTTCGAGGTTTGGGTTTGGTTTTGGTTTGCCCGAGATTTTCCAGCCTTGTCGCTAACAGTTGTTCACCGGGAAATGGTTTGGGAGCAGCACCCAGCCAGCCAAAAGTGGTTTTTTAATGGAGCTGTGGTGTCCCTGCACCTTCTAACCCCTCCGTGCGCCACACACGTAACTTTTTAAAAAAGAAGCCGTGAAGATCATAATTGGGTAAGAAACGGAGCTGTAGCAGCAATATTTCAGGAAATATCTGTTAATGGTACGTTATTCCTTTGGCTCCAGATGTGACAGCCGGGCAGAAAGCTGGTTGTGCAACTGTGGCGTTGCAGGATGCAATTAGGACGCGGAGTCGTTTGCTGGCTGGATAGAAAGCTGCTCTTCGCGCGGGTGGAATGGGAGGAGGAATCGTTAAGCCAGCTTTTGGGTCAGCAGCAGTTACTGTCGGGCGAGCAGCCGGCGGCAGGGTTCAGCGGGGGGATTTCAGAACTCTGGGGATGCCGGGGGGCAGCGGCTGCGTGTGTGTGGGGAGGGTCTCCTGCCTGGAGGTGTCTCCCACAGCACCTGGCCCTGCGCTGCTGCCGCTGGATTTGCGTTGGGAGATTTCAGTGCAGGGTGACGTACACAAATTTCCTTTTTTTTGCCTGGGAACAGCATTTCCAAGGACGTGTCTGTGTGGCGGTGGTGGCATCCTCCCCCCGGATCGAGGGGCTTGCTGCAGCTCCCAGAGCTCGTCTGCTTCTTCGGCTCCTTCGCCCTGTGTCCACCTGCACCCACCTCCTCCTGACCCCCTGCCCCTCTTGCTTCCTTCCCTCTGCCACCATTTCTTTTTTTTTTGTTTTTCTTCCATCCCTGGTGTGGAAGCTGGCACGGGCTGTGTCTCCAGCAGGATCTAGTGAAGGAAGGCGAACCTCCTTTCCCCAAATCCCTCACCCTGAGCATTCTTATACAGGGGCAGGGTTCATCCAGGTAATGTCAGGAGTCGTCGGGGTGTTCTGGGGCCACACGAAGCCCAGCCGGGCGGCCGGTGCCCCAGACAGCGTGCACGGCCAGGCGAGGGCTGACGTTGCCGTTGGCTGGTCTTGGACTCATCCAGCGGGTTTGTCCGGAGTTTGGGTTCAGGTCTGCGTGCCCAGTGCGGAACTGACAGCGTGGGTTGGAATATTTCCGTGCATCTTGCATCACGCCTTTAATTATCCTCTCTGGACGAGCAGCTCGCTCGGGGTGATGCAGCCCAGGCTCACTGTGTCCGGAGCACTGCCGCCCTGCTCGCGGACGATCCTGTTCTGGATGGGAACGAGGTGGCTGTGCTGTGGGGCAGAATCAGGTCGGCTCCAGGACAGAGCGGGCTGCTGTGGGACCTCCTTCGGTCCCTGTGGGGCACTTTTTCAGTCCAGCTCTCATCCTGACAGTCCTTTTGCCTCCTGACGGGTCTTTGCTTTAAGCAGAAAATTCTCAAGTACTGTAGTGAGACCTACACAGGGTAGGTGAGATTATTTTTTTTTTATTTTTTAACGACGCCTGCTGCGATATCACTTTTAAAAAAGTTTTAAATAGAAGAAACACTGCTGCAGCGAGTGGCCGTCCGTTTCTTTGCGTCTCTAAGGACCACAGTGGGTGAAGGGAAGATGCTTTGTGTGCTTGTGTAGCGCCTGTTGACAGCGACTTGAACAGTTCCTGGCGACGTGCCGGTGCAGTTGTATTTCCAGAAGGTTTGGAGCACACAGCGTGGACGGTGGCCGTTAACCGAGGCTCTGAAACCCGCCTGGTGACTCTGCTCTGCGGGAGGACGACTCGACTCCCGACGGTGCTTCCCGAGAACCCGGCTGGCATGACGCAGAGGGTCAGGCTGCGTATCCCAGCGGCCGTGGCTGCTTTACCCTTCAGACACATCCCGCTTTTCCCAGAAGGGATGCGGAAACCCCTCGGTGTTTCCGAGGTGCTGCTGTCGTAGGGAGCCGCAGAACGTTTGGACACCGAAACGCTGTGGTTTCTGCTGTTGGAGGGTGGAAGGTGAGCGACTGAACGTGCGTCCTGGTTTTGTAGGAATTCGGTGAGTGCCGAGAGCCGCTTCGGTGCGGCAGCCGGTGCATGAGCCCTGCTGTTGGTGTGCCAGCTCGTTCTGGTTCAGTGCGAGGGGTTTCAGACCCTCGGTCCTTCCAAAATGCCATTTTTATCCCCGCCTCTTCGGGAACTGCTGTTTGGTTTCTGAAACATCTAGTGGCTGCACAAGGAAAGAGCACGTGTACACTTTGGACCGAAAGCTGGTCAGCCCAAGGAGGTGCCTGCAAGCAGAACGAAATCCGTTGCTTTGGCAAAAATGTGCAAAATCCGCTGCATCACGTGCACTGAGCAGCTCAGATGGATTTCATGGGCAGGGAGAGGCTGGGAAGGTAACTGGGGTGCGCGACGCTCGGTGCCTGGCTGCTGCCGGGCGTTCAGCGGGTGCCAGCTGTAAATCTCGCAGCAGCTTGGCAGCGTGTCTGCCGACCACCAGCGCCGCCTCCCTGGGAGCCTGGGCAGCGGCTCTCGCCAGGGCTCCGGTTCTCCCCGCGACCCCTTCACCCTCACAACAGGGAGGCTTTTGTGCAGGTTGGGAGCTTTACCTTCTCTTTGTGCCTTGGGAAATCCCCTCTTAAATCCCCTCTAGCTGATATTTCGGTAATTTGGGCATTTTCTGTGTTGTCAAGCATGAGGCAGAGCTGCGGTCTCACCAGAATGACCTGATGCCGTGCTGTGGTGTTGGGATTTCGGGGTGTGCTGTGAAGCATCTCATAGAAACAAGCAGAAAAGCTCAGGTGCTCTGCTGGCAGGGTGCAGCGCTTGGCACTTAACGGAAGCGTGAGCCGACAGTTTTCCAGCTGAAACTCCATGCAAGCTTGAAACTAAACCGGACTGTAAAATATAATCAGAAATATTTGTTGAAGTCTTGCTGTTGTAGCCACGATGGTCCTTATTCTTTTTAAAAAAGGGAAAAAGGAAAGAAAAAGGAGGGGAGGAAAGTGGCGGTGTTTGAGGAGGTGATTTTTTTTTTTTTATCAGTGATTATTTGTTTTTTTTGTCTGGCACAGCTTTGGGTATAAGCTTTCTCCATTAAATCTGAAGGACTCCAGCTCTGTAACAGCAAATTCTCGTTCTTCTTGAATTTTGGTAAAATAACTAAAAAGATAGAGAAAGGGTGCAGTGACCGAGAGTCACGCAGTCCGGAGGTGAAGATGCTCAGGGCTGCACGGCACGTGGTTACGGGTGTGTTTCTAACCTGGAAAGTAGAAACGAGTTCACAAAAGACTCGTTCTGTGGCTGCAGTGACTTATCTTAGCCGGGAGGTAGGAAATCACCCGCACCTTCAATGAACGTGGGGACCGCGGGTGCACAGCCACAGCGCAGGGCTGCAGGACTGTGGTCCCTGGGTGACCGTCCAGCGATGGGTTTTTGGGAATCGGGGAGGGCTGGTTCTCAGGATCTGCATGGTGCAATGCAGGGAATCTCATTTAAGCAGCATCACCGAGCCTGGAGGTGCGTCTGGGTTTAAATGCGGCTGTGCGCTTCCCTACCCTGGGGTGGAAAAAGAACGCTTTTGATAGAAACCGGCTTTGGCCGGTACTGTGGGTTTCCACGCTGCTTTGAAGACTTTTCTGGATTCAGAACTTCTCATCTTGCATCCAAGTCGTTTTTCCGCTTGGTTTCGGGGCGGATGTGCTGTGGTTGGTTTGATGGGGGTCCGCTGGTGGGAACTGCCGCGCGTTGCACCGCGCCGGACCGCAGCTGCAGCTCGCGGGGCTGGTCCCTCCGGAGGATGGAGGGAGGTCCTGCAGACCAGAGATTTTGGCAGGAGGTGGCTTTACAGGCTTCATCCAAGATTTTCACGTTTTCGGGATGAAAACGGTGTCAGGTCTGTTCTTCCCGCTGAACAGTCTCCGTGGTGACAACCGCCCGCGTTTATTCTCGGGTTCTGCGTTAATCACACGCGGCCCGTTCGCGTTGGGAAGGCTGGATGGTGCAGTGACATCTGCCTGGATGATGTTGAAGATTTGCTAACCCAAGGATGGTCTGTGGGTGCTTTGGAGTCGTCACTTGCAGTTTTACAGTAAAAACAAAGCTTGTGCTTCACAGAGCCGTGCGAGCCAGCCGCCGTCCCCATCCTGGATTTCCAAAGAGGGGGGTGATGGCAGAGAAGCTGCTGGTGGTGTTTCGGTGTGGAAACTGCTGGGAATGGCTGAACTGAGCTTGGAAAATTAGAGACAGCTTTAAAACCAGTAGCAAACCCCCTCTTAACAGTCTGTTGCACGGCGCAGTCGCCAACTGCCTGTAAATGTGGTCTTTTGTGTTTTCACGTTGAGCTGCGTGTTGCCAAAGCATCGACCTGAGGAGCAGCTGGGAGTGTTCCCGAAGAAGCTCTCGGCTGTTGGAGACTCATGGGGCGGTTCTGCTTCAGGACCCGGGAAGAGGTGTCGGAGCCAAGACCGTGGCTTCTTACCTGGGAGTTAAAATGGAAATTACAAAAGGTTCAGGGGGGAAAAAGCCAACCCAGCGAAAGCCCGGTGGTCTGACTCTCATCTCGGCATTTGCTGCGTTTCTATATGATGAAGCGTCTTACAAAAGTGGAGGATTCTGGAGAAAAACACCAAAATGTCCATGATCCCAGTAAACACGCCGGTCGGACTGCTTTGAGCCCGTGCTCTTCTGATGGCTCCCGTCGTCCTCCTGACCAGGCGGCTGAGGAACCTTGAGGTGCGGTTTCTGGATAATGACACCTGAAAGGTTGTCATTGTCGGAGTCGGCGGTGCAGTTTTAGGATGGGGAATGCCAACACAGCAGCCCTTTGCTCGTGGGGCGACTCTGGGGAGCGGATCCTCCCCAGGACTTCGAGCTCCCTCTGCTCTCTTCCATCTCAGCAGCCCGCGAGGTCCGTGCACGGCGGCTGGCGCGGCACCGACGAGCCTGGGGGCGTTGTGGGTGGCCTCTGGTCTCCCATGGGAAAGCCGGATGCTTCCAGAGTTCCCATCCCACTCTGTCTTGTTGTTTTTTTTCTTTTTTTTCCCCAAAGACCAGGTACTGACAAGGAAAACCAGTCGCAAGTCGGTGTAGAGGCTGGGGTGGAACAGCTCTGCGCTGCCTTGATTGCCATCCGAGTAACGAGATCTTTATCTCCGTGAGCTAGCACCGCGTTCTCATTGGGTCTGCTAGAAATAAAGAGAGATTCTGCAGGGACCTGACCGGTTCAAAGCCATTACAGCTCCTGGCATTGTCGGTGTTAAGTGTTTTAGTGCCTATTGTGTGGGAAATGCTGGGAGAAAGGTCTTCAGCTGCTTGTTCTCTTCTTCCTCTTCCTCCTCCAGGAAAACCGACACAAAAAAATCCACCCGATCTGCCCTCTGGAGCAAACCCAGGAGCTTTCCTGCGGTGTGCCTTACGAGTGTGTTCTGCTTCCCTCCAGTCTCCTGACCAGCTGCGTGAAGCTGACGCAAGCTGTGGAAATTCCTGCTAAAGCGGGAGAAACGGGCTTTGTGTCTTATTTCTACAAATCCCTTTTATGTAAAGCAGCTGCAGCAGCAAACCCTGTCTGTAATCACTGTGGGGGATGTTTAATCAGTGAAGTGCTGGAACGTCTTGCTTCTGGAGATAGACTTTTCTGGCACGTGTGTCTGATTTGATTTACACCACCGGTGGAAGCAGGGGTTCTGTTCAGACGCCAAGTGCAGCTAGGAGCTGAGGATGGAAGCGGCTCTGACCGATGTTTGCCTCCTGCCCGGGCTTTGCTGGGCTGAGTGGCGCGAGCGCTGGGGAGTGATGGGTTCCTCCAGGAGGACTTGGGGACGTCGGCTGTACCGTCCGTGCCTGTCAGCGCAGAACCATCCCGGGCTGGCGCTGAACCCGTTAACGTGCTGGTACAAAAGTGCTGGGGAAACCCGGGACGTCGCAGGATGGGGATGCTGCTGTCTGGCGTTACCCGGGGGAATGGGACGGGTGGCTGATGGCAGGAGGATGTCAGACCAGAGGATGGAGTGTCATCTCCCTGGGGCTGTGTGAGGATGCGCCGGAGAACAACACAAGAACCCCAAACAAGCCCTAGAACAATTCGAGCCTTTGTGCTCGCCTTGTGTTGGTGGATTTCCCGGTTTCTCTAAACCCGCTTATTGTTCTGGACCACACAGCCCTCGCCTAACGCTGACAGCTCGCCCGGTGTTCGCCTCTGCTCGAGGGAGAGATGCTGTGTGGATCGTGCATGGGGGGGTCTGTGCCGCCTGCTCCAGCCTGAGAGGGACAACTGCAGGTCCCTGCTCCCGGGCCAGCCCCGGAGCCCCCCTCGGCCACCCTGGGAGGGGACCCACCATCTGCTGGGGGAGAGGAGAGGAGCAGGGGAGCAGGGTGATGCTCCAGGATGAAGCGGGAGAAGCGGGCAGGGGGCGGGGGTAAATAAATGCTTTTGTGACCGTACGCTTAAAATGCGATGGCAAATAATTGTCATTGAGCTGCTGGACCTTCCGGTGAGGTGAAACAGCCTCGTCTCTTTCGTAAAGCTACAGCATGGTGCTTTCAGGGGTCCTGTGGGGCTCTGAACCCCGGTTTGTTCTCAGATGGGCTGAAAACCCTGGAGCTCTTCTGTGAATGCTGCCTCCAACTTTGTATGGCTCTGGTTTGGGTTTGTTTCAGCAGTTAAAGAAGAAATTACAGTTGTTTTGTTTGGGTGCTTTTTTTTTGTTTGTTTGTTTTGTTTTGTTCAGATCAGTGCCCAACCCTCTTGCAGTTCCCTTCAGCCTGCTGGTGGAGCCTGCACTGGGCAGGGTTACGTGTTTCCTGGGCTGGGATACGATGCAATCCAAACCAGCTGGCTTAGCTGACCAGTGCACTGACGCTTCTCTCTCATGGAGTAACCCCCTCTGCCCTGAAAGAGAAACCCTTTTTATTAATTTTATTTTTTTTTTTAAGGGCAGGGCGAGCCCCTGAGTGCCGATGTTGGCACAAAGCCTTGCTCTGCTGGCTGCAGGCCAGGTACCAGGAGTATTGAGAGAACGGCTAAATTATTTTTTCCTTTTTCTCTCCTTTGTTTTTTCAGTTACATTTGTTTTTTTTCTATGTTTTTCCTTATTTGCGTACCGTGGGATCTGGTGACTGTGGGAAGGGATGTGCCTGCCCCTGGGCAGGGATGGGGATGGGGATGGGGATGGGGAGGAAGCATCGCCCCGAGCTGGCAGAGCTCGGTGGGATTTGCTGGTCTCTGACGACAGGACAGCCTTGTGGTCGGGACTGTGGTTTCTCGGAGCACAGAGCTGCTGGGTGGTAAGCTCGCTCCTTCCCCGCCGCAGCACCGGCTCGCTCCCTGCTCCTTTCTAAGCTGTTCTCCATGTCTGCGGTGCTGGTGGAGCCGGAGCTCAGCCTCCCATCCGACCGGGAGGAAAAAACGCTGCGGGAACCGTCACCGAGCTCTGACTGGGGAAGCGTCGGAGCTGCGTGCTGGAAGGGCTGCTCCCAGCCCCGGTGTGGCTGGCCGGGGGCTTGGTGGATGCAAGCGTGGTGGTGAGGATGCTGGAGCTCGCCGGGGGCTCAACTTGCCCGTCCTGCTCCTCTGGCTGCTGCCCTGCAGAGGGGACCGGGTGACCGCGCCGGTGGCACTGGGAATGGTGAGGCTGGGGGAGCAGATCTGCTGGGGATGCCGGTGATGTGGGCGCATGAAATGGGGATTGAACGGCAGGGTGAGGGCTGCTGCCGCCGCCGGGGCCGAAGCTGGGGCTGGGTTTGCTCCGCGGGGTGGCAGCGGGGTGCTCCAGCTTCCTGGTGGCGAGGGCTGTCAGAATCTGAGTCACTTCCAGGCATCACGGGGCTGACCCTGGCGAGTCTTTACTTCGGTGCTTCCCTCTGCTTGGCTGCGATGGGAGAAGAAACCGGGACGGGCTGACGGAGGCAGTGGAGGAGGATGGCTTCTCGCTCGCGCTGGGTGCGCCGGCAGCCTTTCGGTACGTACGCCTGCTGCCGGGGGGCTGTGCCCCTGGCCTGGCAGGAAAGAAACAGCCACTGCCCAGTGCGGTATCGCAGTAGATTAACAATGTAAATAAGCATGAGAACAGGTTTTCTATTTTTTTTTTGGCTTGCCTTTTTTTTTGTGCACGTGGTTTAGGCTGGAAAGGCGTTGCTTGCCCGTAGAGGGAGCGTTCTTGTACGAAAAAGTGATTTCAGCCTGTCTCCAGGGTCTGCTTTAGGAGTCGGGAGAAGCGAGCGCTGTGCTGTCACCCTCTGTGTCCTTTCAGCGCCGCAGGCGTGCTGGGTGTCAGCTGGGAGAGTGGTGGGCTTGCTGGCTTGGGTTTGGTTTTTCAAACCGTACATAAGAACACGCTTAGGGGTGGATCGGGGGACGCAGGAGGTGACGTTGCTCCGATTGCACTCTGGCTGCCTGGGCGGGGATGCTGTGCTGAGGGGCTCAGCCTCTGGCAGGGCTCCGAATTTGTGTGCAAAATGTGGGAATACAGATGTATTTTAAACCTCCCCTCCCACGTACATCTATAGATGCACACACACACGCAGAGTCTTGTTGGAAAACAGGTATAAAGCGTGTGACGCTGCAGACGAGCCCTGTGCCACACGAGCACTGAGTTTCTGTGGTTCTCTGCTGGGGTGAACCCACCGTTCCTGCCTCCTGGGCTGGGAGCTGGCGCCCGCTCTGCTCCCGGGAAGCAGCCTCCCGGAGGTGCACCGCGGCGCTTTAATGAAATTTAATTATTTTTATTGCTGGCTGGCTAATAGGAGCTCTGGCTTCCTCGGTTTCTCCTGCCCCTGGTTCTCCGTGTGCGCTGACGGAGGACGGCAGCCTGTGCCGTCGCCGTGCTTTCGCGGCGTGCCGAGAGCCTTGCTGCGGGCAGGGCAGCGTGCGGCCGCTCACGGCCTCCCCAAACGCCCAGTTCCCCTCTGCCGGTGCTCAGCGCTTTTACTGGTGTATTCTGCACCAGTTTAATGAGTAAACTGGGCTTAGAAGTTAAGTGACACGGTGTTCCGCAGAGCAGGGCTCAGCAAAGAGCCCGGTGCGTCGCTTCCTACAATGCCAAGGCTTTTTTTTTTTTTTTCTAGTGGGAAGTGCTTTTTGCAGAGTGTGTAATTCAGACTGTTCACAAGTGCTGGCTGGATTTTTCCCTTCCTGAAACAAGGCTGAGCTGCATATTTGGTTCCTCTATAATTCACTTGAAAAATAAATATCTCTGCAAGAGAAAAGCGCACACGGGTGTTGTCTCGTGGAGATGAAAAGATTCCCACTGTTGGGTTGCAAGAGCTATTCCTGAGGCTGAGACCTGATTTTTTTTCTTTTTTCCACCTTAGTTTATTATGGTGTTTTCAGAGTTTGTGCTTTCATCGTTTCCCTGCCGTCCTGGAGGAGAGGAGAGGTGGTGGGTCTTGCTCCGTGGGGAGGTGCGGGAGCTGCGGGAGGTGGCTCGGTCCGACAGCAGGTCCAGGGAACTGACTCGGGATCGTTGATGAGGTCTAATAGCACACTTCCGTCAGCAGCCTGCGTTTTGCAGCTTCACGTGTGGGTGGTTAAGAATCGTCGCTCACGTGGGTTGTTTTGGTAGTTTGCGTTTCAGAGGAGGACGGGTGAGCCTGGCACATCTGGAGGCATCACAGCTGCATCCCTGCTGCCAGGGTCCTTCCTCCGCCACGGCTCTGCACCGGGGACACGGGGACACCGTGGGAGGTCAAATGGTCAGAAAAAGGAAAAAAAAAAATCATTGCAGACCCGTTGAGAGCACATGCAGAAGCTATTCAGAAAACAGATCGGCAGGTGTCACTTGTCTAAGGTGGCGTTGGCCCTTTACCTGCTGGGGGGTTTCTCGCGGCTCCGGCAGCGATCAGCAGAGGAAGGGTTTCACTGTCTCCATGGGAGAAACAACGGAGGGAAGGGAAATGCCTTGAGAGGCTTTTTGGACCAAGAACTTAGAAATGCAATCAGTTTTCTGTAGAGAAAAGCTTTTTTCTGAGGTGCTCAGGCTGCTGGTGTGTTAGAGGTGGTGATGGGGTCAGCGGAGCATGGCGGTGGGCGACCTGGGCTGTGCCCCTGGGCGGGGGGCAGTGGGGCTGGGGCTGGTCCTGGTGCTTGGGGTGGCTGCTTACGGTCTCATCGCCGTGGTTCAGCCCGTCTGATGGCTGGTAGCTGGTTATTAAAAATCCAGTTTGAGCCCTTTTCCAGCTGGCGGGGGACTGAGGAGCGGAGGATCGGTGTGTGGGGTCCCTTTTGTGGAAGGATTTCCCTCTCTGGGGCTTGGCCATGCAAAGTTTTCTGAACTTGTTCCCTTTTAAGAACCTGGGCGCCCCGTTGCCGCTGCCCCGTTGAGTTCGGATGCCATACAGGGACTGGCTGTTTTTCTGGCATGTGGCAGTGCGGGATCTGGTGCAAGAGCTTGGCTGGGATTGCAAACATCCCCTTTCATCCCCAGCAGGCGCTGGTTCCATCCTGAACTCTCGCTGCAGTTCTCCTTCGCCTGGGAAGAGCGGTGCCGCCTCCAGGACAAGGTGTCAACAGGGCGTCAAAAAGTTGCCTTAGAAAATGAGTCGTCGTGCTGGTGCTCTGAAAACCTTTCCCTTTGTTCGCAGGTTTGGAAGCTCTGGCCATGGATCAGAAAGGCTATCGCCGGGGGAGTTTCCAGAGCAGCACCAGCGATGAAGATATGCTGGAAATCGCAGGAGCCTCCCTGGACTTCTCCCTGGCAGACGATGACCCGCCGCTCGACAGGGAGATGGGTGGTAAGTCCCGTGCATCGCTTTTTGTTTTCCTGTTAATATTTTCTGTACGGGTCCCACCGGTGAGGGTGGGGGTCTGGTGTTTCACAGCACCAATGCGAATGGTTTGCACGGTTCCACGCTGCGTTGCAGCCCCGAAACTCTGCAGGACAGCCGAGCGCTCGCCCCTGTGCCGCGGGTGGCTCCCAGCCTTGCTCCGGAACGGAGGCTGCGGGGAGGCGCGTATTCCGTGCAAAGCAGAAAATCTCCTTAAAATAAAAGGCAACCGCGAGGTGGGAGTGACTGTGCTGTGGTGGGGAGGCACTGCTGGTCTGCCTTCAGCGTCGGAGCAGCGATGTCTCGGACTGTGTGCAGCCGGTAACCTGCCAGAGAGGGAAGCTGCTCTCTTAGCCGTCCGTGTGGTTGGTTGCTGTTAAATGCGGCAGATCCTCTCCTCGCTTTTCTTTTCGGGCTTGGGGATAGTTCTTCCTGGAGTTTTCCCAAACAGCTGGTGTGGGGAGGAGCTGGCTGAGCCACGCCGGAGGTGTCCTGGGTGCGCTGGGGAGGGACGACAGCGCAGAGCGATGCTGAGGGGTCTGCGAGACGGGCAGTGATGCTCCCCTTCCCTTCTTCCTTACCTGCAATTTTAAATGTTGTCCGTTGTGGAGGGATCCTTGGAACGTGACAGCCCAGAGGGGTTTGGTGCTGAGCTCGCGTGCGGAACAAGGTGCTGGGCTTCCCCTGCCACCGCTCGTCTGTCCAGAGAGGGTCTGCCGCTGCCTCCTCCGGTCTGCGCCCGAGTGGGGCAGGGATGAGTCTGCGTGGGGCTGCTGGGCTTTGGCTCTAGACCAGCAAGATCTGCCTGATTTCTGTCCTCTGTGAATTATCGTGAGTTAGTTTTAAAGCAAAAATACTTAATTTTGGAGAGCAGACCACAAGTCTCCATGACTTCCCATAAACCTTCTCGTCCTCTTCTCCCCTCGCCCCTGTTTACTGTAGGGCAAAAATTGAAAAGAAATCCTGGTTTTGCTTCTCAGCTGTGTGGTCTGCCTGCAGGTAGGGGAAATGAAGACAGGCTTCCCCTGATGTCACCTGGCACTGGCAGGAACACCCAGCCCTTCTCCGGGAGATCCCGTAAGGAGCGCGGGGTTGTTTGCTCCTTGCCTTGGTCCCTCTCGCGGCTTCCAGGCTGGAGCAGAGGAAGGATCGCTGTGTTTCTGCAGCAGTTGCGTTAACTTCGAGTGACGAGCGTTGGTTTGTTGCTAGAAATCCTCCGTCCGTCTGCAGAGGGGACATGGGCAGGATTCACATCCCGAGCGTGCTGTTCCCTGGTTTCTGTCCATCCGCAGAGGGGACATGGGCAGGATTCTCATCCCGAGCGTGCTGTTCCCTGGTTTCTGTCCATCCGCAGAGGGGACATGGGCAGGATTCTCATCCCGAGCGTGCTGTTCCCTGGTTTCTGTCCGTCCGCAGAGGGGACATGGGCAGGATTCACATCCCGAGCGTGCTGTTCCCTGGTTTCTGCCCGACGCCCTGGAGCGTGGCTGGTAGGTGGGGGGCTGGCTGCGGCGTGGGTACGGGGCAAGGGGCTCGCTCCCACCCCACCTGCTGGTGGAAGGGTCCTGCAGCACTGGGCACGGGTGGGAGCCTGCTTCCAACCTCTTGACGCGGAGCTTGGAGTCATGTCTTGGGGTTGAATTTACTTCTGAAGATTTATTAATTGCTATTACACGAATAATTAGGTGCATAGAAACAATCACGTGTTGGGAATGCCGTTGTAAATGCCGTTCTCGTCCCTGCCGCTGGGAACTGCTTTTCCCGTAGCCGTGGGGGTGTCCGCTCCGACGTTCAACGTGCGCTCACGGTTACTGTTCAGAGAGGAGCTGAATTCTTTAACTTCTTGTAAGGCAAGTGTTGTTCTGTGGAGCTTCTGGACAGTGGTGGCCGTGCCTCGGGGGGCTGTGAGGAGCAAGAGGCTCTCCCTGTCGGCAGGATGCTTGAGCCCGCGGTGGGGCTGACGCAGAAGGAAAAGAGGAATTTGAAAAGGGGGAAGAGTCGCTTGCCCAAATCGCAGTTTCAGTTCGCTCTATAAATTTCCCCTGCTGACTTCAGGAAGCGTTTGCTGGCAGATGTTGGGGTGCCAGGCGTGGTGGCACAGGTTTTCCTGACGAGCCCTCGACTAACGAGCGCCAGGACTTCGGTACTGCGTCAGGTCCCTGCTGGGAGCCGCCGGCTTTGCCCGCAGCCTGGAGCACGGGATGCTGGTGTCGATAAATATCTCCATACGGGGTCTGGACTGGCTGTGGAGCTTTGCTCCTCCCTGGTATTTCCAGCAACGCTCCTGCTTCCCAAAAGCTGCAGCTCTTGGTGGGAGCTTGAGCCGAAACGCAGACGAGCCGCGTGCTCCGGGCTGCTTTGGGTCAGAACGGTTGGAGATGGACGGCGGCGGCTTTCCACGCGGTGCTGTCCGCCTTCTTGAAATCTCCCTACGAGCAGCGCGTTCTCACTCTTATCTCCTCTGGTTTGGACTTCAGCATTTTGTCAATAAAAGGGAACAGATAAGACTTTCCATGATTTTTTTTTTTTTATTACTTTTTTTTTTTTTTCCTCCCCCCCTTTTACGTTGTGCTTGGAGATCAACCTTGGCTCTTTGATAAAACTCTCGTGATGCTTTTCTGGTTTCCCTCTCGTACTGAG
>WKFP01014653.1:41541-54358 GCA_011057875.1 Pterocles orientalis | reverse complement strand
TTTTTTTTTTTTTTAAAGCCAGGCAGACTCTCTGAAGTGGAGCATTAACCCGTTTTGGGGAGGAGAGATGCTGTATTTTGGAAATGATCTGCACTTCTCTGGCGGGGTCACATCTAACCTGCCCTCTCTAGGCGTTAAGTACGGATGGAGAGGGACGGGGGGGACCTGTACCATCATCCTGACCGTGTTTTGGGAAGGCATTACTGAGCTTATTTTCCTCCTTTATTCCTATCTGGTGATTCTGGGATCCTTGATTTGAACAAGCTGAGGCAGGAAATATGATCTTGATAAATATTTATGGCTGTCAGCCATTTTATGGTTCTGTATTCCTCCTGGAAAAAATACAAAGACGTTTTCTCGTTATCTGCTGTCAGATGGATGGCTTATGCGCTTCGGTGGCTGCGGGGTTGCTGTGTACGGCTGGAGACTTCGGGGTTCTGGGTTTGTCCTATAAACCCCTGCTGCCTTGGGGATGGCAGGCTGGGCTGAGCGGGGTCGGTGCCTGCAGAGCAGGATCGGTCCCGAGCCGAGTCGGACCGTCCCTTTGGCGCGAGACCCCCTGCGCGGGACCGTGCTGTGTCGGTGGCACTGTCCCTGCTGGGTGACACGTTGCGTGGCGGTGCTGCGTGCGGACTTTGTGCCCTCGGGGCCGCGTTCCTGGAGCTCTGGGGCAGCTCCGACCCGGGGGAGCGCTCAGGACAGCCCCAAGGAGCTGGTCTGGGCGGTTATTCCAGCAAGGAACGACCCTGCTCTCATCTTCTGGCAGAAAACATGTCTCAAAGGAGTCTCGCTGAACTCACTTTAACGCTGCTTTATTAGTATTTTTTTTTTTAGGACAACTGTATTATTTTTTCGGGTGACTGTGAACTCTTAGCCAGGGTTAGATGTCCCTCCTGCCCAGGTGTGAGCGGCACGCAGGGGCTCCAGGGGGGATTTTGTGGACAATGGACTGCAGGAATCCACCGGAGTGTTTAACAGACCCGGGGGACTGTTGCCCTTTCAGTGGCTCAGCACGAAGATCAGAGGAGGAATTACTGAAGGATCCTCCTGGCGCTGACTTGGAGCAAGGGTCTCGGCTCTTGCACAAGCAATGAGGCTCGGGCTGAACTGCCCAGAAAAACTTGTTCCATGTCAACCTGGCGAGAAAAATGCTTGTGTTCCTCGGGTGAGGTTTAAAAGACCTTTGTTCTGTTTTTCCCTTGATGTGTTTCGACACCTGCTTCAAACTCCTCGCGGGGGGCTTTGAGATGGGGCTGGGAGGGGGCACGGCCGGGCGGCACCTCGGCTGGGAGCTGAGCCCCCGGGGACACGGACACAGCATCAATCCGCTGGATCTGACCCGTTTCCTGCGCCGGGCTCCAGGCCTGGGGGTGATCTGTAAAGGTCCCTTCCAGCCCCGGGTGTTCAGCGCTTCTAGGGCGAATGGATTTATTCTCCTGGCAGAGGATGGTGGAGGGAGGGACACCTTGGAGGCTTTGCTCGGGAGCGTGGCTCTGCTGGAGGATTCACCACCTCCTCTCAATGGCAAAAGTTCTGGATTTAGGGAAAAGTCAACATGTGGATGCCAGCGTTGGTTTGCTTTGCTGGCTCCTGGTTTCCAGGAACGACCCCATCTCTCTGTGACCAGCTGGGGAAGCGCGTCCCTGTGCTGCCCGGGAGCCTTGCTTGGCGCCTGCAGCTCCAGGAACAGCTCGTGAGCTGTTTGCTTCCACTGAAATCTGTGGTTTTCCCGCTCGGTTAGCGTTTTGGTGATGGGTTTTTTTTTCCTAAAAAGGGAGAAAACTAAGAAATGCTCCATTTTTCCCCCCCCAGGATTTTCCTCATATAATGGAGGAGGGATGAACGGCACAAGCGCAATGATGGATTTCCTGGAGGAACCTCTGCCTGGCGTGGGCACCTACGAAGATTTTAACACTATAGATTGGGTGCGAGAGAAGTCCAGGGACCGGGACAGGCACAGAGAGGTAAGATTTCTTTCTGCTCCTTGCTGGCGCTGAGGGCAGAATAATTAACTTGCCAGAGCTAATCGTGGTTCTGATCGCCGGGCGAGGGGACACACCAAGGAGGGAGGCATTGCCCTTGGGATGGGAACCATCCCCGCAGGATCTTCAGTTTGAGGAAGATGAACGCTGAATTGAACGTGTTGCAGTTTATCAATTGTTCCCTCTCTTCTGAAGGCTTTTATTTATTTAAAAAGCTTTGGTGGCTTCTGGTGCACATCTTAAATGCCTCAGTGGCACGTTTTCTTGTGCCGTGTTAAACTTCCTCGAGACGGAAGCGCAGCAGAGCCTGCAGTCCTGCTCAGGAAGGTGCGTGCGTTATTCGGAAGAATTAAAAAAGAAGAAAACCAAGTGCAGTTCTTTCAGAATTCATTCCTGGGACCTCACCGCTCTCTGCAATTAAAGGAATCTGCTTGGAAAGCAAGGGATGCTCTCAGTACAGCGCCGATGCCCCCAGCATGCTCCTCATTCCCTGCTCCCCTTGCTGGCAGAACTCTCGTAGGGTGATGACTGAACTCAACTTTTCTATTTGCTTGCCAAAATAGTCGGTAATTTATTTTTTTTCCCCCGAGCCTCACAAAATTGCTTGTGTCCTAATAACAGTGCGCAAACCCAACGCGGTCCCGGCTCAGTGTGTGCGAATGTACCAGACAGTGGTGTGCCCGAACTGGAGAAATACAGACCCAGTTAAGGGGCTCCGTGCCTCCGCTCCCTCCTGCCCAAAACCCGATCCCATCTCTGGGTTACAACCCGAGAGACTTCTGTTTCCTCTCTGCTGAGAGGCCCGGATAAAAAGACCGCTTCTCTCATTGAAATAGGTTGAAATCAGGTCAAGGCAGAAGTGACTGCTGGCCAAAGAGGTGCGGAGTTGGTCCAGAGAAAAGAAATAGAAAGAAATAGTTCTGGCACCCCCCCAGCCCTGCCTTGGGTCCATAGCAGGAAAAAGAAGAAATGCTGCTCATTTGGGCACAAAGGATTCTTACTTTATTTATTTCTCGTTTAGTGAGTATTAGCTGGCTGCATCAATGTGCCTTTTTATCTGGGAATAATAGCGGCGTCCTGGAACATTTCCCCTGGGAGAGGCAGCCGGGGTAACGGGGGCACGCCGTGGCTGCTGGCACCCTTCTGTGCTCCTGTCGAGAGCAGCCAGGCGGCCAGGCTGTGACGTGCTGGGGACAGCTTCTGCCTGCTCGCAGGCTGGGTGGGTATCGATCCCCACGTTACTGACGTGTCACGGCTTTAAAAGATTAAGGATGAATCTTGTTTTTATGCAGAAGACACCACAGAGGAAAGCATTATGTGAATATTTTTTTTTTTTTTTTTTGCTGGGAAAGGTGGACGTATCGTTCCACATCTGGCACACCGCAGCCGGAGCGGCACTGGCCGCAGCAGCTGGCCGAGCAGGCGCTGCCCGATGCTTTTCCCTCGCCCCTCGAAGCAGGAGCTGCTGGTTTGACCCTCAGGGGCTGATCTTCCCAGGACAGTGTCACCATGTAGCATTGCACCAAAGCAGATCAGTGTCTTAACGGATTGTTGTTTCTTTTTGGAAAAAACTTCTCCAGATCACCAGTAAGAGTAAAGAGTCGACGTGGGCGCTGATACACAGCGTGAGCGATGCCTTTTCCGGCTGGCTGCTGATGCTCCTCATTGGGCTGCTGGCAGGTAAGAGCAAACCTCAATTTAAAACCGAATCCGGGTTCTGCGCTGCCGCTCAGCATCCATTCCTCCCGCGAGCCCCGGCCGGGCGCTGGAGCAGGAGGTTTTGTCCCTGGAGCCAGGGCTGTGCGAGGGGCTGGTGGCAGCTCTGCCCCTGCTCTGCGATTGACAGAATTGGCTTTTGATGCTTTGGGGCTGTGGTGGTGTAAATACCCAGATACAAAACTGAGCCTGGAAGCTGTCCTGGATCTGCTGCTGGTACAGAGCTCTGAAATAAAAAAAAAAAAAAATAAAAAAAAAATGTAATCAAAGCGCTGGGTGAGAGGAGAGCGTCCCGCTGGCCAGCCTCAGTGCTGAGTGCTCTTTGTTGCCGCTGGAGAGGTTAATGCCAAGGACTCTGTGAGCAAGATGTTCCTTTTTTTCCTTTTCCCCATCCTATACTTAGATAGAACAAGCGAGAGGCGTTTCTTGGGAAGTCGGGCGTCTTTCAGAGGCTGAGCGGCTGCGACCTTTCGGATGATTCAGGAGCAGCCTTTGGACCCCGTGCAGCAGGAGTCCAGCAGCTGGGCGCAGGTCTGCCCGGTGGAGCTCAGCTGAGCCGTCCTCACCGGGAATGAAATGAGATCTTCTGTTAATATTTACAGAGGAGGGCTGCTAGCCAGTTTCTCATTAACTGGCAGATCTGTGGGATGTTCATTGCTACCTCTGGAGCCTGCGGGCAGAGGGCTCTGTTCCTGGCCGGTGTGTTGATGGGATGCTTTAGCTGAGAGCAGAGCTGATTTATCTTTGGCGATTGTGGGAGTTATTCTTAACAGAAAAATAAGAAATGGCTTGAAGATTCATCTTTTAATATCTGAATTGCTTTCTGTACTGGCTCTCTGCTTTGTTTCCCTTGGCCCAGTTGTCTTTTTTAAACTGGGATTGGCAATATTTCTCCAAATTCAGTTATTCCCGTCACAGCCTCAGCGTTGTTCGTGTAAGTCCCAGATTCCAGCTCTTGTGCTGGAGACGGGCGACGTGCTCTGCCCGCGTCCCTCTGCCTCTGCGCCCGCCGGCTGCGCGGGGTTCGGTAGCCGCTCTTGCAGCGGACCCGAGAAGAAGTCTGTGCCGGGGATGCAGGGTGGGTGCGGGTGCCTGTGGCGGTGCTGGCCCTTTGGAGCACTCGGGGGCACGCTCTGTCCCCTGACCGGCTCTTCAGTGCGGGTACGCCAGCAAACCTTCCCGTTCAGCACAGAGTCAGTCGCAGGCGGAACCAGCGGGGCAGACGGTGACCTGCAGGTGTTCGACTCTGCGTAAGGTGAGGATGAAAATTTATTTTTTCTTGTTTTTTTCCTCTAGGTTCCTTAGCGGGTCTGATAGACATTTCTGCCCACTGGATGACGGACTTGAAGGAAGGAGTGTGCTTAGCAGGCTTCTGGTTTAACCACGAGCACTGCTGCTGGAAATCCAACACGACCTTCACGGACAGAGACAAGTGTCCCGAGTGGAAGAGCTGGTCCCAGCTGATCCTTGGCCACGGAGAGGTGACGTGCACCCATAGCTGCCCAATGTCCCGTTTCCCCAGCCGCAAGCGCAAGCTCTGGGGGGTTCAGTGGTTTAACATTCATCGCTGGGGTCTCCCGAGGGTGGAAATAAACTCCAACGAGTTATTGTGTGTTGCCCTCGGAGGGGATGGGGGGATGCAAAGCACCGACACGTTTGCCAGGGTGTGCTGCAGCCCTGCGCCTGAGCCTGGCTGCTCGGAGGAGGTTTTGCCCACGATTGTTTTGGAGGAACACCGGCTGAGCTCAAGGCTTGTGTTTCTGGCAGCCCCATCCCGTGGGGCAGCCCGCTGGACTGGGACAGCGCTTATCCCAGTACCCAGCTGCTGGTGTGCCTTGTTCGCTGTGTTTTAGAACGGTCTTTGGCGGTAGGATTGGTTCGCATCCCCTCGAAACCTCACGCTTTCTCGAATTCTCTTCATTTTTGGCTGATGACCGTATGTGAGCACACGGGTTTGGTGTGGTCGCAGGTGAAATGATCTCATTTGGGTCATTTTCTCTGCATTCCAGGGGGCTTTTGCCTATATTCTCAACTACTTCATGTACGTTGTCTGGGCCTTGTTGTTCTCCCTCCTGGCCGTGTTGCTTGTGAAGGGCTTTGCTCCGTATGCCTGCGGCTCCGGGATCCCCGAGGTGAGTGGGAGTGGAAGCGGATTGGGTTCTTCTAGGGTGGGGTAGGGGTCCGCCATCCAAAGATTACGCACGCCTGCTATGGGATCATAATTTGTTGTGCTTTGGATGATGATTTAATATATGGGGTTTTGTCCAAACTGTTCCTGAAACCGGTCTGGTACTTCAGTCTCCGTGCAGTCCCTTTAAAAAGGAAAATGTTTTGGCGTTTACGGCAGGAGATGTGAACAGAAGCACACAGTTAGTGTAAGAGATGCTCTGAAGGGCAGCTGCAGCTCCTTCTGCAGGGGGATAGCGGCCCGAAGGAAGGACTCGAGTCGCCGTTTCTGCCTTTGCGCAGAGGGATGTTTTTACTGGTAGCTGGGGAGGGACTCGGAAAGCTGAGGGCAGGATGGGGAGCGCCTGGGAAAACAGGAGCTCTGCCCGGGGCTCGAATGAAAGCCTGTAGAGCTGTGTGTGCTTGACTTCCAGATCAAAACTATCTTAAGTGGTTTCATCATTAGAGGCTACCTGGGCAAGTGGACGCTGATCATCAAAACCATCACCTTAGTGCTGGCGGTGTCCTCTGGGCTGAGCCTGGGCAAGGAGGGGCCCCTGGTGCACGTCGCCTGCTGCTGCGGGAACATCTTGTGTCACCTCTTCACCAAATACAGGAAGAACGAAGCCAAGCGCAGGGAGGTACGGAGAGACGCCCGTGGTGTCGGAGGGCGAGGCAGCCCTGGGGGACTGGTGGATGGAAATGGGTCTGTTTTGGCATGTCCTCAGTGCGGCACCTAGCTGGAGCAAAAGCTGTCTCGGGTAGGAGGTGACAGCACACAGCTTTGCTTTCAGGGACACAGCAGTGGTGCAAGAACCCAGCTGACATCTCACGAGTGTTTCTGCACAGGCTTTTCTCCGGATAAGTCTCTGGAGAACGGTTTCTGTGAGATGCGTAGGATCCTATCAGCCAATTTACCTTCTGCTGAACCAAACCCGCCAGAATCCACCCCGGGGTCCGGCAGGGTTGTGGGTGACCCTGCAGCACCTCTGGTTACAGCACGTTGCCCTCTTCTGAGAAGCAGCGTGACTGTGAGACGGGAAAACGCGGGGGAATTCCCGGTGTTCCGGGAGGTGAAATTGCTGCTCTTCTGGTTCACCGAAACTTTAAGGTGAAAGCGTGGCATGAAAGCAGCCGAAACAGAAAAAGGCACTTGCCAGTGATGCCCCTTGTGCTGATTTTGGGACTGTTGAGGTGCTAGCACCCATGTTTTTGCAGCCTTGCAGCCCTTCTCCCTGGGGAAGGGGCTCACCCCCTGCTGCCCTTACGACAGGTCAGCCCCTGGCTTACTGTGCCCGCCCTGGGGACAAGGGTTGTGCAGCCCTGAGCAGAGACGGGGGAGGCTGGAGGGGCTGGAGATGCCTGACCGCCTGTGGTTTCTCTCCTAGGTGTTATCGGCAGCTGCAGCTGCTGGTGTGTCGGTAGCTTTCGGTGCACCGATCGGAGGAGTGCTCTTTAGCCTGGAAGAGGTAACATCAGCATTTTCTATTCGCTCTTGGCGAGCTGTTTTATTGCAAGAACTGACCCTGCTGCTTTAAAAATACAGCCCACTCATAGCTGCTTGGGTGTGGAAAGGAGAGCCTCTTGAATACTGGTTGGTGCTGTATTTACAAGGCCAAGCAACCTAAAAGCTTATTGGGGTTTCAGGTAATTCTTACGGATACTGGGGAATTTATTTTGGATGACGTCTGTCCGCAGCTTTGCAATAAACCTGTTAATCTCCCCTGGACTGTCCGTGCTCAGCAACACTGACCGCTCACAGCCACAGCCTCCGGCATGTTCTCCGTCTGCCCGCTCTGTCCTGACAACTCTGGCCCAGGGTACCTGGGAGTAAACCTTCCTGGCTTACCGAGCTCTTTTTCTTCCCAAAAGCTTCTAATCCTCGTTCTTTTGATCCAGACGTGACCTGGCTCACTGCTGCTTGCTTCAGGGCTTAGCTCAGAGGAGCAGCGGGACGGTTTTGCTCAGCTGAGCACCGGCTGCGGTGGCAGCTCCGGCGAGCACTGCTGGTTGGCACGTCTGGACTTTGCAGAGCACGCAAGGCAGATAGCTCTCCAGGTTCAGCTGAGTTGTAACAGCTTTCGTTACTGAGTCACCCCCACTTCAGGGATCTCAGGGGGCACTCGCTGGAAGTGTGCAGGGCAGGACCCATCCGCGTCGGACGGAGCGCAGAGCAGCGCCTGGGGTGCTTGGCTGGAGAGGAGGGATTGCACCCACTGCACATCGCTCTGGGTCCTCGCTTTCACTCCGTGCAGCGGTGATGCTGTTACCGGCCAGCGATCGGTGTAGTGACAAGTGTCACAGTGACTGAAGCCGCTTTGTTTTTCCTTTTTAGGTCAGTTACTACTTTCCTCTCAAGACGCTGTGGCGCTCCTTCTTCGCTGCTCTGGTCGCCGCCTTTACCCTGCGCTCCATCAACCCTTTTGGGAACAGCCGCCTGGTTCTCTTCTACGTGGAGTTTCACATGCCCTGGCACCTTCTGGAGCTCGTGCCCTTCATCCTTCTGGGAATATTTGGTGGGCTTTGGGGAGCTTTCTTCATTCGCAGCAACATCGCCTGGTGCAGGCGACGCAAGACGACCAAGCTCGGTAAATACCCGGTGCTGGAGGTGTTTGCGGTGACTGCCATCACGGCCGTGCTGGCCTTCCCCAACGAGTACACCAGGATGAGCACCAGCGAGCTGATTTCTGAGCTCTTCAACGACTGCGGGATTTTGGACTCTTCCAAACTCTGCGAGTACGTGAACGATTTCAACAGCACCAAAGGGGATGACCTGCCAGACCGAGCCGCTGGCCCAGGAGTTTACACCGCCATGTGGCAGCTGGCGTTGGCCCTCGTCATGAAAGTCTTCATCACCATCTTCACCTTCGGCATGAAGGTAAGAACTGCCTGTGAAGGAGCTCGCGTCCTTCTCATCCTCTGCGGGAACCCCACACCTCAGAGCTTTGTTTGCTCGATAAACAGAATGTTCTCCTCCCCGAGCTCTGTTAGGAAGGGGACAAGGTGACAGGCTGCGATTATTTGTTCTGTTGGGCAGTAGAAACCTTTTAGTTTGAGTGTGGACGCCAAAGCTGGAGTCTCAGAGCTTCACGTCCCACTTTCCAAACATGGAATGCTTCTGAATTGTCCTGCCCGAAGCTTTTTTGATACACACACAATATGTACGGAGTAGCTAATTGCAGAGCAATTGGTATCTTCATTTGTAAGAGCTTACTTACCGTAGCCGTGCTGGCAGCAGAGTGGGAACATCCCGCGCGTGCAGGAACTGGTGTGGCTGGACAGGCGGGGGAGTGTTTGGTGCACAGGTGAAGCTGTGTGATGTTCTCTGGGGAAATCCAACCTCTTGTGTGGCTGGTTCTCCTGCTCGGAAAGGGGTACGGAGTATGTTCCAGCTCTGGTGCGGATGCTGCCCAGCGGGAGGGTGCCGGAGGGCAGCGGTGGTAGAGCAAAGCGTCCTCTTCCCCGTTTGCCCTCCGGCGTACCCTCTGCCGCTCTGTTCCGAGTCTCCTCCATCACCGAGGAACGCCGTCCTCACCGCCGCGTGTTTCCCCAGGTCCCTTCGGGTCTCTTCATCCCCAGCATGGCGGTGGGAGCCATCGCGGGCAGGATGCTCGGCGTGGCCATGGAGCAGCTGGCCTTTTACCACCACGACTGGGCCATCTTCAGCGGCTGGTGCAGCCAGGGAGCCGACTGCATCACCCCCGGCCTCTACGCCATGGTGGGGGCCGCGGCGTGCCTCGGTGAGCACCGGCTCCTTCGGGGTCCCAGCCGCGTGTTGGGTCTGGGTTGGCCGCGTGAAGACGTGGAGCAGCGAGATGTTGCTGCGGCTCTCGCGGTCCCTGGAAGCTGGCTTCGTCCCTGGCTTCGTCTCAAGAACAGAAACCTCGTGGTAGACGGCGCAGCGTGGTTCTCGTCCCGTTTGCACTCGTTGGCCAGCACCAGCCTCTCGCTGGAGGTGATGGGTTTCCATGGGGCGTCTCCTGAACAGAACAAACGAGACTGGCCGGGGACTGTGGGTTTTCCTGGGGGGGTTTCAGTTCATTTTACTTCCCGTTCCAGCCTTAAATCTTACGCTGGAACTCTAATTTTGCGAGCTCTGGTTTTTGGTAACACTCCTGTTTGGCTGAATTAGAGAAATGGGGAGCACGGGGCTGCCCTCCGCCCTCACTGCCGTTCCCAGTCCTCTCCTCCATGGGATAATCTTTTTAACTCCTAAGGGACCACTTGGCTGCGTCAGGAGAAGCTCTCATTTCAGGAACAAGAAAAGCACCAAACCCATCTTTGATCTTTTTAAAGGGGATAAACCTTCTTGTTTGCATATAATTGATGAAAAGCAAACATGATTGCCCTTCATTAGCTGTTCTGCTTCCCCCTGGACAGTAGTTGTGGGCATGAACCCCTCCAGGAGGTGGTGGTTGGAGCACAGCTCCTCTGAAATATTTGGGAGTAGCTTCAGGACTTGAATCTCAAAAACAGAATTAAAATATGCCAAGGCAAAATAAAAATTATTAAAACCCCTTGTAAGCCCGCCCACGTCCTGGTATCCTGGAAGGGACGGATGGGTCCGGCTGGGATGGATGCGGTGCTGAGGGGGGTGTGGGAGCCCAGCCGCGCAGCCTGGTGCTGATCCAAGCCCTTTTCTGGGTGCGTTGGCCGAGGACGGCTGTAGCAGACCTCAGCACAGCTCTCCCGCCTGGAAACCCCCCGAACTGCCCGTTCACCTCGTCCGTCTTCCTGCGTTCTGTCGGCAGGTGGGGTGACGCGCATGACCGTGTCTCTGGTGGTCATTATGTTCGAGCTCACCGGCGGACTGGAGTACATCGTTCCCCTGATGGCCGCAGCCATGACCAGCAAGTGGGTGGCGGATGCCATCGGGCGGGAGGGCATTTACGACGCCCATATTCGCCTCAACGGGTACCCTTTCTTGGAAGCCAAGGAGGAGTTCTCGCACAAGACGCTTGCCATGGACGTAATGAGGCCGCGGAGGAACGATCCTCCTCTGACCGTCATCACTCAGGACAGCATGACCGTAGAGGACGTGGAGACCATCATCAATGAAACCACGTACAGTGGCTACCCGGTGGTGGTGTCGCGGGAGTCCCAAAGGCTCGTTGGGTTTGTCCTCAGGAGAGATCTCATCATTTCCGTTGGTAAGAGGCAAGATTCTGGTGCCGTGTAAGGGCTTTGAAGCTCTTCAGTTTGGAAAAGGAAAGGAGGGATGATATTTAATCAAATTTTTTTTTTTTTCTTCCAGAAAATGCCCGGAAGAAGCAGGACGGGATCGTGAGCACTTCCATTATTTATTTCACTGACCACTCTCCTCCGCTGCCTCCGAGCTCCCCCTCCATGCTGAAACTCAGGAGCATCCTGGACCTCAGTCCCTTCACAGTGACCGACCAGACGCCCATGGAGATCGTCGTGGATATATTCCGCAAGCTGGGGCTGCGCCAGTGCCTGGTGACTCACAACGGGTGAGAGCCCTGGGGTCCCTCTCCTTCTGCTGCGCGGAGCTGAGCGTCAGCTGGAGCCGCGGGCTGGAGAAAGCCGTTGGGGAACCGCCGACCCTCCTTGGGCTGGAGCGGTGACGTGGAGCCTGTAGGGCGAGGACACAGCTCCGGGGGCCGTGGGGCTCTCAAACCGCTGGAGAGGGCTCAGGGCTGGCCGTGTGTCCGAGATCGCTGCGGTGTCCGTCAGAAACTCGGTGTTTGGGGACCGAAAACGCAGCTCCAGACGTTCAGGGTGATCCCTTCGGACGAGGGGGGTGTTGGTAACGAGGACTCGTCTTTCGGTTGCAGTGTCTGGGGGGTGTGGAGCTGGTTGAGTTAAATTTCCCCGCGTGAAGCTGGGTGAGAGCGAGGAGCCCTCCTGGGGGTGCCGATGCACTGAAACTCTGGTTTTGTTTTTCAGGAAGCTGCTGGGGATCATTACCAAAAAGGATGTCTTGAAGCACATCGCACAGCTGGCGAACCAGGACCCGGACTCGATTCTCTTCAATTAAAGGCAGACCAGGAGGTATTGTGTGTTCAGCACAAAATAAACTGTAGAGAAGATCCTGGACAGACTTCCCTATTTTTATTGAGACCACGGAACTGTTTTCAGCGTTCCTTTCCCTGGAGCTGAAGAAGATAACTTTTTTTCTACCAGATAACCGATTGCACTACATAATCTGTGGAACATGATCTTCTTTTTAGAAGAAAAAAAAAAAAAAGAGAGATTTTATTTTCGTTGCTTTTGTGAAGTTGCGTTGGAAAGATTCCATGAAGGAGTAAAAGCAAAATGCTGTAGAATGAATCTCCTCTCCTCATTTCGTCTGAACTCTTGGTACTGATGCGGGGAGGAAAAGACAAGGTCTGTACCTTGGGCAGTTTCGAAGGAGCAGGATGATTTTGCACACAGAGTTCAGGTGGTGGTGGAAACGGCTGTAACTCAGGGGTGGTGTGTTCCCAATTAGCCGCTTGGTGAAAACGAGAACCTTGTAAAATCAAAATAGGGGAGGGGGGAAAAATTGCTAAAAGGAGGAGAAAAAAAAAAACCACCCACCAAACAACCCCAACCCCCAGATGACCCGTTCTCCTTAAAATTGAGCCCAGGTTCTGAGTGGGAAGAAGTTTATTTTGATTAATCTTCTGTGAATGTATTTAATTACTGTGACGCTGCCTTGCCCGGAGCTTCCCGAGGAGGAGGAGGAGGAAGCAGGAGGAGCTGACAGTTGTGTTCTCACCGTGATCCTTTTTCTGGATCTATGCCCGAGGGTTTCTTCTTGATTTCCCTCGAGCATGTCACTGAAGGGGCAAAGGTGGGGTCCTCGTGCTCGCCCCGGCTTTACTGCATCGCGGCAGATGCTGCGCAGCCCCCTCGTCCTTCCTCAGCCGTGTCTGGGGTGCTGGGGCTGTCCCACCGGGAGCCCCCAGTGATCCCCTGGCCCCGTTCGCTCCGTGCACCCTCGGGGGCTC
>WKFP01014651.1:89070-114184 GCA_011057875.1 Pterocles orientalis | reverse complement strand
GTTTAAAGAAAAAAAAAAAAAAAAGAACAGGATGATCAGATGTCTTGGTCCCTCTCTTCCTTTCATTGGCTAGTTCTAGCAGGTTTCCATGGTAAGAAAAAAGCTCGTGATTCAACAAACACAGAGAGCCCATTGAGGTTGGAAGATGTTACAGGCTTCACAAAGCACATCTGGTTTGGTGAAAATTTCCAGCTTTCTTGTTCCTTTTTTTTTTCTTTTTTTTTTAAGAAAAAAGAGGAAGAAGATGAGGGAAAATAATATGAGGCAAACATGAGAAATAGCTCAGCATCGGTAAGGACAGACAGTTCCCTTCCAGGAGTCCAACAACAGTTTTTTTGCCAGTGGAAGAACCAAAGCCATAGGTTGAGCAGAAGTCGGAATGGCGTGTGTTCAAACATAGGAAGGGTGAGAGAAGGTAGAGAAACATTTCCTAAGCATGTTATAGTCATTAAAATAAAACATCTCTTTATGTCGAGCGCTTTATGTTGGCTACGTCTAAAAAAGCGTGCAACAACTTCCAGACAGATTGGTCCGCCTGTAGGGAGATTCTCTGGTTATTCTTAAAGCAAAAGAACAGTATTTTTTTTTTTTCCCTGCAAGTGCCTGATCAGGAGAAGTCTCATTGCTGTGCTGGATGTGTACCACTTGCTGGTTTTTAACCCCTTGTAAAGAATCTGCATTGGGCGTTTGTCCTCACGTGCCGAAAGAAAGGACCACCACCATCCGTAACGCCAAACCAAAAGCGGGCAGGCTAAGCCAAGAACAGAATTATTTTCTTCCAGAAATGTGCACCTAACTATAATGAAGTTGAAAAATATACCCAGTCGTTAAACAGAAACCCCCAAACCATAGAAAATTGAACTTTTCTCAGTAAATTTCCTACAGGCACGGAATATAAAATATTGGTTTTGTGATTATAAAGCCAGTATGGTGTGAACATTATTGTATTGGAAAGAGTTTGAATCTTCTTGAGCAACATGAAAACAATTGAAAATTGAAGCACATTATTCTCCACAAAATTTCCTTACGACTCTTAGCAAGTGCTCGACTGCCCAGCTTTGCCTTCTGAGTGCCGTACCAACTGCGTTTGCCAGGGTGGCCAGCTCTATCCGATGGCCAGTAGCCCCTGGTGCTGGTCAGTATGACCAACGTGATCTCCACAGTTGGTGAATTCCAGAATGCCATTCCCGCAGAGCAAACGGATGAGTGAGGAGTCTTACTCTTCAGATCCTCAGCCTGTACGTTGCCTACCCTTCCAAATCTAAGGCCGACCAACCTAACAGCCCGGGTTTCATTAATAACGCAATAGCTCCCTTAACGCCGCATGGATTGACACCAGCAGTGGAAACAATTCCATCCAAAAGAAATAACGCATTTGCTTCGTAAAACCAAGCACTTGTAACGTGCCAGCCAAGAAGGGCAGGTTTGCCATTACATATCGTTTACTTTAGAGCTTGCTCTTCTCCAAACATTTTCATATGCTTATGATCTTCTCATATAAATTCTTCCTCGTTCAGCTGAGAGACAGAGGGATGAGTGCCAGACTCCAATCATCAGCAAAGAACAAGCACCTCCTCAGTTGTACAAACCTGGTAATGGAGGTGCAGACAGGGAAAGCACAAAATGATCCCAGCAGCACCTGAAGAGGAACATACACGTGGTGTTGGCTGCGTGAGAAGGAGCCAAGAACATCAGACAAACCAGGTGTGTCTGGGGTTTCTATCCTTGCAGTGAAACACAAGCAGTAGCAGAGAAGCACAACGGGAAAAGAGCAGGTATTCGGAGTTACCCAAGAGGTGCATTTTACAAGGAAAAAAAAATGAAGCACAAATGTCCCCAGCCAAACGAGCTGATTGGAATCAAGCAAAAGGTAAAATATCTAAGGTCACTGTCACTCATCACCAAAGGACCTCTTTTTGAAAGACTGCTTAAAAGGCCGTTCCTTCAACACCACAGGACGGTGCAAGCATTGGAACAGGCTGCCCAGGGCAGTGGTGGAGTCACCATCCCTGGAAGGGGTCAAGAAACGTGTAGATGTGGTGCTTGGGGACATGGGTTAGTGGGTTGGGTGGGGTTGGGTTGATGGTTGAACTTGATGAGCCTTGAGGTCTTTTCCAACCTGAATGATTCTATGATATCCTGGTACAGACATCGCCATCGCAATTCTATGCCACAATAACATTAAGAAAGATTAGCAAGAAGTGAGCAAGAGCATTGACCCTTTTTTCAATCCTAATATATATACTCTAAATTGCTATGGACCAGATTAGGAAAAGTCAGAAATTTCAGCCTACACCACTTTTAGTGTCTAGTACAGCTTTCACTCCAGTCCCAGCATCTGAAATTGCTGCTTCCATTTGGATTCAGGCTTTTGACCGAGCCAGTGAAACCCCAAACACTTCAGAAGGCGTTCGTACCTTGTCTCTAGCCTCGTTGAGAAGGTCTTCCAACTCTGAGAAGCTGAAACTGGCCACAGTGATGAAATCACTCATGACGGGAACAAACCTGTCCCCAGATTCCCGCACGCGTCTCTTCTGATAATCCAGTTCCTGAAAGAGAAAACGTTAAGAGATATAGACAGGCAAGTGTCTGAGATTCCTGGCTGACAAGGAAGGGAGCAGGGAAGCCCATCGATTTCACCCAGTGCAGGGCACGCTCTGCTCCCACTCCACACGCCTTCATCCGGAGCTGTAACTCCAAAACCACTTTCTTGCCAAGTCAAAGTTTTTTCCCTTCTCAGCACGAGAGGGAAGGTTAAGGTGAGATGAAGGAAGGTCTTAGTTACAGTTCCCTATATCCTCCAACAACAAGCACTCCCAAGAAAGCCACCAACGTGTTGAATTTCTAAAGCAACTTTATAATTTAAGCATCAAATACATGAAATGCTGCATTTTTTTTTTCCTATGCAGAATGACAAATAACAGAGAACTCGGATCGTGCAGCAAGTGAATTTGGAATTTTTAATAGTGGGTTTCCCTCCATCTTCTCTTCCCATGGTGACTCAACAGGCTGGATACTTAGGGAAATGTGTACACATGTGAAAAATCTATGTAGTTCCTTGCTTTGGCTCTTCCCTTTAATTCTCTGAAAAGCACTAGGAGGGGAGCAAAAATACATCAAACCTGGTTCTCCCACTGAAGAAAAAAGAGAAAGGTGTCAGGTAGAACATTGGTTAGCAAGATGCTGGCAAATAAGCGTTAGCTTGGATGTCATAAAAGTCACAGAGTTACAAACCGGGGCTACTGTCAAAAGAATAATTATGGAAAAAAAAAGAAGAAAAAAGAAGACACAAACCTATAAGAAGCTAAGCTCTGTTTGTCAGCTACCTACAGAAAGAAAAAAAATGCAAGATTCTTTCTTTCTGTCTGAAGTTATTAGTTTTAGGCCAAGATGACCCATGCTATCTGTTCCCTGACTCTATTCACCGTGCTTGTGGCACTGGAAGAGCTACGGAGCTCCTCAAAATGACGCAGTTATAACGAGACTGGCATTCTCCCGTGCCTGTGCTTGGCTCATGTGCAGTCTGACAGTCTCACGGGGACAATGAAATGGTAATCTGGGCTTCGTCTTTATTGTCAGCTGAATAATTAGTGGGAATGATAAAGCCTTGCTTTCTCTGGAGGGAAAACAGCATGAAACAGCAGGTCAAGTTACCATCTGACCCTCTGTTCCCGTTGGAAAAAAATAATTTTTTTTGTGTTGGCTGCAACTCCAGCTACACGCATATTTGGTGCTCTCTGTTACTGGTCATCAAAATACTGGTTACCAGAGCCAACTGGGTAGGTTTATAAGCATCGATGCTGAGAAACTCGTTGGGATTTGCTCCACTGAATGCAAAGAATGGCTTTGGCCATCAACAACCTAAAGTCAGATGTGATATATCTTCTAGAAAGGAGGATGTGACCACTGCAATGAGCAGGTGGCTGCAGAAAAGTCCACATGAAAGAAGTGCTACTTCCCCTGCTTTCAATTCCATCCTCTTCTCCACCCGTTTTCCTGACACATCCCAAGGGTCGGTCCTGGGAGCGCAGCTCAGTTACATCACTTTGCGATGAATTGTCTCGATGTTACAATCACTCTGAACTGTGCAAGTACAGGAAATGTCACTTCAACGTGCTTCTAAGAATTATTCATATTTTTTCTCTTTCCCATTCTGATTTTTAAGCTAATTCAAGCTGAAAGTTGCTCTGCCCCCTTCTCCTCCCCCTCCTCAAGCAGGTGAGTGTAACAGTTCTGTCATCTTACTGTTGAAAAACACGGCATTTGGGACTGTTACCAGAGAGCGATGTTTTCCAAAGTCAAATTAAAGTTAGGTGGTCTGCCCTTCAATTTCAAATTCAGTCCTTCCCTGCAGAATAATTCTTCCAAAATAAACCAAAACAAAACAAACCCAACACACAAGTAACCAGCATGACTACGTGATGAGCCCAAGAGCGATGCTAGAGAAAAAAGCAGCTCCTCTATCTTCTGGAAATGGTCTGTACTCATCATAACAGCACCAAGGGCAGGAGCCAGCGCTGCCCCTGGGGCTGGGCTGCTGGGTCTCTAGAGAGATGCAATGTAGTGAGAGGTCTTTCCAACCTTAATGATTCTATGAGAGGACAAGGGGTAATGGGTATAAGGTGAAAGAGGGGAGATTTAGACTAGACATTAGGAAGAAATTTTTCACTGTGCAGGTGGTGGGGCAGTGGCCCAGGTTGCCCAGAGAAGCTGTGGATGCCCCATCCCTGGAGGGGTTCAAGGCCAGGCTGGATGAGGCTTTGGGCAACCTGGGCTAGTGGGAGGTGTCCCTGCCCATGGCGGGGGGTGGCACTGGATGATCTTTAAGGTCCTTTCCAACCCAAACCATCCTGTAGTTCTGTGATTCAGCCACAGCAGTGGTTTCTCAAGCAGCGGTGATGATCTCCTTGCTGTGTGAGGGCAGGGCTGTGCTGACACAACTCACATCCTGATCTGGAGAAGACCAAGAACTACTTTGCTGTCCATTGGGAGCATCCTACACAACGGCGACAGCTGCGTGCACGTCTTGACAAAGGAACAGATGTCATTTTTACAAAGAAACTGCACATCCTGGAAGGCAAAGCGTTAGCAGTACCTTTAAGAACATCTGACTGTGAAACTATTTTTAGCTTTCCAATCTTAAGGGGCCTTGAAGAAACTTCTCAGTGGCTGGAGCCAAGGCTGTGGTGAGAACACACTGGAAGAGAATCAAGAATCACACCTTCCCCTCCTCCCCCTCCCACCTGACAGTGATCTTCTATTGTTGCTGTAGTGCTGATTTTACATGCCAGAAAACCACGAACAGAGCAAGCGCACTGGGAGGTGCTGGCAGCCCCAGATGAAAAATCCCACGGCAGGGAGAACGGCTGAGGGAGGAGGATGGTGATGGAACGGGAAGGAGAGGTTGCCCCTGGAACCCAGGCATGGGAAAGAGAAGAAAAATTGTGGAGGCGAAAGAACAAATAACCTGATCACAGGAAGCAAAGCAGAAGCAGGTACCCACATTTCAATGGGGGGGAATTGGCCATCCCAGCCAAAACGGGGACTTTCTTCACGTCAGCCTTCCCTTTGCAGGTGCTTTTCATTCCCAAACACTGCGCTCCAGGCATGCAGCAGCATCTCTCATTGCTGTGTTCTCCCTTACCCCAACAGAAGGGTTTGGGTTGGAAAGGACCTTAAAGACCATCCAGTGCCACCCCACTGCCATGGGCAGGGACACCTCCCACCAGCCCAGGTTGCCCAAAGCCTCATCCAGCCTGGCCTTGAACCCCTCCAGGGATGGGGCATCCACAGCTGCTCTGGGCAACCTGTTCCAGTTATATAACCTGCTCCAGAAATAAGGTTTGGAAAGTGTTTTTTTTTTTTTCACGGGAGGATCACTGGTGAAGTGCTGGAGACAGCCAGCCAGCCTGGGCACCACTGACAGGACAAAGACCCCTTCCTCTAATCCCACAGCCAAACCGAACTGAGGCCAGGTGAAAGGAAAATGAAGCCATCACTGTCTGTCTCACGGTGGATAAGGACTCGAGATTCCTGTTCTAGTTCCTTGTCGATGGGTAATGGTTGCACAGAAACCACTCCATGGTGTTCCCAACAGCCGGTCCCTTTGCCAGTGGTCCCAGCACAAATCGCTCCCCATCAGGAAGGCTCCACTAGCGTCAAACTGACACGAGTTGACAAAGATGGTTGAAGACAGAAGGATGCTGCAAAATGCGGCTAATAAAAACTCGTTTGAAAGGGCAAAGAACAGCTAACCACAGCAGGGACCTGCTTGGGTTCTGAAGACCTCTGCAACAGAATCTCCACCAGGCAAGAGATGGCAGCACCAATCTGGACGTAGGATTTTGTTCCTGTACTTGCAGGAAAAGAGAATGATGTTCTTGGGGTCAGAATACGTTGATCTGTGCAGATGATGGGAGATGTTAAGGGACAGAGCCAACAGAATGACTTTAGCTTTTAATCTCTACTTGTTCAGCTGCTGTGCAAACACCAACTTGTTGTTCCTAACATCAGCCCTTGCAAGAGGGAGGTGTTTGCAGCTGCGGCTGCACAGAAAGGAGGCAATGCATGGGGCGTGGTCAAAGCCACAAAAGGATGCATAAGCAAGAGGCAAGACGAGAGTTCCTACCTCCTGCCACCGAACGCCGTGTCCTGCTCTGTGCTCTCTGGCCTCAGGAAGGCTGGAGCCTTTCCCCACGAACAAACCCAAAATGTTAATTAAAGGAGGCTTCCAGGCAGGGGAACCACAGCTGCCACATGAAGGTGTGACTCCAGGGAGCATTCAGGCCCATTCCTTGTCTTTTAACTCTTCTATAATTCACCATCCGTACTGCTCTCCATTGAGATAGAATGCTCCGCACTACCTACGTCCAAACTGAACACCGAAAACCTAAGTCCAGCTTAAAAGGTTTTCATTAATAGGAAAAAAACAAACATTGCTGCTTTGCTTGCCAGCTCAGCGCCCTCATCTTGAGCTAGTCTTCGCCTTTGCCTACCCAAGGAGTGCTCAGGATAGGTGAGGGGTGCATGGAACAGTGCACTGTCTACTGCTGCTCCAAGAGCCGTGTGAAACACTTGCTCAGCAACCAGCCATCCATCAGGAAAAAAAGAGCAAGAATTTTATTTCTTCTTTCAGTCCGTGCCATTTGTCAAACTGTCTTTTTACTTTCCAGGCTGAGATTAAACAAGCTTTTCATTAGGCTTAAGTCTGCTAAGATCATCAGCAGGAGCTCCATGTGAGAAGCTTTTATTTGTTTTTTTTTTTTTTTTCTTGGTTAATGCATTCTGGAATGGAACGGAAAGGAACGGGAAAAGAAAGCCCACTTTCTCTTATCATAAAATATATAGTGCCCCTGATTCTGAGCGAGATATTTCAAGTATGGGGCTTTGGAAACCTTCAGATACTTACAGCTTCAACAGCTTTCAATCCGGTCTTTATGTTGTTGACTTCCTTCTCCAGCTCCACCAGGCTGCACGGGAGACAGACACAGAGCAGATGAAACAAAAAGAGCAGTGTTAGGCAGGAATACAGAGCAGACCATCGGCCCAGCCCGGCTGGTATCCGGTCTCTGGCACCAGCCCCACCAGATGATTAGAAAGGAGGGGACGGGGGGCTGTGCTGCTTTTTGTATGAGATGGAAGATGCGGCAGAGCCCGCTCGCCTGTGCTCACCCTGAATAATCCACTGACACATCAAAGACCCCAGTCTTAGCACACACGTTACCGAGGTCTCACATTATCTCTCCATTCTTGAACCTCTTAACCACTAAATCCCACTCGCAGTACATTTACATGTGATTTTTCCCTTCCTCACAGTCCAAACATTATTTTTTCCATCAGCATTTCTGCCGCATGGTAATCCTTACAAGCTCCCTGGGCATATAACCCCACTGCTAATACACGCTTCCCTAGGCACAAGTCTTCTACTGAATTTCTGCTCATCTTATACAAAAAAATAAGGTTTTTTCTATGACTTGTATGAAGAAAATGACTTTTCATTTCCAGGTAACTCATTAGTACCTATTTCTGAGGCAGCAGGCATCTCCTCCAAGTATTTGGTGAATAGTACCTTACATCTCAAAAACACCACTAAAGCCTCACTAAATGCCCTTGATTGTGAACCTCCTTTTGTTTTTTTTATTTCTCTTTCATTAGCTGTAGTAGTTCTCTATACAAAGAACAATGGCTGGGCAAATAATATGCAAAGGTATTTTTGAGCAGTGCTTTGGAAAGAAAAAAAAAATGCTGGTGTATTCATTTTCCACAAACACCAACAGAAATGGAGAAAAAAAAAAGAAATTTGTGCAGAAAGTATGCTGCTTCCCACATTTTTGTGCAAGACTGATTTGTGCAAAAGTTTGAATGATCTTCCAGAAAAGGGTTTACGACAGTCTCGGTGCCTAACTGACTCTGCCTTCGAAACAAACCTTCAATTATCCGGAAAAAATAGCACGCGACTAAAATGAGCCATCACAGAATGAATGAAAACCAAGAACCACTCTAGTTACGACGTCTGATTCAGAAATAAAATTTATATCTGCATATCTGAGTAACGCTGTCGATTTAATTATCTACAAATGTTTCGGAAGCAAAATTCTCTGTTGACGTCCATCTGAATAGCATCGAGGATGAGAGCAAAGACATTTCAGCTGAAAGGCTGGCAACGAGTTTAGAAGCCAACAGTGAAAATCCTGGTGATCAGTAAGGTAACAAATCACGGGGAACTCCAGCTCTGGGAACAAGCGATAGCACTGGACTTACTTGACTTTTGCTGCTTCTGGAAGATGCTGCAACTCGGACTGAATATCTAGGATATCTGGATAATTCTTTTCAAAGATCATAATTAAGTAGTGCAACAGTGTAATGTTCCTAAAAAGGGAAAAAAACAAAAAAGGAGAAATGAGAATGAAGACGGTGGTGAGAAGGGAAAGGATGGTAGGAGGATTATGACAAATCAGTGAAAAATATTTGGGTAGGAAATGTGCTTGAATGAACAAAACAAACAATATATCAGCAGTTAGCGGCTCTGTCACTGAAAGAAAAGTATCCCAAACTAAATGAATTAGCCCTTTATGAACCATCCTTCCTAAAACCTCCGGCAATATATTGTGCTTTGATTTATTCTGGAAGCTTCCATCCATCTGTGTCGATGGTGTAACAGAAAATTACGTAACCCAGTGTACTATTTGTCCCTAGAAACTTCAGTAAATAAACAACTAAAAGTACTAAAGTGACATGAACTCTGAAGGGAGAAGCGAGTTGTTCTCAGAGGCAATGTGGAAAAATCCTAAGAGTTAACTCAGAAGAGGAAAAGGTACTTGGAGACTGAAGAAGCTGCAAGAGCAACTCCTATAGTAATGGAACAGCGGTCAGGCTCACAGCTGCAAAAGCAACGGCAGCTCCACTCCATGGAAATCAGATGGATGAGAGATGCAGGAGGAGGTTTAAGAAAATTTGTCAAGGAAATAATGCCATTTGCACAAGTGGAGAGAACAGCCAGCCACAACAGTGACTTGAGGTGGGCTGGATGTGGTGAACCGATGGGCGAGACAGCGGATGGCCACGGCTTTACCCGGACCGGAGCCTGGAGCTGGGGACCAGCGAGAGAACAGAATCTGCACAGGACATTCAATATATGGAAAATGACGCCAAGCTACATTCAGCCAAAAAAAAATAAAATGTTCAGCACTAGCTACACAAGTGTTAGCCTTGGAATACAGTGGAAAGGACGTTGTGGTAGTCAAAACAGAACTCTGTTAGGTAGGGATGAATTTCCTACGGCTTCTTGCTGCCATTATTCATCCTGTCACAGCCGGGAATCACTGCACCGCAACTGTGGTCTCAGCAAGCCACGGAAGGTGTGAGTTAGCAAGAACCAGCAGAGGAGATCTCCAAGGAAAACCTGAGTGCCCCAAAGCAGTGTTCTCTCCCCCAGAACCGGTATGTGGATGTGGGGTAAAACCATGGGGTAGCACTATAAAGACCTGCAGCTCATGTCTAGAAATAGTAAGCTCCACCTTCCCCAAACCAGCTATTTCCCTTAAAAAAAGAGCCAGGCTCAGTCTCTCCGAGCTACGCTTTGTGGTTCGGTTATGGGGTAGGTAGAGAGGCAGTTTATGACAGCTCGGCATCAGGAACATATGCCATGTTTCACAGGAGACATAAAACTGTGGTCAGAGCTTTTTGTGTTTTCTTTTTTTTTTTTTTTTTTTTTTTTCCCTGCAAAATCATGGCCGTAAAACTTGGGTATAAAGGGCAAATTCCATCGAAATCCTCCTCTCCCCCCCCTGCAACTTACTCCAGCTATTTGTGAAATACTACATTTTGTCATCTTTGCACAGCGTTGCAGAAACACAATCCAACAACAGATGGGAGTTATCCAAAGAAACAGCAGAATTCGAGTGCTGCCTTAATAGCTGATCTTAACGGCTGCGGGATCCTTTAGAGCGCAAAGCACTGCTTCAGTGCCAAACCAGCCATTATTTTAAATGGTCTACAGAGCTAAAAACAAACCAACCCCACTTTCATTACCGTGACGAGAGGCGCAGCAGCGCAGTAACCCACTGACAGGTTTCTAGCCTACCTGTCTATGCTGGATTTGGTGTCTGCGATTTTGTTCAAGCTGGAGACTTTGAAGCCGTACGCGCTTCCCCTTTGGCCCTTGTTCATATAATTCCCAAAGGCCAGAACGACCTCCAGGAGTTGCCTCAAACGCTTGCTTCGGATGAGTTCTTTGGATGCCAGAAGAATGGCTTGAAAAGAGGAAAAAAAAAAATAAATGAACATTTTACTGCACAGTGGCTGGTTTTAACATCCTTGGGCCCATAATTTGAAGTACCCAAAAATGCCCATCTGCCTATTGCCCAGCAAATGCTGTGTGTCCTTCCTGCACCCACGTGCCCAGAACCAGGACAGCTGGAGGGAAGATGCACCGCATCGATAGCCCGTAGGATGCTCCTCTGAACCCAGCAGCAAGGCTCTTCTCCTGGACCTCATGCTCTAAAAACATAGGCAGCGAGAACAGGGGGAAAGCTTGAGTTTATCTGAAAATATCTGTCAGGTCGTATTTCCAGTGTAACAACCATGAAACTAACTTTATTAAGTCAACGGGTGCAAGAAGAGTGTCAGAATTTGTTCCTTAGTGCGTGACATGCCCTGGACTCACTGGCTCGACAACCATAGCAGGGATGGAGCAGCACCTTCTTTGAAGACAAGCCTCTCTTGACTTTCCCTGACCCTCAGCAAAAGCTTTAACCATACCTTCCACTTTTGGCTTTGCTTCTGCCAGCCTCTCTGGAAACTTCTTCTTAAAGAATAACGCTTGCAGCCGCTGCTGATAGTGGTCAATCCTGCAGGAAAGGCAGAGGAAAGCCAACACTCAACTGGAACTCTACTTTGAAGCCCTGTATGCTGCCTACATAATGGCTGGATGTTGGGTCCCCCGAGGCCTATGCATGGGATGACAGCCATCGTTCAAACATCCAACAGTACTTGATCAACCTTGTTATGAAAATGGAGGACCTCAAGGCAGGTTTTGATCACCACTGGAAAGGAGCTGGAATAAATCTTTGCCCCATCCATGGAAGTGTTTGGATGAGGCTTTGAGCAACCTGGGCTAGTGGGAGGTGTCCCTGCCTATGGCAGGGGGTGGGAACTGGATGATCTCCAAAGTCCTTTCCAACCCAAACCATCCTGTGATTCTATAATTCCCACTGCTCCCCGAGTGTGAGAGTCAAGGGGGATGCCATCGACATCTCCATTAGCAGAACAAGATGTTAATCCTGACTGAGGGTGTAGCCCATCTGGAACAAGACAGTCAGAGGATGTGGGGATGGGAGAGCTGAACGGAAAAAGTGCTCTACACGAAATCCCGACCCCTGGCTACATCACGGCTGATAGCTGGATCTGAATTCCTTTTGTGTGAATGAGCTTAAGCAGAGGAGGCAGATTTCTGCTTGTCATCAGGGGACTGGTCCTTAAATGACAGCACGGAGCGTGCTTATCGTCAATAAAAAATTTGTGTAATGAACGGAAACATTTGGGGGCTTCTGGCAAACGCAGGGTATAATGCTGGCCCGCAACCTCCTGCACATTCCCCCTCAGTGCCAGATGATCCATTTTCAATAACAATTACAGCTGCTTCCAAGCAGCCCTCGGAGCACTTTCCCATCGTGCAGCCAACAGACCTGCTCATTTCGAAGAGGAAGCGATCCGCCCGGGCCATGCGCTCGATTTCGTGCTTGTGCTCCTCCAACAGGTCGGTATCGCTCTTTTCGGGAACGAACTTCAGCAGCTAGAGCGGCAAAGACAAACCGAACACCGAGGTGAGAGATCCAGGGAAAAGGAGAGAGGGGCAGCGAGGCACAGCCAAGCCCTGATGGAGAGAGGACCCATGGGGAAGCACACCATCGGCTCAGCCGTGTGACCGTAACTCCGAAAACAGTGCAGCTGTGGCTACAGAACTGACCTTTTCTAAACCTTTGCTTGCTGTTCCGCCTTTATCCCTCGCTGACCCCAGTCGGTTCATTTTTTATTCTGCGGGGAATTTCCCATTTCCAAATCCTAAAGGCCAAGTGCTACTGCGGCGTACCCAAGGGGACGTACAGAGAGAACTTTGATTCCCACAGCATCGCTTGGAGCTGAGATTGGTGCAAAACAAGAGCAGGATGCGTCCCGCTTGGTGTGAAGCACTCATCGTGCCTATCCTAGAGCACGCACAAAGCCTCATCTATCTCTCTCCGGGGTCTGCCCCACTCTGCTGAAACAATAAACAATAACCGAGCGACTGGATATGTGTCTGACACTGGCTGCTATTCATACGCTGACCTTAAAAGCTCATAGTTTGACAGATTTTTGACATATCTGGTGGTAGTTGCGCTGTGGTACGGTTATGAATATTGCCACGCACGCAGCCTCAGTGCACACCCACAAAACCCGCTCACACGGCTCATCCGTCACTTTGCTCTTTGCTACTTCTCAATATCTTATCCCGCTCCCCAAAAATGAGATATTCAAAGGTGTGGAGCATCAGGAGCTTGCAGTGACTCCTACAGCAGCTGTGAGCATTCAGGTAATAGGACAAGGAGGTTATAAATTTCCAAAATTGTACATGATTAAATACTGGACACAAGGAAGGAATCGCATTTGTCAGAATTAGAACATTTTGCGCACTCCTAAGGAAGTTTATCGTACACATCTTTGGTCAAAGCATCATCTTTAACTTTCTATAAAAGGGGGAAATTGGTGTAAATGGGGGAAAGTGGGCAATGGTGGTTTAATTGGGGGGTTTTGGGGTTTTTTGTGGATTTTTTGTTTGTGATTTTTTTTTGGTTTTGTTATTTTTTTCCCCCCACAAGCTACACACTGCGTGTGTACTGAACCAACTGCAGGGGCCAGAAGTCCCTGACTCCCCTTCTAACCATTCTAGTTAGAGAGCAAGATCCCTTTCTAGTCCCGGCTCTAACCATCGACCTGCACCGCCTGGTTCATGGCATTTCCCAATGGAAAAGCTGCAGGTAAAGAAGGGAGATTAAGAAAATTGGAAACAAAACAACAACAAATATTTAGCAGTATAAAGAAGAGACGGGAAAAATTATGGGAAAGTCACAGGTGAGAAGAGAGGACGTGAAAGGAAACCTCATGCCAACGGCAATCACGCATATTTTGCATCAAGAAAACTGTTACGGAATCAGCTGGATATAAACAAGGGAGGTACATCTGACAACAGTGGGAAAAAGACTTTTCTCATGCTCCCATGTTCTGCTCTGCTGATGTGACCGGGCCAAGTTCAGATGTGTGGACATCCCAGCAGAGCCAGGACATAGATCCACTTACTTTAGGTGGAAAAAAAAGGTTAGTGAAGGATTTAAGAAAAAAATATATCTGACTGTAATCTTTCTTACCTGCTCGAGCATATCTTTCGCCAGGTCTTCTTGTTCATCCATCTTCAAGATTGCTTGTCTGATCTCTTCATTTGACAGCTTCAACCTTTCAACAGTATCAACGTTGTACCATTAGTGCAAAGCATCAGTGACCCCGACAATTCCAAAATTAGGAAGAGTGAAAAGCGGCACTAAAAAGGCACGAAACAACCATGGGAAGCTCCGCTATGAAGCTACTATTCAGGAAGATGAATGAACCAGTTCCAAAGGCAGAGATTTCCCAAGCCATCTATTTTTATCCTCTCCAACTAATCAATCACACATAAAAAATCAGATGGTGATTAACTACAATCACGACCTCACAGATCGGAAGTGCTTCCAGCGTCCCCCATATCAGATACCTCCCTCATCAAGTTCTTTCGCTAGAGTAAAACCCCTCAAATCCATGGGACTCGTGATTGTGAGGCCACATCGCGCTCCTGCTTGGGCATGTTAAAGGGTCTCCCAGAGTAACAAGTGATGGGACTGATCCTTCCCTTACAGATCTGAGAAAAGGGTTTCTTGTAAGAAGGGTGGTTGTGCTAGGCAAATTCATTCTGTCGGCTCTCACAGCTGAAAAAAGGAATTGACAGCATCTACGTATCCACGTTTCATATCCAATATGAAACAAGCTCTGAAAGCAAGAGCTAATGAATATAATCCGAGGTATTAAAATGACACACTCCTTCCCACCTACTCCTGTCCGGCTGTGTGCAACGAGGAGGGGTCATCGGTTCCAACAAAACACAGAATTTTTAACTCCTCAAGATGTCCACTTGAAAACCCAGCACAGACCAGAAGCAGTCAAAATTGGTGATTATTGAGAGGCTGTTTGATAATTATATGAAATGAACTTGGCGGTTCTCAGCACAGATGTCAACGAACAAAGTGACAAATTCTCGCCCAGCATCCCCAACCCGTGACACCCTCATCAGTCCTTCCAGGAGAGCAGGGAAGCACCAAATGAACCATGAAGGAAAGGCTACCCACAAGAAAAATCTCAATTTGGGGACTGAAACAAGAAAGTGTGAAAAGAAATATTTAAGGAGTGAAGCCTGCAGTCCCCATGGACCTCCTACAATCAATACAATTAATTAACAGCAGAAAGAGAAAATGCAAATAGAAATGAGAGGCTGATGCGTGAGGCAGAATGGTTTTGTCTTCAGTGCTAGGAAATTCCTCGTTGAAATTTCACATTGCTATCGCCATTTGGATAAAATCATATTTTTGGAACTGGGTAAAAAGCAAGAGCTTTATTTTTACAGACAGGAAATATTACTAAATCGAAGAAACTTAAAACATTTTAATATTGCCCAATATACCCAACAGCTGGAAACTAAAATATGATTCAGCAGACATCCAAAAGCTTTTAAATATTACACTTCTGAACTAACTGCTCTCACTCTGCTCCTAGCTCCTCACCACGCCAACACAACTGAAGGTGCAGCGCATGGTGCCGCGGATCTTGTTGTTCTTCCCGGGAGCCTACGCTCCACTGATGCCATTCATCAGCACTAAATACACTTGAAAACATCTTCTGTTCAAAAATCATTGAGAGCCCCAAGGAAAGACAGTTATGCAAACACTTTGATTTCTTGGATGACTCTGTGCCTTGCCATCAGCAGAAAAACATCTGGCTCGAATGGCTTAGCCCGCGGTGGAGAGCAGCAGAAAGCTCGCCAGCCCCCCGCCGAGATGCCGTTTAACTCAGTCACCGATGGGGTCACAACGCCTGCAGGTGTGCACCCAAGATTATTACCAACCCAATGACAAACGCAGAAGGATTTACAGGGAAACAATCTCCCGAAGCGGGCTCCTTCGCATTTCAAGAGCTGTAAGCATCACCAGCACAAAGCGGGGATCTTCCCAGTTACAGACTGGCTGAATAACTGGCCAGAGAACCGTTAATCAAGTGATTCTCCTTGTGTTTCCCAAACTCATGCCCAGCCATGCAGTAGATGTGAAGGATGGCCAGCAGTAACGGGAAACAGATGTGCTGCTTTTAAACAGAAACAGGTGAGCTGATTGCAGAGGAACCTAAAGCAGATGTGTAAAATCTTTCCATTTAGGATGGAATAGAGGCATCCCTCAGAGCCTCAAACTCATACGGGACAGGCAGCAAGAACAAAGTGGAATTATGGCCCAAAAATGTACACTACAGAAATTCCATTGCAGTATCTATTGGAAGGGCTGCAATGACTTTCTTACAAGGTTTGCAGATCCAGGCACTCTTCCCCCAGCTGCTGGAGACAACTCAATTCGGAACAGCACACGCTTCAAGCTGGATTCTCTCCGCATCACGCTTCACCAAATCACGGATCCTGGCATCAGAACTCGGGAAGTAAACGTGAGCAGAAGAAAACCCAGTGCCCACGGCCTCAGCTGCAGTGCTTGCATTCACGGTGCAGATATTGCCTGGTTTTGTGCAACAGCAGCCTGACACTGCTCAGACGAGGAAGGAAACGGATCTTTACGGAGAATACTCCCTCCTTCTTCCCTCACCCATACATCTGGTGGCAGCATATAGAAGTCCAACTGCTTGAGTCATCTTCAAGCAATGTTAAAGCTCAACAAGTACCAAATAACTGCTGATATGGTACTTAGCCTGCCTCCCTCTATCCCCTCTGGCTTCATAAATAATCTCTATTGACTCTGCAGAGTGATCCATCACTAATCTCCCCAGGACACCTCGGCTGATTTAACATCAGCTTCGCTCGCAGACATCAAGTGGTTTATTGTTTCGTCCTCTTGGAGAGAAAGCCAAGCAGCCTGACTCTGAACATGCCTGGGAGACATGCTGCAGTTTTACATCAACTTCCCTTACAGACATCCAGTGCTTGCTCATTTTTCCTCCTCAAATATACCCATTGATTTAACTCCCTGCAACCTCCCCCCTTCGTTCCTCCCTCCCTCCTGTGGATCAAAGCAGAATACTTGCTGCTCATTAACCATCTCCCCCCCGGAAGGAAAAAGCGAGTTACTTCATGGGCTTGTTCCTTGGATCTTGCTGAGCTTTTGAGGAAGAAGCACGCTTAGCCCTCTCTTAACTCCTGAGGCTCTATACAGCTGGGAAGGTGCAGGCTGTTGAATATCCACGTTTGGGGAATCGTCATCGTCACTACCCCAAAAGGCAGGAAAAGGAGACGTCTCCCTGCTCTCAGCGTTCCAGAGTCAGGCTGGTCTACCTGCACGTGCACCCAGAAGATGGAAAGATGCAGCCACTACTTTCACATCCTCTTAGCTGCCAACTCATCAGTGCCTTAACCTTTTGGGGACAGCAGCTGGGACATTTACCAGGTACCACCATTGTATCAACATTTTGGGGAAAAAAAATAATCCATCAATGCCTTTTCAGCACTTCACCCTGCTAAGTGCATAAACAGGCTTTTCTTTTCCTCCTTCAGTTGAGGACCAAGCTACTTGGCATCCAAATCCTCTCAATTTCCTACCAGGAAGGATCTGGGGATGGCTGTCTTTCGGAGCCAAGCAGAGCAAAGCATGGGGCCAAACTTGGGAATCCCCAAATTACAGTGAGATATTGATGAGGCAGTGGTTCGTCCTTTATCACAACCCTACCTACTGGCTCCTAGTTGAGATCTAAGACAGGATCGCACCGACTGATGTGCTCGGTTTAACCTTGGGGTCTATCATACTCGGTACAGTAGGTCAAGCCATTTATTGTGGACCTTAAAACCAGAAAATATCTGAACCCAGGGGTCACTGTTTCTTGCCCAGTGTTTTTCAAGAACTGCTGAGTCCAACGAGCTGTTTCGGTATCAAGATACGATCTGGACCCCAAGACACCATACTGCTTGGAATCTACCTTGAAATAAGGGGAAGCACGGTACTGTCCCAGGGGGACCGGGGGCACAGCAGGGGCAGTGCATGGAGACATTGGCTGAACAGCTTGTCCTCCTGAACCGAAATAGTTTAGAAACACTGAGGCGGCCCAGCTACATGAGAAAAATACCCAATCTCTTTACTACTCTGTTTGGAGATGCTGCACAAGTCCCTTTTCTTTTCCCTTATTGATAGATATTTGAACGGACAAGCACGAAAGCCACAAACATTTGGGAAAGCTGCCTGCTGGTATCTATCTACTGTCGTACTCACATTTAAAACTATTTTTGTGTACTCAGATTCTGCTACTGCTGGTTTTATGACATTTTGCTAGCACTCCTACTGTTTCCAGCCTCTTGAGAGGGTTACTGCTGACCAGCTGGGCCACAGGAATAACAAACACATCTCAGAAGAACACTGACACCATGATTTTGCTGGAATTTATTCAAAATAACTTGCACAAAAAAAAAAAGTTCCCTAAGTATACGTTCAGCCTTTTTCTGAGCATCGCATCTCATAGAACTGGACCTCCCCGGAGCATCCCACGGAGCAAGACAGTAAGACATGGTTCTGAAAGGAACATTTAATGTTCTGCAAGAACGTTTAAAGATATGGTAAAACAAAAATCCTAGAGCAGCAAAAGTGCTGCCCGTTAGTAAAGCAATGGAGGCAGAGAGAAGCCCACTGGTGAGGGAGGTCAAAGGAATTTCCAGCTGCTAGGTGAAAGCTGGGAAACACAAGGATCTGGGATGACTCTTCCAGCCCACACAAGTCTGGCAGTAAATCTCCAGCCTGGTGGGAACTGAAGACATCAGGAAATTCACGAGGGACAGATTTCCAGTGTGGCAGAAATAACAGGACGTTGGAAGCACCATTGAGAAAGGCAGGTTTGGAGCTGGTGTGTGCCTGGACTCACCACAGACTAACAGTGCCATGAGATAAACTGATCTTGTGTCTATTCCAACCTTTCCAGTTGGCCTATGGGACAGAGCTTTGTCCTGGACCCATCAGACTCCGTTAAACAAGGACGGTTACATCCTTACACTTGAAATTTACTGATTTAATTAATTTTTTACAGTTACACTTGAAAATGGAAAGATGCTGCTATCAGGTCGCTGAAATAGAGCTTTTTTAATGAAAATAGAGATGGGAATGGGGAGGAAGGCTTGTGAATCTGTTAACTGTCAGCAAAAATCAGCTAGCAATTCAATTTTCATCTTTTTTCAGTCTACCATGCTCCAGTCTCTCTGCAAAAGAAAGCAAGAGACATCGCCTTCTCACTCTAGCTGGGTTTTGGCTTGTTGGACCATATGAAATACGAGCTCTGCCTGACCCCTTCTAACACCGTGTTAGTAAAACAAAAACATTTGAGTAGTGGAGGGAAAGAAAACCCAACCCATGCAGCTATTTTACTTTGAAGGACAGGACGGTTTAGTGTAAACAAAGGGGGAATAAACTACAGGGATATACGCACAGTAAGAGTCAATTGGAAACAGCTGTTGGCAGATACTGTGGCAACCTGAAAGCTGGGGCTGCAGCTCAGGGTTGCACAAACTCTGTTTGGCACCAGTGTTAAATCCCCTGGCATGGCACGTGTGCGTGCACCCGGGGTGCTGCAGGAGCCGCGTGGGCATGGCAGCCGCCAGAGGTGGTTCGGCTCAGAGTGGCTCTCCTTCAGAGGACGAAGAAGTGGGGCAAAGAAAAAAAAAAACCCCGCAAAGGGGTCGTAAAACCCTCTCAGTTATTGTCTGCAGCCAATCCTCCCATTCGCTGTCTTTAATAATAGAACCAGCTAAAGCCCAAAGAGCAGAAAAAGGCATGGATGTCGAGGTGCCATTTGACTTCCCAGAGATTTTTGCTTTTCTAGTTGCATTTAAAAGGGAAGGTTGAGGAGGAATAGCAATCCTAGGCTGAGCTGTAAGATATTTCTGACATCCTGGGTGTAACGCTATCTGTTGCAAACGTTAAATCTAAGCCAGTGATAGCCCTGGTGGCTGGTGTTTTTGCACACAAATGCCTAGTGTCATACCAAGTCATGGACCACCTTCCTGGATCCTCCTCAGCCCAGCCACCTGCACACATCATGTTATGATTTCTAGGAAATGTTGCATGTGCTTACATGAGTTAATCTGAACCCCAGACACATTTCAGCAGGTCTGTCAAACAGCATGAAAATCCCTTTGCCCCTGTGCCTCCCCACGCCTCTGCCCTAGCCTGCAGCCAGCTGCCAACACCAGCAAAGACACGCGCTGGCAACCGCTGCGGAGAGAAACGGGAGCCTTCCCGGGATGGTGGGGGTCCTGCCGACACGCGGGCTAACGCCACATCGGGAGCATAATGAGAGCCTCCGTGGGTTGCACCGAGCAATGGAAAGAACTCGCTCCCGTCCTGGTGGTCTGGCTGCAACTTTGCTTTTAACTGTTAGCTGGCTAGAGCAGCCGAGCGATCCCGTCCACGTGAACCTGCCTCTTCTACTGATCAATGAAACCGTGTTACTGCCGAGCACTGCCACAGCTCTCCCACGCTTTGTCTCCAGCCCTGCTGTCCCTCCTCTGGTAGGAAAGGCAACTTGGTGTCTGCAGAAATTTGGTATTTAGCGCCAGACATCCAGCCCAGCACTCATGTTGGTAGAAAGACATGAAAAGCGTATAGAGCGCCCTGATGTCCCAGCATTTGAAGGCATTAGTCATTGCAGGAGCATGCAAAAGCAATTCCTGGCTACCAAAACCTAATTTACAAATAGAAGACCTCATTCTTGAATGTATCTTCTTACATTTACCAAGAATCAAAAAATGACAAAAGATGAACATCGCTCTCAGCTCTGCTGTATTCCAGGGAGATGCTCAGAGCAACAATTAGAAAGAAACATACAGAACAGAGACAAATGTCATACCCAGGGCGTGGGGGACACATCACTTAGAGTGAAAAGCCAAAGAGGCTTTCATGTGCCTACGAGTAGAGAGTTTGGTGGTGAAGAATCCTCAGGTACATCCTGGTGTCTAGCTGCTAGTGCGTGTGCACGTGTTTATTAAACGAGCTACCACTTCAGAGAGACGTGCTTTTATATGATGCCTCAAGAGAGGTTTCTCTGAAGCTCTGCGGGTGTTATACAGCAGGTGTCGGGAAAAGAAACGTGTTCATTTATTTAATTCCATCCCCTCTTGCCTCTGCATTGCCCATGGCATACCCTGGGAGCTAAGGCTTAGCACACTTACTTGGAAAGGAGAATGACACAATTCTGGGCTCTCCGGCCGTCAATCACAGAGAGCTCTTTCACCTTCCGTGTGGAGAGGTAAAGGTCTTCTGTCGAACCCATCTCTTTCTGCGTATAATTCAAAAGGAAGGGAAAACAATCAGTATTATGTTTCTCACCCAAGACTTAGCTGAATGTCATGAACAAAACCCATCCCAACTTGGGAAAATCCACCCACGTGGTGAGAAAGGAGGGCAGAAAACATGTAGGCAGATCCTGGATTACTAGACAAACAGAAATAATTCATTACCACCTATGAGATCATCTTTAATTCCAAACACTGGACCTGATTCTAACCCATTGGACCCACTCTACCAACAGTCATGGTATTGTGCAAAACTGGCATGGCAGGAAAATTGAGCACATGATGGTAAAGCTTCTCTTTTTTAAATTAATTAACACCTCTCATCATGCAGAAACCACCCTTTTTTAACCTTCTTTGTGTGTCCCCATTGCCAAACTCATCACCCAGAAAAAACCTGGAAAATCCCCATCCAAAATGTTTGTCACAGCACACAAACTATTTGCAAACCCAGTCTGACCATGCAAAAGTCTCTGTCTCCTTGTCCTGCCTACCCAGCAGAGTCATGGGATTTGTTTCACTTCCAGAAATTGTCATTAGCATCTTTTAACATCGTTCCTTAAGGGGAAGTAGAGGTAATGATAGAAGGTGACTTCTTTCTTAGGACACAACAGCATCCTGGTGCTTCCCAGAATTCACTTCCAGGACTCAAGGTTCTCCAGGTCAGGGCTTACTTATATCAGCATGACTAATCCACTCCAAGGGATTCTGACACCCAAATACTTGAGAGTTAAACGTCAATCATAGATTCATATTGCCAGTTGCCATTTGAGTTCTTGGTATAATGAGCTACAATGAGCCTGTGTTGCTCCTGAATACACAAAGGATTCCTACAACCGCATCCAAATGTGCTGCAGTGACCCACCACCACTACGAAGTGGCATTTATAAGCAGGTACAACGCACCAGCTGAAGACGTGCACACCCTAGCTCTGCTGGATGTGCCCAAAGCATCTAGCTTGGCAGAAAAAAACTGCAATATTAATCAATTCATCAAATAGTGTTTTTCCAAAAAAAAAAGGAAAAATGGGCATTGGGCAAGTTTATGATTTCTGAAAGAGTAACTAACAAAAGCAAAAAACAGGGCACCCCCAGTATAACCTGGTATGTAGAGATGGCAAAGTTTTTTCCTTAGTTTCCTCAGTTTGCAGGGAGGAAGGCAGGGGAATAGGTAGATATGCAGCTGTTGATGGTAAGAAAAGTATTTGTTGGTCTGTGCTCTTGGTTTAAAAGCTTCACTGCCCCACACTAGCTCATGTGTGCAGACAAGCACACCTGGTTAGCGTTAACCAGCACCCGTCCCAAGGAAAAAACCAAATTGTTTCAGGGTTTGGCTGTGTACGTGAGGTGGGGGTTTGGACAGCTTCTCCAAAAGCCATTCAGCAGGGATTGGTATGATCGTCTCCCTGCCATTTCCAATTCCCCATCCCACAAGGTTCAACACAGATTAATAACCTGAACTGTTCAGATGTGGCTCACTCCTTGGTCCTAAGGAGTGGGCTGGTCTCATCTGAAAATATTGATATTTATAGATACTTGGAGTTGTGTGTAAGCAAAAGCAGATGAAGCCTCAGGTTTTACCGAAGCCAGATTGCAAGCTTAGCTGAAGGAAAACAGATTGCATATGGACCATCTGTATTTTTGTAGACACAGAAAAAGAGGAGCAAGGGGGCAGTCGTGGCCAGCTTTTGGGAGGCAGGCCAAGCACACAACGCAGGAACAGTTGGAGATGTCAACCTGAAAGCCAAGATCCCTAAGTTTTGTCCCATCATTCTTTACAAACTTTCCATCTGGGATAACATTATGTTATGTGCTCCAAAAAGCACTTCTGATTTAAGATTTTAATTGCAAATTCAAAAATCTAATAAAGTCCTGACCAGACTTTCCAAATACACTTCCCTGAGCACTCATGGTGAGGACTACTTTCTTCTGAAGCCACCAGAGACACCTGTGATACCATCTGAACAACCCTCTTCTGAGAGCATTGCTCTTCCCAAAAGTGTTGCCAAGAATTTTGCTTAAGGTGGTGGATACATTGAGAGGTAGCCAGTCTGAAGACCCGCGGGCAGGCTGCTATCTCTACTTCACGTAAACATCATTTCAGCCTTTCGCTAAACTTTCTGAGGGTTTCAGTAGTCTGAGATGAAGTAGGCTTTCCTCCAGTCTAACCCTTCTGCTCTTCAACTGGCACAAATCCTTCTGCCCAACCAAAGTGCCTTCCAGTTCTACAGAAAGAAATCTTTTCTTTATCAGAAAGTCTGTGGCTAGTGAACACATCTGGAGACTTCAGCAGATGGGAACAGTGGGAGCGAAGGCTCCTTGAGACCCCCTAGAGAGACTGTTACTCTGGTTAAGGAAGGGTTCACTGGTCTTCTTCCTCAGGATCATCAAAAAGGGGACGTTTTTCATCATCGTCATCAACCACGGTGACGTTCTAGCCAAGTAAAAGAACAGGAACTGCTTCCTACCACACAGCTAAGACAATTAAAGGAATTTTTTTGTACCACCTTCCCCACCCAGAAAGCAAAGGCGCAAGGGCAGGTGAAAGAGCAGCAGGAGATGAAAGTCACCCCGTAACGGCACGGTGCGGGACTTCCCACGCACCGCAAGAGGATCAGGAGGCAGACAGCGATACTCACCTGCTTACAGGAGGAGGGGTTAGTTAGCAGGTCCTATGCAGGCAGGAGCCACAAATAACGAAGAAGGAAACATGCAAAAAAAATTAGTCACAGAGGAAGAGATCAAGTTGAACAAGGCAGCTGAATTTAGACACACACAGTCTTCTAAGAGAATAAAATGCTTCGCAAGTAACACTGGCCCAGATGGGCCAAAGGCATTCCAGCATTCCTACGCATGTTTTACATCACAGATGTTGGGGAACTAAGAGTTCTAGGTCTTTTCTGAAAAGAATAAATTCAGTCTCCGGAGCAGAAATCTCTTCGGTCTTGAAACATTAACTTGGGTAATGCTTAAATACCTTTACAAATCCACTCTAGAGCCTTACAAAAAGAACTGCCAAGGTTAAAACTTGAGGGTCAGTTCTCCTCTCCTGATGCATTTGTCATTTTCAATGGCACCTTATACCCTTTAACGACGTACAGCAAAGTAAAAACCCTCATTGGAGTCCTGGGCGACAGACACCAACTGTTTCACAACATATTCCATACTCCAGGAAAACACCAGATATACTGAATCGAAAGGTCAGTATTACACAGTAAGATTGGAGCAAGGTCAAAAGACAAGTGGAGGAATTTTTGGTCCAGCATGCTGTACACTGGACAATCCTGCTTTCCCTCCTAGCCACCAAAACAATACACTGGGCTTGGGAGAGGAGAAGAGACCCTTTGTAATTAAAAAAAAAAAAATAAAGGAGAAAGAAAAGCTGTTTAATGTAAATGAAACTGGAAAAAACGATGAAGATCATGTTAATAACAGCAAAGAAAGAAATGTCTTTATCTGTACTCGTTCACCATTTCAGATGCAAAAGAGCAGGGCTCTGCATTGACATTTTTCTTTAAAGACATTTGGATGAAGTTTAAAAGTCACAAACCCAGGGTAAACACATACTTGGCCAGAGTGGAGTATTTCCAAAAATAAAAGAGCAGAAAAGACTAAGTGTGAACCAACTGGAAAAGTCCTCATAAGCTTTTGATTCAAAGAGCAATTTTGGTTGCCTGATCTTTAAAAAAAAAAAAAAAAAGAAAATTGATGAGGACTTGTTGATTGGAATCCAGTTCACACTGGAGCGAGTATGGATGAAGAGGAAAGTATCATGTAAAGTAATAACAATGGAATATTTCAGGGAAAAAAAAAAAAACAACCAATCCAAAACCCTCAAGGAAAGCTGGAAGGGCAGCAATACACCTAACTACACAAAAATACAAGTAGCTTACACAAGCGATACTCTAGTGTCTGGAGCCACTGTCATAAAGTGCATTTAATGAGGATGGGAGAAAACTGTTGTGAGACCCGTGGAGGTCACTCTGAGATGATGGCTCCATGCCAGTGGGCAGGGGTAGGG
>WKFP01014651.1:78869-89050 GCA_011057875.1 Pterocles orientalis | reverse complement strand
AAAAAAAAAGAAAATTGATGAGGACTTGTTGATTGGAATCCAGTTCACACTGGAGCGAGTATGGATGAAGAGGAAAGTATCATGTAAAGTAATAACAATGGAATATTTCAGGGAAAAAAAAAAAAACAACCAATCCAAAACCCTCAAGGAAAGCTGGAAGGGCAGCAATACACCTAACTACACAAAAATACAAGTAGCTTACACAAGCGATACTCTAGTGTCTGGAGCCACTGTCATAAAGTGCATTTAATGAGGATGGGAGAAAACTGTTGTGAGACCCGTGGAGGTCACTCTGAGATGATGGCTCCATGCCAGTGGGCAGGGGTAGGGGTCAGGTTAGTTTATGGTTGAACAGGCCAGGCTGCTTTTCAGTGCCATAAATATTATGATCCGAACTAAAAGCCAGCAGACCAGGAGAGCTTTTGCTTTGGATTTTGGGACCCAAAGGAAGCAAGGCTTTGCAAGGTCGTTTCTAGTGAGGATGCTGCGATGTTTGCATCTGAAACCTTGATGCTGCAATGGCAGCTGGGACCTCATCAGCACAGCTCAGCTGTTGGGACAAGGTCTACGTGCACCCTGGTCACAGCACTGAAGGTTCACGGGCTGTTCTTCCCCTCTGTGAACTGAGCTCTTGTTTCAGGAAATAGGATTCACAAAGAGAGGGACCCATGGAAACAGCATCAGCTCTTTGCGGGAGCAGAAGGAGAAATGGAATCCCATCGTGGGTAACATCCCACTCTGCACAGTTCAAGTTGGGATACTTATCGAGGTGGCTGTGAGCTAGTAAATGAGAGGAGCTATTAATTATGTTTATTAGATTAGACAGCAAAATGGGAGGGAGAAGGTAACAGATGGAAAGTCCAAAGATAAAGGGTTTGTTTGTTAATTTGAAGGTACTGAATAAGTTAATCATAATGACAGGGAAGCAGTCCTCATCGCTGTAAGGCTTAATCATAAAGGCAATCATGTCTCTGTGTTTTCCAGTTCTGCAGAGTACAAAAGATTGAATTTCTCCAAACATATTCTAAAAGCGAAGGAAAGCTGGGGGAGTTCAGGGAGCGCAAGTACAATCCCTCTCCTGCTAAATCTCATTCAGTGGAGACAGACAGATTGGAGGTGACTTGCTTTCCAAGAAAAAGAGGGAAAAAAGGCATCCTGAAAAATGCCTGCTTTTAAAGTATGCTGTTTGTGTTAAAATCAGACAGTTTCTGTCACCGAGCCAGTTGGGTCAGTTAGCTGTTTAAGAAAAAACAGACAAAGCGAAAGACCGCTAATCCAGTCACCTTGCTCAGTACTGGGGAAACTCCAGACCTTTTCTCTGGATGCACGGGAGAAATCGAAAGATGGATATCAAACGTGAACGTACATTTGGAAGCCAGTGGCTGCTGAGATCAACTGGAGCCTTACCTGTTGGGAGCTGTGGTCTCTGACAGCTGCCCGTTAATATGAAATATATCGATAACAGAAAGCCATACTCTGCCCTATATGTCCTCCCCACTTCTTTTGGTGCTGTGATTTTTTTTAACAGTGGCAGAGCAGCAAATGATGCAGCCTGACTGCAGGGGGACAAGGGCCCAGGTCACTGCCACGTGTTCTTTCCTCCTCCAGAAATTCAAGGAAGACAAGGTACGGAAAAGTTCACCCCTACCTGGTGTCTCTGATAGGCGGAGAACATCTTTTCAAAATCTTCTAGATCCAGCACCTTGAATGCCTTTAAGTCATCAATCTCATTCCAGATTGTGCCATGGATCCTCTCCTGAAAGAAAAAGTCACGTTTTAACATGTTTTATTTTTTTTAATATACTATTTTATAATTTTCATCACAGCAAGCCTCTGATAAAAGCGTACGTTCCAAGACTAGCAGACCACATCTCAAGGAATATCCATGATCCCACAGTACGTTTCCTTTCAAGAGTGGCCATCTGTCTAACACAACGATCGTGGTCACGCTGAAAGAAGTGCTACTATCCTGAGGAAAAAGCTTAGGAAGGGCACTGATGCATGACGAACCCCAGACACATCTTCCCTCCTGCAAATTTTGCCAGGTTCTGTTGCAAACCCCAAAGGCTGTGTGGTTTTCATTCTGCCTGCCTGTGAAAGTAGTTTAAGATTTTATTTTATTCTACTAAAAGTAAAGGCTCTGAGTCTTTGCAATCTAATTGTTTCCTATCACATGATTTTGCCCAGGGAAGTGGTGGAGTCACCATCCCTGGATGGGTTCCAGAAACGTGTAGATGTGGTGCTTGGGGACATGGGTTAGTGGGTTGGGTGGGGTTGGGTTGGACTTGATGATCCTTGAGGTCTTTTCCAACCTTAACAGTTCTATGATTCTGTCTCCCCTGTCTACCCGAGACACAAACTATACCCAGATTTCTGAAAGAGCATCATCCACAGTAACTGGAAATGTCCACAACCCCTGTGATACATCATCCAGGGAATCCTGGCTGTCGAGCAGATGATTAGCATGGAGGGAGACAGGCACAGACTCCTCCTCTGACTTCTCCATCCAGCAACTCTGGGCCAAAGAAGCTCTTGCAGCACGTGTATTAGCTATCAGCAGTCATCCTCAACTAGGAGAAGGCCTCGGAGTCTCCTGCTGACATTCTCAGGACAGACGTCCTTGCTGGCACAGAGGACACAAAGACTGAACTATTTTCTCCATCCTACTGACAAGGTTCATGTTGTGTGGGACAAGCTTTGAGCAATCACCCACCCCGAAGTGGGTGTGCTCTTCACACCTGACAACACTTTCAGTTCATTTAATGAACTGTACGTTTATTGTACTTTATTAACTGGAAAAATAAGGGAGGTGTTGATTAAAAGAAAAAGGAAATGGGCAGAAGGGATTGTAAAGAGACCTGAGCAAACCCCAGGAACAGCAAGCCACAGCAATGAAACCAGGGCTGAAGTACCTGACTTGTACCTACACAGCAAAGTGCGTTAACACTTCATTATCAGAACTAATTAGGAACAGGCTCTACTTCCCCTTCACAGTCATCAAAGGAATAAGGGAAATGTGCTAAGCCACAAGGCTCAAGGAAAAACACCTGATGGGAGGATGAAGGGGAAATAAAAGTGTGAAGTGTTCTGGAGGAAATTCCTGGCAGGGCAGACGCGGTGGAGGAAAACCAACCCCCTCCCCTCCAGAGGCAGCCTGTGGGTGCCCAAGGGCAAGGAGCGGTGTCTGCAGAGCTATTTACAGGGAGAGTACACGGTAGATGGGAGCAACACCCATCCCTGGACAGGCTCATTGCATCATTCCTTGCCATCACTGCGGCTCTTCTTTCCACAGTAGGAAAAACATCACGACCCTGTGACTGTGACACGATGAATGAGTTTGGGAGGCTCATCTCAGCCAAAGGAATAGGAGACAAAATTAATTTTCATCTTATCCTAACCCTGGACTCTACTGCCAATCTTAGCCAGAAGCATCCAGGCAGAGCCTTCGTGCTCATTCGATTTCCACGCTGGCTTTATAAACCTTGAATTATAAATCCTGAGGGATGTATTTGAACAGCAGAGCAGTTCTCTTGAGTTCCTCACTGTTTCAGATTGTCCCATCAAACACTGAAATGAAAGAATATTTCTTGACAAGAGCCAGAGGACATGACTTGAGGAGTCATCACTGGGACAGAGCCCTGAGGACGCCAAGAGCTATCTGCTGTGTTTGGCAGAAGGATGGATGTGACCCAAGAGACAGCTGCTCGGGAGTCTTGTCCATCTACCTGTCTACCTGCAAAACTCTCATGGAAGTTTCTCCATAAATGTCAAGAGTAACGAGAGCATGCTACAGAATGGGCTAGTCCAAACAAACCGCAGAGGTGCCACAACAGGCAGTTCTGAGACCCACAAAGGGATTGCAGAGAGTAGTTCTTGTCCCTACTTTCCCCCAAAAACAACCCAGTTAAGTGAAAATTACTCTTATTTCAATTCAGATTCATTGTAAGACACAGGTTGAACCTGGTCCTCTACAGGATGGTTTGTACACTACTTGGAGCAGAAAGACAATTCTCAAAGCAGCACCCACTGCGATGCAACTTTCACCCAAACAACCCAAATTTAGTGCTTTAAAACCAAAGGGGATAATCCAGTGAAAGAAAAAACAAGGCAGGCGGAGGTATAAACAACCTTTATCATGCAAAACACTGCAACGGGGCTGTCCCTTCTAAGCTCCGCTCTCGAAAACTTTCATGTTGTTGCCAGATAATTTCCTACACTGAGCTCTTGCTACTCAGTTATGGATTAACTGGCTGATAGTTCCTTGTCATCAGCCAGAGAGAGTGAGTGTTTTAAGAGAAACGGGCTTGCATAATGTGGTTGCTATGACAAATGATTCCCTCAGCACCATAAAAAATATTTATGGTCCCCTAAATATCAATTTAAAAATAAAGCAAATTCTTTTATTTCTTCTTTTTAAGGAGAGATAAAAAAAGGAAAAAGAAAAAAAAAAGAAAAAAAGAGAGATCACAAAATCTGTAACATGCGTTTCTCCCCTTATTTATTTATTTATTCCTTCTACGAGTCTTTCGAGGTCTGTGGTTCCCCTGCTTTGCAAAGTGTTGTCCCCCGTGGAGAAGCAAATCCTATGAACTACATTTCCTGGTGTAATCGAGCAAAATGGTAGCACGTACTAGCTAAGGACACATCTTCCTATCAGGACAAGCACTGACAAGGCATTTGCTCCACCAACCCCAGCGTTTGGTACGTTGCATTTAACGATTTGCTCGCTGTAGCTGTTGCAGTTACGTCATTTCTACCTTTGGGATGAAGTCCAATTTGCCGAGACCAGGATTAGAGAATAACAGCGTTTCATGGAGCTACCGACCATATCAAGCTGCCCTCTGCTACATCTAACAGATTATTTTATTTACTCTGAAAGATAAATAGCGATACTTTGCAAGCCACCAAAGTCCATCATCCCTCAACAACCTCGCAGCACGAGTGGAAACTTACAGGACTTTTGGAGAGCCTTCCATTTAATGTGTTGGTATTTGTAAAATATTAACCATTAAAACCATCAAAAAGTGAAGCGACTGAAAAATTTCATGCGTAATTCTATTATGAATCTAAAAAAGGAACAGGAACAGAGTGTGGTTTTCAGATTTCTCTCTTGATATCAGATCCTTTCCTCAGTGTAAGAAAAAATCCACTTTATTTCTGTATTTCTGGCAGGTTTGTTAATTGAGACAGCTGTTTTATCTCACTGTAGGGCTAGGCACCACCAACGCTATTATGCGTAGCATCACACTGAGATTTTGTAAAAATTTTTCAATTCATTTTGAATCTCTGGCAGCAGTCCTGCATCATTGTTTGCCATGATCCTGGGGCTGCTTTTTAGAAAGTTCCAGAAATCAGAATAATCAATAACATTACAGAAACATTTTTTAAAAAATTAGTGTCAAAATGAATATTTTCTGTTTATGTCGTTGGGTTTTTGGGTTTTTTTTTGTTTATTTTGGTGGTGTTTTGGGTTTTTTTAAAAATCCTATGTAGTATATAGAACAAATACCTTTCTTTTGAGACGATTTTACCTTTTTAGGTCTGGCTACAGAAAGCCCCTTTCTTTAGAAGCTGCTTCTCCAGCCATCAGATAATCAGTTGAAGGGTGACTTGATTTACTCCGAAAACTTCAAATCAATATGTTTCTATTTCTTAAAGAGGTAATTATATTAATTCATGCTTCCAGTGGGTTTAAAACCAGTCAATCGTTTGGATTAACCATAGATGTCTGGTCCCTGTTTGACCTCGGGTGTTGTGTAAAATTCAGAGTGGGAGAGCAAACTCCACTCGCTGTCCAGAAACAAAGAAAGGAATCTTTCCAAGACATTACAGTGGTTATATTGCGATATCTTTTTCTTAAAAACCAGCGATCCTTGGCACCAGCGCTGCTGCGGTGCTGTATGAATGGAATTCACAAAGGATGTTACAGCGCTGCATGAATGGAGCCGGGGTGTGGAAGAGCTTCACCCGAACTCAGCCCATCCATGAGCCTACATGGCTTTTGCCACTGATGGTCAGCTCACATCAAAGCTAGCACAAAAATCTTTAATTCTCAAAGGAAATTAGTGGGTTGTTGCAGTTTCCTTGGTAGAAGCAGAATACTTTCCAGTCAAACTTTTTTTTTTTTTTTTCTGGTGCCCACGGGAATTGTGGACAATCTGTTATTGTCAACTGCTAAGAGTCTGAATGTATTTCATCATTCTCCTGACACCCAACAGCTCCTCGGTCCTCTCCTTCCAAAGACAATATCAGCTTTGGGGAAAGAAAAAAAAAAAAAGGTGGTGTATGAATTGCCCTGGAGAATAGTCTTGATCCTGCTACTGAGAAAGTATATGGCAGACAAATCCCTCACGGACAGCCCTGTCCACCCTCCTTTTGGGCTCTGTTGGCTTTCTCTCCCTCCCTTGAGGCTGCATGGACAGAAAGTGGTTCAACCTCATGCAGGCTGCCTCGCTCCTGGCAACATCTTCACCCTCGCTTAAGAAAGCTTAGGAGAGAGACTCTGTACTGACCGAGACATTCGAGAAGGATGGTCTAACCAGTATGCAGAGATACGTAAGCTACATAAGAGCTGACACACCTCTTTGCTAACTAGACCTTCTTTTTTTTAAAAAAAAAAAAAAAAAGAAAAAGCATACATGATGTCAGATGGATTGTTCCTCACAATGTTTTTTTGTGGGGAAAACTTGTATTCATGTGAACTGGAAATTAAACACTACCCATGAACCACAATACTACCACATATGCTTCCAAGCCTCAGTTTCCCATGCTCAAAACCTCAAGATACACCACTCCCAGCCAGGGTGTTTGCTGTCAGTCTTTATTCATCCTCATATGGCTACTTTGACAGTTCTGGAGAACAAAAGGGAAGATGAGGCCATCATAGAATCACAGACTCATTAAGGCTGGAAAAGACGTCACGGACCATCAAGTCCAACCGTCAACCCAACACCACCCAACCCACTAACCCATGTCCCCAAGCACCACATCTACATGTTTCTTGACCCCCTCCAGGGATGGTGACTCCACCACTGCCCTGGGCAGCCTGTTCCAATGCCTCATCACTCTTGCACTGAAGAATGTTTTTCTAATCTCCAGCCTAAACCTCCCCTGGTGCATCCGACCTACCTATGACTTTGCATTGAGAGGATTCCTATCCATGTGAACAGAAAGAAAGTGCCTGGCACGAAGCAGGGAATCTAGGAGAACTGATGAAGATGGCCAAAACGTATTGCCTACTCCAGCAGTCAGTGGAATTAAATAATTCCATAACAAAGTGCACCCCAACCAACCAGGCAAACCACCGGTGTCCGTACCCCCACCTCTGCAGTTTTGCAGAGCCCTTACTAGGTCAAAACACTGACACTACCAACACCCCAAAATGAAACCCACTTATGCTCCTTTTTTCAACTATTCTGCCTTTCTCAAAATAGCATCTTTCACCCACCTCACCACCCAGGTCTTCAGTTTTATTAGCACAGCTGCCTTCACTCCTAACCAGAGGGCAGGATAAGCCTACAGTTACTGTACACTAAACAGAAACACCTGTGACTCTCTTTTTCATATACACTCATATATACACATCTATTAGTCATTATTTCTTTTCTTCAGAGCACTAAGTTCCATGTTCTGCAAAGGAAAATAAATCCCTGTCCTTACGTTCTCTCCCACACCCCCCACGTGGCCTTGACAGACAAGCGCAGACGGTGGAGCAAATATTTCACTTCACTTTATTTTAAAGAAAAGGAGAGAGGGGGAGAGAGAATTCTTGTGGCATTCCAGAGGTCCCTGGACACTCATTCCAAATGCCGGAGTTGGGCCCTGGGTGAGTTTCAGTCTAAAAGAGAACCTGGGTTTCTAGGCAGCCATCCAAACTCAACACAGACACTTTTTTTTCTTTCTAAAATAGTTAAAAAAAACCCCCAAACCTAAAGAGAAGGGGAGGGGAAGAAAAAAAAAAAAGAGAGAGAAAGAAGAGAGAGAAGTGAAGTGGAAGGAGAGGCAACCAAGGTAGCAGAAAATGAGTGCAACAGGAATAATCCAAGTCCTCTGTTTTTATTGCCAATTTGGAGTTTTATCACCCAGAGACAGAGTTGTAACTGTGCAGGAAGGGCAGCTTCCCTCCTGGCTGGGAACAAACAGTGAGGAGAATCAAGCCACCCTTCTCTCCTCGGTGACGGTTCCTGCCAGGGTAGAGAAGGCTGGTTTTGGAGCAGGCTCTCACCATGTTTTGCCCACATTGGCTTTGGCCATCCTTCTCCCTGACATGCAGTGAGGGCAGCTCTAGCACACCAGTCCTGGAGATGTCCAGCTCTGGTTCGTGTCTTCAGTCCCGCTGTAGCTTTGCCTAACCGACAGCATGCCCAGATCTGCTGCAGCTCAATCTAATCCTTGGTCACCACAGGAGGTACGCTGCACTCCTGGAGAATTCTCTCAAGACAGTTACTGACTCCTACAGACCTCAGCCCAGGGAAAGCCACAATATAGAATCATCGAATCATGAAGGTTGGAAAAGACCTCAAGGATCACCAAGTCCAACCATCAACCCAACCCAACCCCACCCAACCCACTAACCGATGTCCCCAAGCACCCCATCGACACGTTTCTTGACCCCCTCCAGGGATGGTGACTCCACCACTGCCCTGGGCAGCCTGTTCCAATGCCTCATCACTCTTGCACTGAAGAAATTTTTTCTAATCTCCAGCCTAAACCTCCCCTGGTGCAACTTGAGGCCGTTTCCTCTTGTCCCATCACTTGTTCCTTCAGAGCAGAGCCCAGCACCCCCCTCACTGCACCCTCCTTTCAGGTACTCGCTTCCATCACCTTGCACTTCATGGCATTAACCAACACCGAGCTGTAATTAGAAAGTAAACTAATTGCTGTGACTACTGTGATTTCTTACCTCACTCAGCTTAGCCCAGTTGAAGGATTTGAGGGGGTGCGAAGGCTGGGGGATAGATTTCTTCTTTAGGCTGGTGCCACTGCTGCTGAAGGTGGTTGTTGAAGGAGGTGGCATCCCCACGCTGAAGAAAGGTGGTGCTCCTGGTGGTGGAGGAGGTCCTCCTGGAGGCGGTGGTGGAGCAGGAGGAGGGGGACAGCTGGAGAAAGGCAGAGGAGGTGGCAGCGGCGGCAAACTCTCAGAGATGTGAGAAGAGGACAAAGCTAACGGGCCACCTGGCGGAGGAGGCGGTGGGGGTGGGAAGGAAATGCTGCCCCCTTGCTGGAAAATAATAATAATAAAAAAAAAAAACACACAGAAAAAGAAAGCAAACAGTTTAAAAGGCACAATAACTCCATGTTGCCAGCTGATGTGATTTTATTACGAGTCTGAAAATATTTGATGTTTTCTTTAAAGCCTCCTGCACTCAAAGCTGTGCAATAAAGGGAGGAATCTCAGCTTTCGTTTTAGAAAATGTTTCAAGCCCTTGAAGTTGTAGAGAAGAGCTTGAAAAAAGGAACCATAAATGGCTCAGAAAAACAGAAAGCTAGCAAAAAGAAGCCAAAATGTATTATTTTCTCCTTATGTATGAAAAAAAAAAAAAAAAGAGAAAAGTTCAATCTTATGAACTTTTGAACTCCTGGGCTTTCAACCTTAGGGTTTGAAATACCGAATACCTGTCACTAGGCCCTGGGAACGCAAAATGGGAGAGGGGAGGAGGGACCGAATCTGCTTTCGGCAGTGTCAGGGCTGTGTCCTGGGGAGCTGAGGCTAAGGGACAGAAGGAGCACCAAGCAGGAGGGAGCAGCTGCCAATGTCCCTTCTGCAGAGCTCCGAGGCAGTACAGATGCTCACGAACCATGACAGGAATCCTGTTTCTTCACTAAATTTACTTTAATATTTGGGAGATTTCTCTTCGTTCCACTGAAATAACAAATAGGGCCACCCCACTCAGTAGTAAAAATTATTTTAAGTAATTGTAAAATTAAAAAAAAAAAATCAAAAATTATGACTGGAGGAGGACACGTGTGCCTCGGCAGCTCCTGCTAGGAAGGTGGTTGAGCAGAAGGAACGGACCAGCCCCTGCATTACCCATTCTATACAATCAGCTCAGGGATTTCGGTCTCAATGTGCTTTTGTTCATCATTCACCAGTCAGCAGGCTTTAAACAGGACGGGAGGAGCCCCAGCCTCATACCGAGAATTCATTAAGTTGAGCCACCAGGTCGTTCATCTGGTCCCGG
>WKFP01014651.1:62252-77437 GCA_011057875.1 Pterocles orientalis | reverse complement strand
TCCTCTGTTTTTATTGCCAATTTGGAGTTTTATCACCCAGAGACAGAGTTGTAACTGTGCAGGAAGGGCAGCTTCCCTCCTGGCTGGGAACAAACAGTGAGGAGAATCAAGCCACCCTTCTCTCCTTGGTGTCGGCTCCTGCCAGGGTAGAGAAGGCTGGTTTTGGAGCAGGTTCTCACCATGTTTTGCCCACATTGGCTTTGGCCATCCTTCTCCCTGACATGCAGTGAGGGCAGCTCTAGCACACCAGTCCTGGAGATGTCCAGCTCTGGTTCGTGTCTTCAGTCCTGCTGTAGCTTTGCCTAACCGACAGCATGCCCAGATCTGCTGCAGCTCAATCTAATCCTTGGTCACCACAGGAGGTACGCTGCACTCCTGGAGAATTCTCTCAAGACAGTTACTGACTCCTACAGACCTCAGCCCAGGGAAAGCCACAATATAGAATCATCAAATCACAAAGGCTGGAAAAGACCTCAAGGATCATCAAGTCCAACCATCAACCCAACACCACCCAACCCACTAACCCATGTCCCCAAGGACCACGTCTACATGTTCCTTGAATCCCTCCAGGGATGGTGACTCCACCACTGCCCTGGGCAGCCTGTTTCAATGCCTCATCACTCTTGCACTGAAGAAATTTTTTCTAATCTCCAGCCTAAACCTCCCCTGGTGCAACTTGAGGCCGTTTCCTCTTGTCCCATCACTTGTTCCTTCAGAGCAGAGCCCAGCACCCCCCTTTTAGGTACTTGCTTCCATCACCTTGCACTTCATGGCATTAATCAACACCGAGTTGTAATTAGAAAGTAAACTAATTGCTGTGACTACTGTGATTTCTTACCTCACTCAGCTTAGCCCAGTTGAAGGATTTGAGGGGGTGCGAAGGCTGGGGGATAGATTTCTTCTTTAGGCTGGTGCCGCTGCTGCTGAAGGTGGTTGTTGAAGGAGGTGGCATCCCCACGCTGAAGAAAGGTGGTGCTCCTGGTGGCGGAGGAGGTCCTCCTGGAGGCGGTGGTGGAGCAGGAGGAGGGGGACAGCTGGAGAAAGGCAGAGGAGGTGGCAGCGGCGGCAAACTCTCAGAGATGTGAGAAGAGGACAAAGCTAACGGGCCACCTGGCGGAGGAGGCGGTGGGGGTGGGAAGGAAATGCTGCCCCCTTGCTGGAAAATAATAATAAAAAAAAAACACACAGAAAAAGAAAGCAAACAGTTTAAAAGGCACAATAACTCCATGTTGCCAGCTGATGTGATTTTATTACAAGTCTGAAAATATTTGATGTTTTCTTTAAAGCCTCCTGCACTCAAAGCCGTGCAATAAAGGGAGGAATCTCAGCTTTCGTTTTAGAGAAAGTTTCAAGCCCTTGAAGTTGTAGAGAAGAGCTTGAAAAAAGGAACCATAAATGGCTCAGAAAAACAGAAAGCTAGCAAAAAGAAGCCAAAATGTATTATTTTCTCCTTATGTACGAAAAAAAAAAAAGTTCAATCTTATGAACTTTTGAACTCCTGGGCTTTCAACCTTAGGGTTTGAAATACTGAATACCTGTCATTAGGCCCTGGGAACGCAAAATGGGAGAGGGGAGGAGGGACCGAATCTGCTTTCGGCAGTGTCAGGGCTGTGTCCTGGGGAGCTGAGGCTAAGGGACAGAAGGAGCACCAAGCAGGAGGGAGCAGCTGCCAATATCCCTTCTGCAGAGCTCCGAGGCAGTACAGATGCTCACGAACCATGACAGGAATCCTGTTTCTTCACTAAATTTACTTTAATATTTGGGAGATTTTTCTCTGTTCCACTGAAATAACAAACAGGGCCACCCCACTCAGCAGTAAAAATTATTTTAATTGTAAAATTAAAAAAAAAATCAAAAATTATGACTGGAGGAGGACACGTGTGCCTCGGCAGCTCCTGCAAGGAAGGTGGTTGAGCAGAAGGAATGGACCAGCCCCTGCATTGTCTATTCTATACCACCAGCTCAGGGGTTTCGGTCTCAATGTGCTTTTGTTCATCATTCACCAGTCAGCAGGCTTTAAACAGGACGGGAGGAGCCCCAGCCTCATACCGAGAATTCATTAAGTTGAGCCACCAGGTCGTTCATCTGGTCCCGGGTCTGGCGCAGCTCCAAGGATTCCTTCTGCAGCTTGTCCTTCATTTTGTTCAGCGTCTTCATCATTTCATCTTTCTCCTGGGTCTTTGTCTCACATTCCCGCTCCTTCTTCTCTAGCCTGCTCATCAGCTCGGCGTGATCTAGGGGGAAGAGGCAGGTGGGGCTGAGGAAATAAAGCTCATGAACAGTCCCCGAAGAGATGCAGGTTGTGCTGAAATAAAGCTGACAAGTTCAGTGGGGTATGTATAACGAGAGGAGGAAAACCAAAATAGGATCTGACTGTCTTGACAATGATCTTCAGCCATCAGGACAGCAATGCCCAACGTTCTTCAGGTCTTTTCCAACATTAAAGACTCTATGACTGCCGGAAGGTCCATCCTATGGAACACACGAACTGATCGCCACGAGACAAAAGGGACTGGAGGGAGCAAAGCAGGGTCTGGCCCCAAAAGGAAGAGTTGTGCCCAGTTCTGCTGCTTGCTGCTCTGTGACCAAATTGGGATCAGTCTCGCCTCCTCTTTGGCCTCCCCAAGCACAGAGGATGCACTCACCTTTCCGAAACTTCTCTGCTTGGTCCCTCCACTGCTTGACTTCATTTTCATTCACCAGCCTGAAAGATTCAATCAGATCATTTAGACTTGTTCTGGCTGAAAGGCAAGTGGGCATTACATGTAGTGATCAGCAACCCGGTGAATTTACACGTTTACACAGGATCACACCAGCGATCCCGATCCTTACTGTAGCCAATAGCTAACATAAATGTGATGGCTTGTTGCTCAAGGTCCTGAAAAGGGATAAAGGAACGCCTGGGGGAAAAAATCCTGGTGATTTCCTGTTTCTAGGTAATGCCCTTAAAGTACCAAGTCTACTTCTTTTGCAAGAGAAAAGTCATCACTAAAATCACCACAGCTGCTGTGGGTTACAAATTACCCCACTCTTAATACCACTCCAGATTGCCATCTTTTTGTCTACTTTCTGTGGTTCTGTTTTTTTCTTTTTTATAAGGAGGGAGGATGCTTATCTATTTGGTAATATATCAGTAAGGAGGCAATGCTCATATCTCATCCTGGCACAGCTATTTCCTATTCCTGACAGCAAATATGCAGGGCATGCTGGGGACTGATTAGATATGCAGAATGAGGAGTAGCTATGCAAGATCAGGCACAACGTCTGCAATGAAGTCTGCTATCCAGACAGAAAGAGAGCAACACCACGTGTATTTTTCCATGACAAGAAATCAAGTTTTGATTTTGGCTCACGCCTGTAACAGGAGGGACTGTAAGATTTTTAGTACAGGAGAATTTGGTTTTATATGAGGCTTGTGTTCTAGAAAATGCTCTTTTCAGTGGATAATTCAGAAGGGTAATGGGCCAGGAATTACCTGCAGAGGCAGATGGATGGGATGAAGAGTCCAAAAGTTTGGCTAAAAAAGGACTGAGAAGAGGGAAGTTGAGATGAGAGCCAGCTCATGTAGCTAGACTTCTCAAATGATGCATCCTACGGGAAAAAATAATGGTAGTGCCCTCAGCCAAGTCTGTGGGTGAGAGCATGCAGACATTTTACGAAGAGGTAAAAGGTTCTGTGTACTAGGTGGGGGCTGCTTTCCCCTATTTGAAATATTTCAAAGCTATGCGCTGATTAGTGAGGAATGAGATCTAATTAGAGATGACCACTTTTTTTTTTTTTCTTGAATATCAATGAAAGCTTTCATCAACATCCTGAATGAAAAAAGGCACACGAGGAAGCCTTGTTATCAGATCATGGCTATTTTTTTCTGCTCTTCTCACCAGCTAAATATTTCATAGAAATTAGAAACCAAAGGCAAGGACTTTGCTAGAAAATAGTGTCTAGTCAAGGTATCATTAGAAGGAAACTATCTAGAAGACCAACAAGACAATGAGAAGCTGTAAGTTAAAACAAGAAACTCCTCAGATATTATGTTTTATTTCCTAAGCATCTGTTTACTTATCATATATTTATACCTGCATAACAGAAATAAACAAAAAATGCAGCTTACATTTTAATGATATTTTTGACGTTGAAGTTTTCCAGCGGAGCTGTGTCAGGATCATCTCCTCGTTCATCCTGAAGAACAATTTGTTGGAGTATTCTGTCCAACAGCTGCCACTGCTGGAAGTTCCCTCCATTCCGCTTATCTGTATGACAAAAAGATCAACCCATGAGAACTTCCATCTCCACGCCAAAGTGCACAACAGACTGGCATTCCTTCCTTTCTACCTTCCATCTCATCCTGTATGTAGAAAACGAGAGAACACAAAGCCCATCCCAGAACTGTTGCTATCAGGTTATTTACAAATACCTGCCATACTGGAACAACACATCCCAGGCATGGGCAACTGATCTGCACCTTCAGGCTGTGCAGCCCTTTTCACAGATCAGCTCTAACCTGCACTTGAAATGTCTATAGAAGTGATTCCTTTGTGATAGCTGTCACTCAGGATTTTCTGGGGCTTGATGTTGGGTGTTTTGGGGTTTTTTTTGGTTTTTGTTGGGTTTTTTTTTTGGTACCTAGTTAACATCATGACCAGGCACTGTAAAAACAACAAGATGTTCTACCTGCATGCTTGGTTATCTGCAGGTCAGTGAAACACAACTGGCATGAAAAATCCACACAAATATGACCAAAAAGCGTGGAGAGAAAGAACAGAAATGGAACCCAAGGGACTGATCCCATGGATTTCAGACAGAAGAGCCAGAGCAACACCAAGTTCACCTCAGCTCCCTGAGTTACAAACCCCAGACCTTTAGGTTCTTTAAAACTTCTCCAGTACAATCCTGTCCTAGCCTAGCAGGATTTAGCCCTTCTGCCACCAAAAATCCAGGTCAAGACCTAAAGCTCAAGTACAAAGAGTAATATCAAGGAGACCACTGGGACAAAGAACTGCTTGACTTTGTGCCTGGCAGTACCCGAACTCAATAAGTGCCTGAAAACACACCACATTTTCTGAAAAAAACCACACCACAGTACCTCTCCCTCATGTTCCCTTCTCAGTTTGACTGCTCAAGCACGACTGAAAGGAGTGAAGACCCGCACCCAACACCCAACAGGGTCAAGCCAGGCAGTTCTTCAGTGATCCTGCTCTGCCTTTGCCCAGCTACTACACTCTGCAAGTATACCTGAATTATTTTATTGCAGTCAACAAGAAGAATCCTATCACTTCTTTAGAAAACAAATGCCAATATTATTTTTCAGTTTGAGGTCAGGAGCTCTCCACTGATGCACTGCCATGAGATCGCAGCCTGAAGGCTTGCTGTGGCACTCCGCAGTGACAGAGTAGCTCTCAGTATGCTATTGTTCCACCAGAAAAATTCCTCTGTGCATTTTGTTAATATTCGAAATGGTATCTATTTCTGGGAATTCCCTGATCTAGAGCACAAAGGCTCTTTCTTTTTTTAAAACTTCTAATTTAAAAGCAGTAAAAGCTCTGACAGTGCCTAACCGGAATGTCTCAGCTACTTCATTTTATTTGCAAGTGCAGAGAAGTCAAGCTGCTGCTTTAAGTATGGTGACAAAAATCTGCTGGATGGAGACAAGTCCCTTAGGCACTGCCAAGTTCCAAATGGAAGACGAAGGCGGTGTGTGTCCTGGTATCTGTGACCCTGTACCTCCACCAAAGCTTCACCCAGTTCTTCAGAACCCCTTGCTCTGGAACACGGTGATGTACTCACATGGCAACTGCAAGCAGTGCTGGAGGATGGATAACAAATAGGGATAGGCGTCCGTGTGCTTCAGTCTCTTCTTGATCAACTCAAACATCTGAGAGGCACTTTTTGTGTCAATGTGGATCTGACGTGAGAGAAGGTAGTGGAAGAACAAGTAAGACAAGAACCACGCACAATGAGAGCCTGGCTAGCTGAGAAAGGGAAATTTCTAGCAACTGGACCTCTGTAGAGTCTCCTGCAATGTCCAGATGCAAGTTCCAGTGAGGAGCCCGCACATGGGTCTTTGAGATCAGCATCACCGCTCCCATTCCAGTATGGAAAAGATCCCCAAAGAAAAGGTCTAGAAAGGTGGGAGGCATGCAGAGCCACCCAGAGATATTTTGGAGCAAGCAAAACATTTGGGTCCTAGTAAGTTGTGACACAAATAGTAGAAGCCAAGCAGGAAAGGGCTAGTTGTTCTGTATGGGTGTGCAGCAAGAAGAAACAGGACATTATAACTCTTCTGGAGCTTACAGCTGTGGAAACTGTCCTTGTTTTATGCTCATCTTTAAGATGCACCCAATCTAAAATACTGATCCTCTGCAGGTGACAGCCTTTGGGAGAGGTTCCTGTCATCTTGGGAAAAGTATCAGAGAAGAGCCCAAGCTTCACCCATAGTCCCGCTGGAAAGGGGATGTCTGCAACTAGAATACAGCTGGATCATCAGGACTGAGAACATGAAAGCAGGGTTGAGAACCTCCTGCTCTCCTGAACCTTCAGCCAAATAAAAGAAATAAATCTTTGTCAAAGATGCTTGGAAACATCCTTCCATTCTTCAAGCATCACAGATCCCCTACTTGCTATAGGAGAAACATTGAAAACAAGAGCAGCAGGACTCCCAGCACCAAAGTCAATTGTCGTTTTCAAGGGACACTAAGGGAGGTTGCACCGAACATCTGAAAATGGATGTCCAACTCTGGCAAGCTCAGGTACTCCAGAGCAAAACTTACCAGGTCAAACCGCTTGGCCAGTTCCAGGTCATCTTCGTTTCTGACCATCTCAAAGAAATCTAAGTGCCTAAGAGAAAACAGAAAAAGAAACCAAACAAAACCTGCCAGTGTTCACGGCATAATTCAGACTTCAACGAAATGTGTCAATACAGAAGCAGTGACACCTCGTGCCCAGCTGGAACACCTGGAAGCTGGGAATCCTTTCTCACGTGAAGTGCTGGGATAGGTGTGCAAGGCAACCCATGGGGGCCAGTGAGAGGCCAAAAGGAACGGCTGGCTGAGGAATACGTGCTCTTTAATCCTTCTAAGTCCCTGTGTTGAAGTAAAGCTACTAAAACATAAAACAGGAAAGGTGTATTCTGTTTGTGATGAATGCAATGCCTGCAGTGACAACACATTTCTCAAAAGTCCATGTTGCGCTTGTCAACCGGATATTAGACCATCAACAAGTTGTTTCTTTTACTTGGTGGAGCAGAGGTGCATTTGGTGGACGAGTGAAACAGCAGATCTCACAACTACCTTTACATTTTCCTATCGATTAGCCCAGCAGCGTGCCTCTGCTGGGATCTGGAGGACCTGGCGAGAGACACGTTTGACCATGTCGCCTGGACTTCTCTTGCATGGAGACCAGAGTCCAGCATACGATGTGGAGAAAGGCCGTGGCACACCCCGCTGGAGAGAGCTGGGGTATAGTCTGCGTAATCCAGGCACCTGGGATCCCCTCAAACCTCTGTGATCATTCTCAAAAGTACCCCCAAGACCCTTGTAAACACTCCTGGTTACTGACCAAAGGAACACGGATCTCAGGCATGTTCTACTTGATCGCTCTATTGCTCCATAGCAGCTCCTGACAGCGGAGGTTTGAGAAAACGATGCCTTGAAGCACAGAGCTGACCCAGAGGTTTCTCTCCATGTGCTTTGGCAAACTTCTATTTAGGAAATCCCAGATATCAGATCCCCACAAATCAGCCCCGCTCTGTAGGAAGGGGCTTGGAGTAGCAGGCAATAAGGGACAGCAGCACGTCAGCAGGTCAACGCGCCTCCACAAAGCTCAGTGTGGACACAGGAGAAGGTGGACGCCCATGGCTGCCTGCTCTTACACCTTAAAAACCTTCGTTGTGTCGAGCAAATGGATGTTACCAGGCTCCTCGTTGGTTCATCAGCCTTTGAGCATCTTGAAGGATCTCGGGCAAATTGTTCAGATTGTTTACTCCAAGTTTATTTCAGCGTGTGGCTTTGTGAAGGGTTTAATTTAAGGTCATTAGCAGCTTCAATTACTGTGGCAAAATATGGAATTGCTAGAGGAGGAAGCATTTATTATCTGTGTTGCTTTTAATCAGAGTAATTTGAATGTGTCATTCAGCAGCACGTTCTGTGCAGTAGCAGGGCCGTTTGAAGATGCTCCTCGTTCTTCTCTCTTGCCCCCTGGGCACCCCTTCGCCCACCACAGGTGCCTCTTCTCTCATAGTTATGCCAGGACTGCTGTTTAGGAGGTTGTGATACAAGCTAGGTCAGAAAAAAGACTGAGAAACTCAGATCCTGCCCTTGGACCACACACACTCAGTCTCAACGAAGCCAATGAACTACTGGCTTCTCTCCCTCCTCCCAGCACAGGCTTTTGTTGCAGTTTTGATACAAGAGAAAAGAATCAGAATTTTTTTTTTAATTTTTTTCAGAAAAAGCAATTCAGGAACTCCTTGCCACAACCACTGCCAATGTAGTATCTCCATTTCCTACTTCATCTGCTGGTTTGAATTTTAAGGATAAATATAATTTTTGTCTTTAAAGGGAGTCAGTTTCTAAGAGACAGAGACAGCTTTGTGCTTAAATCTGAACCCCCAATGGAGAAGAGTTTCTACGAACTCTTTCTGTTCATCGATAACTGTTCTCAGAAAAGATGCCTTACCTATCCAGCGTGGCGTTCTCGTGTCCTCTTAGCTTGTCAATGACGGGTTGAATTCCCAGCATTAGAAACTCATATCGTAGGTGTAATCGGAACTCCAAATTGTCCTTAACAAGTAGGGGAAAACAAAGTTATTGGGTTCCAAAAGCTTTTAATTACATTTTTAAAAATTACCTAAAATGTCATTTCTTCCCTTTTGATATCCTGTATCCTGACACCAAATTCATAGGATCGTTAATTGCAGTAAAATGAAAAAAATATTAATTTCTCTGCCTCTGTTTCACTTAAAACCACAGTCCTCATTCACCTACAAGGAGCTCTGCAGACCCAGAAGAATTCAGTGCCAGGCAGAGCTCTTATCAGCTTGTTGTCTGTTGTGGTTTAACCAAAAAAAGAAAAGCCAATGTTAAAAAAAACCCCCAAAAAAACCCTCAAAAAAAACTCAACAAAAAACTAAGATTTTTCATGAAACAAAATCAGTCTAAACTATCCTCCAGACCCAAAAGAAAGTTTTGTAAATGAAAGAAAAAACACCAAACTGTCTTTTAGGAAGTGTCTCCGTTTGACATTGTTCTATTTAAATGTTTTGAGTTTGGCTTTGAGTCAAAACAACTTAATATTTCAAAATATTTCTGAAAGCAAACCAAAATGTTTTCTAAAAGGCTGAAATCAAGAGGTAAATGCTTCGCAGTTCTTAAAAAACAAAACAAAACAACCCGAAGCAATAATTTCAGGTCATTTCAGTGCAAGTAGTCTATCTTATATTAGAAGAGGGTGGGAATAAAATAATATAAAAGACATTCTAGGGCTGATATTAACAATTCAGCATTATTTTCCACAATCTGTATCCACTCAACAACACAAGATTTGTGACTTTATCTACTAACCATTTGCAAGGTAAATTAATTCAAGCACAACATTTCTGAAGTGACCCACCTCCCCAGCACCCGCGTTCAGCACAGCGTTGATAAAGGACATGATGGCTGTTTTGAGATTTACTTCGTCTCGGTATCGTCCCATGCTTCGGTCCAGCTCATTCAGCAGTGTCTGAAACAGAACAGCAGGCTGGCTTAGAGGAGAAAATCTCATTTCTTGCACGATTTTGCATTCTGTTTGTGTTTTGCTATATATTTTCTGATTAGTTTTTTTTTCAGACAAGGTTGTTAGAAATTTTGGGCATGCCACGATAAATAAATGAAGAATAATGATAGGAATAAAATGCCCACCTGATCCTAATTAAAAAAAAATTGTGTGTTTTTTTTTTAAAAAAACAAGCTATTATTCAGAAAAAGCAGATGCCCTTTATAGTTCCTGCCAACATGATCCATGAAAGCAGCAGAATGATGTCCTTTCTAGCCAGCTAACCCTGAATGGTGAATATGACAGGGAGGTTACACATGCAGAAAAATAGATTCTTACATCCTTTCTACTCACGTCATTCAAGTAGTTTTCATTATTTTCCTGGATTTCAGCAGGACACTAACATAGATCACTACCAAGCAAGCTCGAACTCATGAACTCCCTTTTCTTGCCTCTTCTACATTGCCCAACTGGCACTTGCCAATGTCCTTGAATTTCCACCATATCTGTGATTTCCCAGTAGTTACATTATGACCAAATACCAAGCTTTTCCCCATTTTGTATAGACATGGAAATGCATCTTACATCAAAATACATTAAATGCCTCACTGAGCCAGACCGATGGTCGGTCCAGTGCAGCATCCCATCTCGAACAATGACAATAGCAGAGTATTTCAGAAGTCTTTAAATTCATCAACAAAACCAACTCTTCAACTTGACAAATAAGTGAAATAAATGAGAGAATTTCAAGGTCAGGTTGGGCTCTGGGCAATGTCATCTAGTGGAAGATGTCCCTGCTTACCACAGGGGGTTGGACTGGATGAGCTCCATGGTCCCTTCCAACTCAAACTATTCTATGAGTCTATGAATTTAGTTCTCTTACTGTCAGATTTGACATGGAAATCCAAAGCACATGTGCCTTCTTGGAATAGTTTAAGTAGCCATTACTACAAACACGTCAAACCCAAGGACAGTTCTCTTCAGAGGCCTCCTTCCTACCATATATTCTTACAGAACATGTGAGAATCTATCAGATACAGCATCCAGATAGGTTGAAGGATGTTAACAAAAGTTTTCCATCCCCCATGCCAAAAGGCTGGAGGAGGAGCAGAACGCAGTGGGGGCCAACCCGAATTCAGAGCAAAAACAACAAAAAAACTCTGGGTTGCACAAAGCTAATTGAAGAGCAGCACATCTTCATGAGATTGTTCAGCCCTAGAGGGAAACGCTATACATTCAAGCCATTCCTAAAGATCAGAGCCTACACCCACGCGCTGTGGCCGAACTCCAATATCTCCAGCCCTTTGCGAATGGCTGAGGTTCAAGTCTTCGCTTGAACATTTCCTGTGAAAAAGATTTCACCACACCTCTTGGCAGCCAGCTCTGTGGCCCATTTGATCCTAGGGCTGTAAAGGTTTTTCCTACTGTTTAAGGAAAACTTTCCTCACTTAATCCCATTATTCCTCATCACTGACATCCAGTAGGGTTTCATTCAATCTGCAGCAAACCTCAAAAGGCTTTGGATGAGCCCTGAGGGGAAGAAGCAAATCAAGTGGGAATACAAGATTTTAATTTGTTCCTTGTTAGCTTCTCTCCTACAACTCCAAATTGATCAGATTTCTCCCTACAGATGATGGTCTGTACGATGGTGTTTAACACAAACCAGGCAAGGGGGCTCTAGAGGGCACGATCCTAATTTCCACCTTTCCAACTGACAACATCAACCCTTCCTTTATTCCTTTGCCTCAAGCTTCAGAATTTCTAGCAGCATTAAGGAGGAAAACAAGAGCATTCCGCCCAAAGCAGCCCTGTTAATATTTTCATTGGCAAGTGAAATCAGCTCCTTCAGGAAGCATCTAACACCTAGGTTCTCTCAAGACCAAAAGGTAAATTTTTTTCTCCCTCCCAGGAGAACCCAGCTGGGTGGGTGTTTCAGATAGGCTGGAAGGGCACTGATAGACCTTTTTGGGCCAGTCCAGCATTATGACTTTGCTACAGGAGTTTGACTCAAATATGGCATGTTGAAAAGGACAATGTGTTACAAAGGCTTAACTAACGCATTGATGCCACAGGAGAAATGAGGGGAAGCAGCAAAGCATGACAATAGTCAGACAGGCAACAGGTTAGGGGAGAGCAAGGTTGTGCCCCTTTCACAAAGGAAACCAGCCACAAATCATAGAATCACAGAATCATGAAGGTTGGAAAAGACCTCAAGGATCATCAAGTCCAACCCAACCCCACCCAACCCACTAACCCGTGTCCCTGAGCACCACATCTACACGCTTCTTGATCCCCTCCAGGGATGGTGACTCCACCACTGCCCTGGGCAGCCTGTTCCAATGTCTGACCATCTTCCAGTGAAGAAATTTTTATATCCAGCCTAAACCTTCCCTGGTGTAACAAATAAATGTAATAAATACGACAATGCAGAACGACGCTGAGTTCAGAGACTCTTCTTTCTCAGCTTTCATAGCATTTTAGAAACCTCCATCTTCACAAAAAAAGAGAAGAGAAATTCAAGCTAAAGCAATGTTTTCATTGTCACCCAGTGAGCCAGTGACAGAATTACACTAGTACCGATTTTGAATGCATCAGATGGAAAAGAATCCCAGTAAGGACACCGAGGGCTCATCTTCCTCATTCCACATTTCTGCTTTGAGGGTTTACTGTCTATCTTTCCAATGTTTTCCTTCAACTCTCTTCTTCAAGGGGCAGAGTAGGGTTTGTAGGCAAATATTTCCAACAAAAATTGGATGAAGAAAAGACGGAGCTTTTCCAGATTGCCCCAGGAGGGAGATTGAAGGCATGCCTTGATAGTGTTGTGGTACTTTTGAGTAAAGATGGAATACTGCTCTGAAGAGGACAGTTTCCAAGGAATATCTTGAAAGAGGAACTGCAGATTGCTCGTTGGAATTTAAAGGGAGATTTATTCCAGGCAGGAGGGCAGTACGAAAGAAGGGTCAAAGATTAAAGCAGGCAAAGGGACCAGCTCAGGCAAGAAGCTGCAGCAAAGGTGAGAAAATAGGAACAGTCACAATATAAATTCAGATACAAGCATAAAGTATAGAATTTTGTTGCAAGTGCCAAGACAAGGATGATCCCGACAGACCTGTGAACACACTGAACAGTGGAGATATGGGGGAAGTTGTAGGACTAAAAGCCATTCGAGGGAAGACTGAAGTCTCAGCAAAGAAGAGCATGTTCTGGAGAATCTCCCATAGTTTTAAAGTGACTCTTCTCTGAAGTTAAGGAGTAGATTGATAATTGCAATCAGCAGGTGAATGGCAATTTATAAAGAAACGATATTTTATATCAGAGTTCCTACTCAGAGCAAAACACAAAACTGTGTTAAGGAGATACAGTCTTTCATATTCATAGAAGTTCCATCTACAGTTTCCATTAATTTCAACTAGAAAAAAAAAAAGAGTGCATCAAAAACCAAATGCATCCTTTTCGAAATATTTCAACACGGTTTGATTTGTGGTCTTCAGCTGGTATGACATGGTGCAATGCAGTTAATTTAATGTGGATTACAAGTGTTTCTATCACTTGGGAATCTCGCTGTAATTTGGATTTTGACTTTAGATGCACTATATAAAACTGTACATTTCCTGTTCAGACAGCAGGAGTTATAGCAGGATGAAGCCAATGCAAGGTAAGAACCATAGCTTCAGCTGCAGCTTTCCTCCTCTACTAATTCACCAGCTGCTGGGTCCTCTGCTCTTGGCCAGCTGTGTCAGGGAGCAAGAGTTGGGCTGACAACACTAACCAGCAATAACTCCTGACGTCCAACGAAAGGTGACATGTTTTATGTGAGTGTGTTAAATACACGAACTCTACATCACTCCACCACACTTGAGCAAATTGGAAATAACCAGCGTCCCGATGTAAAGCTGTCAGCAGCAAGTTATGCACGAGACCCAGTTTTAGATGGTCGCCAGTAAATAATTCTGAATTCTCTTCCCCCTCCTTACAAAGAGGAATGGAAGCAGAACCATGCACCCCAGAATTTTATTCGTCACCATGATATTCCTCTGCAAGAAGGCAAAAAAATAAAAAAAAAAATTGTGTTGGGGAAAAGTAGATGTGGAGCAGTGTTTCTTACATTTACCTCCTGACTCCTCAAAGTACATAGTGCTGGTCACCACTGACGGGACGGGGAGAGTACATAAATCCAAAGCAGTGTCAGCTTTCACAGAGAAGGAGGGATAAATTGACAGTGAGGTGGCTGAAAGGGATGTGGAATATTATCAACCGCTGTTGTCAGGAAGGCAACTTAAGGAAAAAGCAACAATTGCACTGATGTTGTCAGAGGTCAGCACTGACACTTCAATAAAAATGAGCTCAGTGCAGCTTCCAGAAAGCCCTACGCTGTTTACTTCCAAAGAACCGAGTTTTATTTTCAAAGCTGAGCATCTGAAATTATTCTCCTCTTAGGTACAGTGTCTCTAATCGGGCCATTGTCCTGTGGAGCTGGAGAAAGCCTGAGCAGTGCCTTCAGAGTTCCCAGCTGTGTTCCCCACTCCCCCACAATTAGAGTCAGTCTGCAATAAAGAACCATAGAGCCAAAGGGATAAATTCCTACTCTGCACATTCAAACTATGTTTCTCCCTTTCCTACCGTTTAGTCTATTTTTTATTACTTCTCCCAGAAAGAATTCTTGTTTCTCGGTTCTGCCAGATCCCCGGTTGTGGGGGATCGTTTCCAACAGAGCAGTGATTAGGTGTGGCCAAAGTCAGCTTAAAGCTGCAAGCCCTGAACTGTTCAGACACTTCAGGACAGGGAGTGATGCTGCCAGTTGCTCAAGCTACAAGAAACAGATCCCCAAAAGAGTTCAGTCTGAAACCAGAAAGATCTCTTCAGATATTTGCAAAGTCTGGGTTATGAAGATTATACTCAGAACTAGGATAAAGAAAAAAAAAAGGATTTCACCAGCTTTCATTGAACACCGCACCTCTGCAGTTTGCAGTAAAGGTTTACGATGAGCGTTGGCAGCTCATCCTTTTCTTAAAATGTCCTCCCATAGTCAAGTTATAGCAGATGCTTCTCTTGATAATGAGCTGCTGACTGCTCTGAGACACAGGTGTGAGAAAGAAAGAGCTGAAGGGACATAACACTCTCAACTGACAAGTCCGAGAGTATCAGAGAACCTTCCACTAAAACACAAGGAAGACCATGATCACATTTGTTTCATTGGCATTTAAAAAAATCCCTACTCTCTGTGTTAGAAGAAGATGACTGAAGATGAAGAATGTCTTTGGATGAACTCTTACTTCTCAAAATTAAACTCAAGCTATTGCTGAGTGTAGTGGAAAATCCCATTCCAGCATCTAGACACAAGTGTTAGAAATTGCAAACAAGAATGCGTCTCTTCTGCTAAAGCACTTTGGGTTTGGGGTGGGGTTTTCTTTTGTTTTGTTTAAGGAAAAAAAAAA
>WKFP01014651.1:25689-36844 GCA_011057875.1 Pterocles orientalis | reverse complement strand
CGTACCTGGAATCTTGTCCTTTCTGCAGCATAGACCTGGTAGTGAAGCATGGCTTGCAAGACCTTCTTGTGACCATCTGGTACCAAGCAGACAGCCCCTAGGATCTCCAGCACAGCAATCTTGGTCTTAATGTTCTCAGTCCGTAAGCTCTGGGAGATGATGTTGATACTCTCCGGATGAGCCAGGACGTGAGCCCGGCCTTGGGAGTTGTTCATCAGTGCCTTGATACACCCTATAACGGATGTGTGGATGCGACTCTCCGAGGTCTCGTAGTCCATGCTCTTCAGGAAGTTCAGCAAACAGCTCAGGCCATCCAGCTCAATAAACCTGGTCACAAACCTGAAAAAAAAAAAAAAGTATGAAAAATAAGGGAAGTGGATCAAAGGCAATTTATTCAAAACATACCATGCTATTCAACCCTGCATCTGTAAAAGCTGGCTAGGTCTTAGCCTAAAGTTCACAGAATAATTTCCAGGTATTTAAGAAAACCAAATTGTTTTGTAAACAAAACAAACAAAAAGAAAGAAAAGAGACTAGCTAATAATGGCGTGACACATAGTTCCAGGGTAATTATATTCTACCACCTTATGACCCTACTGCTCTGTCCCTCTTGTCTTGGTTGCAGTTACCCCCCAACACCCACTGCGGTCCAGCCCAACAGCCGTTGCATCTTCAAGGCTGAATGGGTTCTTTCAAATTGCTGTATCTTGCCTACGTGCTAATAGACAAAAGAGATCTTTTCATACAGACTCACCACCACACTTACGAGTTCAGATTACCTTGAAAACCATTTTTAGACTTAGGTCAAACTTTTAGCCAATACCACTTATAGGCATCCACCTCCAGGAGCTGGGTACACTGACAGTGGACAACTCATCACTGTCAGCTGGACTGACTTCACATTCTGATCCTGGGACATGTGTATAGGAACATATTGTATTTAAAAGGGACATGTTCTTTGGTAACACATTCTTCAGCTCCTACGGTGGCCTTGGCTGCATTTTTTTATCATTTGATTGGTTTTTTTCACTTTGAAGGGGTATATTAAGGATGGAAGAGATCCACTCTCAACCTGCTGTAGCAGAACAGACAGTAAAAATAAAGCAAAATAAATAGAGGAAATACAGAATTAATCAGTTACCAAATGACACGCTGAAGACTGAACCTATAGTAGGACAGGTTTCCTTTGACTATTGACATCACTAGAGTTCTGTTTCTACTGTATTCTACCATAAACTTTGCCTTTCTTCAGGTTGAGATTATGGAAACTGAAGATGAAAACAATATAGGAGAAAGTTCTTGGAAAAGTGTAAGCTTTTGTTGAAAACCAGGGTTAAAAAAAATCCAGATGGGTCAAGTCAGAGCAAGCAGACATCCTCTAAGATAAATCGATAAAAAAGGACGGAATTATGTAAGTCCATGCAATCATTCTATCAATGTTTCATTTAGAGTTCCCAGCCTTAAAAATGGGGATTCAAAAATATGGAAAGGGCTGCAAATAATTTCTCTAGATTGCTTTGTTTACCTCCTGCCTCCTCCAACAGGTCGTGCAGGTAGGTGCACTTTTTTGGAATGTCTAAATGCAAAACCGTGTGAATTACATTTGAATTTTCAGCCTACCAAAATGCACACCAACAATAACGTGTCCAGGATCAGGCTCTAAACAGCATAATACAGAAAGACACCTCAAACAAATGAAAAGGTTGTTAAAAAATTTAAAATACCAAATATCTGTGTCATTGTGCTCTTCCTAATGGACTGGATTTATCTTTTCTGTCCTTAAGGGAGATGCTTTTCTTAATATGCATCAGTAATAGAAGCACCATACTGAAAGATGGAATTTCACTGGTCTCTGTTCCTGCACCAGCAAGATAAACCTGAGCCATACTTCTATACCTCTGGGATAACGTGGACTTGACCTATGTATGGTCTTCTTGTGGTTACGCCCCACACCACACAGGAATTTCCAGGGCCCACCTGAAAGTTATGCTCACTATGCTGATAGACGTGCCAATTTTCAGCTTATTTGGGCCCACGGTTTGACCAGAAACGCGGCAAAGCCTAGTGCTTTCAACAAAGTTTCGATCTGAGGTTTGGGTTTTGTTCAACATTGAATTTCAAAGGGAACAGAGTAACGGCAAGCATACAGAGGAACACGTGCGCACCAAAAAATGAAAACAAGGTTTAGTTGAACCTTGCTAGGACACTCTGCCAAGTTTCACATGGGTCTGATTGCACATTCCTTGGATGCATCATCTCAACTGCCCTAACAGAGCACAGGAGCAAAAGCCCCTCTGCCTCCAAGGCAGAGAGTGGGACCAACATCGTGCCTCAGGAATTCGGTAAGTCACTCGAAGCGGTTCGTTATTTCAACTGATTATAGAAAGACTGAAACTTAGCTCGGTTTCTGCAATGTATTTAGCTGCTAGCATGCCAAAAAAGACTGAAGTTAGGGCGTTCATGGCTACAAGAGTTGCTGCGAAAGATGGAACCAAAATAAGCACAAACTCAACTTGTTACCAACCAATGGGATGCCCATGGCTTCTGAGCATTTCTCTAACACCGGACCTAAAAAGCAGAGCTGTTCTTTGCCTCTACTATGGAGAGACTTGTTTAAATTCTCCTCCTCCTCACCTCCAAAGGTCTGTTCTATGAATACATCCAATACCTTATCTATTCCCTCCATAGTTTAGGGGAGAGAAAAAAAAAAGAAAAAAGGGGAAAAAAGAAAAAAGCAGATTTTTGCTGTTCTTCCCAGATGCAATGCTGAGGAAAGACTTCAGATGGACACCTTTCTGAAGATATGGAGCTCTACTGACAAAATAAAATATCCTGAAGAAGCAGTGGAACAAAGGGTTCCTTAAACATGCTTTGGGATGGAACACGCAGTCTTAATGACAAGACATAAAAGGCCCTACAACCTTGACGTGTTTTAGCCTGCTCTGATGACCATGGGCAAAAAAACAGTCAATGCACTAAAGTCACCTTGTCCCAGTTAAGTACAATCCCATATAAATTCACTGGCAGAGCAATTTTTCTAGGACTGTTTGGATGAGGTCATTCCAAAAAGGAGGCATGTGCAGGAAAGTAGCGTGTGTCACAGACCTTGATGAATGACATAATGTAAAACAATGTCGGGATTTTCCGGTGCTCTTCCGAGTCCAGAGAGCAAACAGTAAGCTGTGTTGCTCAACAGGAACCAAAACCAAGTACCTTCCCATTTCAGCTGACATCAGAAGCAGGAATCAAATGATGACTGTCACCATCCTTTTCCTTTAGTTCCCTATTCTCCGGAAAAGCTCATGCAAGAGGGAGATAAAGAAATGGCAACAGCAGCTTCTGGAGACACTTTCAGCATGGGGATTTGCTGGGTGTGGGGAGGGTACATGGGGAAATGTCTGCGCAGGAGAGGAAAAGGAGTTTAGCTGACAGAATGAGAGCTGCAATCCTCACAACTGGTGTTCATGCATCTGTACGTCTGTTTGCGAAAGCAAACTTAATTAACGACAATAAACGACCTTCTTCCTCACAATATACACACGGGCAACCAACAGCCACCCTATACATCCTGGAGGCTGCAAAGGAAGGTCTTGTTCTAGACTGGAAGGTGTAAAATTAAGTGTATTTGCCAATACATTCTGGCTAACACGTTCCAAAACTCAAGTGTAAATAAAGCAGGGTGTGTTTTAATAGGTGCTAAACAAGCAAATTAAAGTCTAACCTCACCTCAGACTCTCACTTGACCAGTTTAACACACTTTAAAAGGCAGGGAGCCTCTCAGCCTTTCAAGTTTTAGGGAGTGCTGACCAGAACGAGTTAGCTAGCTCGAATAACAAACCTTTAATCCAAATACAGACGCAGTGGTCCAAGAGGCAACGACCCACCGATGGATTCCAAGTACAGCCTCCCTGTGAGACTTGATCCAGCTCAGGAAAGACAGAAAGATCCTACGCCGTGGGTGTGCAGAGAGGAGGATGTTCCCACCCCGTTAACAGCCAAAGCTACGCTTCCCTGCAGCATCAGTTTTTGAATCAAAGGGCATGCATAATCCCAGCAACTACTGAACTGCTGAAAAATTCATCAAAATGGGTTTTGCTCGCTGGATGCATAAGTTATCATCTCCAGTATGCACCTGAAAGCAACACGGCTACATTAAACCAAAATAACAGGAGGTAAACCTGAATTAAACAAAGGAGAAAAGCAGGCAGCAAGGAGAGGTAGTGATGGGATTTTTGTGGGGTTCTAAAAACTGATTTTTTTTTTTTCTCGTCCCCTTTAAGTTTTTATTTTTTCTGCATTTCTCAACCTCCATTTTTTGGGCACTAGAATACCAAAAGAAAAACTCTTCTCTGGCTGCTTCTGTCCAACAGTTTGTCGTCACACTTGTTTATAGTCATTAAGTTCTTACAAACCTAAAAGAAAATGTTTCCTTACAAGATGCAGATGTGGAGTTTTTTTGTTCTCCGAGGCTGGGGTTGCTCCTGCGTGCCGGGACATTACCTGGCTTTGTTATTTCAGGGCAGCTCCTAAATACCAGAATAAAATGCACTTGCTCAAAGGGAGCCAACTAGCTGCCCAGGGATGCTTCTATCACATCTTTTCTCTAAAGAGGAGATAACTTGAGTTTGGGTAAGTCTGCTTCAGCTTTTGTTGCTGTTAGACTGGTGGGCTGGGAGAAAGGCACGGATTAGTACCATTACTCTGCGTTTTCTGCTAGAAGAGACACAGTTCTACAGCAAAATAAAACACGGAGCGTTTTTCTTCTTTTGATTCCTCTAGATTAGAGGATTCAAGCAGAGGAGCCTATTGGTAAGCTGTCAGAGCCCCCGTGTACCCCACCATCGCAAACGGATTCCAGACAGCGCATCCCGGGTGAATTTTGGTCTCTCTTTTCTTCAGAGCCCTGACGAACAGAAGTGGCGAGGAAAATAAGATTTGATGTCCAAATTCAACTAGAAAGACTAGTATTTTGAAAGGCTGGCTATCGTACTGCTCATGAGAGGGATTTGATGGAGCCGAGGGCCTCTCTACTGCAACCTTTCCATCAAGAAGAAGTTGGCTTGTTCATCAGGCATTGGCACGCAGCCCGTTTGGCAGCTAACGAATTGAGTCGCTGGAAATTAGTTGAGACATAGGACTTAACTCAAAATTTGGCTTGGTTTAACTGTTTTAACAAAAAAAAAAAAGCCCCATAACCATCGTCAGTGATTTAGAAGAGAACACTTTATAGGGCAGCTCATAGATGCTGGTACTGAAGCTCGTTAGGGTTATTATAAACAGATGAAGCAACAGGCTGTCGTCAAGGGGATCCAGCAGAAGCATTATAGGTCTGAGAACGAAAACCTTGCAAGGCTTTGAGCGAAAGACACTTCTCTTTCTTCTCTACTGCCTTGCTCTCAGCAAGGAGGCTGGGCTGTCCTATTCACAATGACGGAGCAGAACAACCAACGGTGGCCACCAAAGCACGTCAGCTGGACCCAGCAGAGAGGCCGTGCTGCGGTGGCTGTGCTCAACGAAAACCAGCACTTTCACAGAGTAAGCACCAAACCAGCTCCACACCCATGGAGTTGCTACATCAAGTCCCAACTCAAACCTTGGTTTAAAATCCTGGTGAGAGTTGGGAGTTTGGTGGTTGCCCCAGTTTCCATTTTAACACAAAGTCCGGCTGCATTTTACGGTGTTCTTGGCTTTAGGACAGTGACAGACAGGATCAGTCACTTATCCCCTTGGGCTAGGTCTTCAGACAGGCCACTGTTCTTCCCCTTCCATGTCAAAAGCACTCAACCTACCAACATGCTAAAATCACCAAAGCCTGATGAACCTTCATGCCTCCAAGGACTACAGAATCCAGCTTTGTGCTCTTACAGCCTGTCACATCAGGAGGCAAAAAGCAGAGCTTTAAGCTGATGTTTTCCCCACACTTGCTGGGAGGTCAGAAGCTGCATGCCATCAACTTATTAAAAAAAAAAAGGGGGGGAGAAGCACAATTGGCACTTAGCTTTGCAAGAAATCCCAGAAATATCTTCAAATTAACATAACTGCAACGCAAACTCTTTGAGATAATTTTTTGGGTAGTTTTCTTTTATTTATTTGGTTTTTTTATTTATTAATTTGCTCGATTTAGTTAGGTTCCCCTCCCCAAAAAGCCCCGTTTGCTTAGGCATCACTGAAACTCTCTGAAACTATGACTTCAGCATAGCACGGATGCAAACACATTCTGGGCCCAATACAAAGACCTTCAGAAACTTTTTGACCAAGTGTTTCCTGAGATCACGTCACCTACAGCTACTGCTCCTGTGAGATGTTCCTCCAAGTGTGAAACGGGAAAGGTTTCTATGCTAGTTCACTGTTGTTCAGAGCTGCATTCCCAGGAAAACAAAGATGACCTTACCCTCAAAGACACCGTACATAATAAAGTCTCGCAGCCGCACGGAACGGGAAGAATGCCAGCCCAGGTGATGTCAGATGGATTAGCTGCTTTGTTCCCAGCAGCTCACATTACCAAAGATAAGGGAAAGCCTGAATTCAAAGTTCAGAGCAGAGGCTGAGATTTTACCCAACGTGAATCAAATTCCACGGGACGTTCAGAGGGCTGTGAAGTCTGATCACAGTCACTACCTGTGTTTGCCCAGACCTGATTCACAGCAGAATTTGTCTTTTATTTTCCTGAAGCTACACGCTTCAGCTTCAGTGTGCCCTTCCACCCAGGCAGGTTCAGCCCAGGGCTCTCTTTGGGTTGTCCGAAAGACCAGAGGAGCTCGTGTGAGGTGAGACAATGAGGGTTTTGTCCTTGCTGTGTCACATCTGAATCGTGATGAAGGATGGACAACCTTACCTCATGGGCTGAGTCCGCAGAGCTGTCTTCAAGTCTTCAACTATTTTATTTTTCATTTCTGTTTCTTCTTCATCGAAAGCATACAGCGTCTGCATCTGTTCAGGAAAGATGACGACAATCAGGAAAGCTCGGGCTGCCTGGATGCTTTTATTAGAGTGACACGGAATTTGGGGGGGGAAAAAAAAAAGAAAAAAAAAAACCACAACCCCAGACTTGTATGTCAGGTTTCAAAGCATTAAAAGCTTTTTCTTCAAGTGCCTAAACAGCCTGCAAGTGCCCTGAATTACAGTTTGCGTGCACAAAAGTTTGACTTTTCTTCTCCACACCAAGCACATCACCTGGTTGAAGATCCTGCTTTTCCCTCTACACTTTGCCCTTGGTAACGAGGAACTTTTACTGCAAAAAGCTGGAGCATCATAATATTCCTGTCCCTGTTTTTTAAAAAAATAAACTGAAGCACACAGAAACTAGATTTTCTTCCAACAGGAGGCTTGAGATAACTAGAGCTTGCAGTCAACGGAAACTGAAGATGCTGTAAATTATGGTGAGAGATGATGAGTGGGATACACACAAAAAAATAAGGTTCTTGGACAGTGCCATCGAAAAAAAAAAGTGTATCAGGAAATTTGCAGATCTACACTCAGCACCGCTGCAACGTTGTGACACGAAGCAAGGCTCCTCAGTGCACACACCATTCCGGCTCACAACTCCAATGTATGACTTTTTACAAAGTCAAGACCTGATGCTGGAAATTCTTAGCCTATAGCTATGTCGTCTCAGTCTGTTTAATTGTAAAACAGAGGAGAAATGCCTCTCACATTGGCAGGACTGCTCAGGGATATATCACCCGGTGGGATCTGGAGAGCAGCTCTGAGCCTCTTCTCAAATGAACAACCCAATTAAATGAGCATCACCTACCGGGGATGTGACATCATACCTCTCTGTGGTGGAATCTGAGTAGCTACAATTAGAGCCTATTACAGCAAAATATTTAATTTTTTTTTTTTAAACAGCTCAGCAAGAACCAAAGGAAACCTTCCTCCCGCTGGAACTGCCTTTAACCCTTCTCCCGTGCCCCCCGACACCTCACTTCCCTTTGGAAGCGCTCCCATGTCGCTTGCTTTCGCCAACCACGTGGTGCCAACACGTGTCGGATCCTGAGGGTGGTCATTTGGCTCCGTGCCGTTGCTGTCTTACGCTGACCAGCTGGCACAGGGAGATGTGTTTAACTCTAGGGGTCCTCTCTCTGATCCACGCTAAAGTCAAATTCACTCAGTAACAGAGCAAGCTATTTCCTGCCCTAATGGAATGACAGAGCGCTACTGATGGAAAACGAGCTGATGATGTTTTATCTTTTGCCAGCATCCTCCAACAGCCAGAAACATCAATTGAAATGCTTAAGCCAAGCCATATATGATCCCCCTCTTTAAAAAAATAAACAGAAAATCCCGAACAGGCATTATGGAATCTCAATGGCAGAGTCCTGGGGTGTGATTCGGGGCTTGATTTGGATTTTCTTGGGTGACAGCCCATCTGGTCATCTCGCCTTTGGCCCATAAATGCTCCTTTGAAAAGCTCCCATTCCCCCAACGGCTTAATTTCTCCTCTGAGCCATTGTGGGGGGAAAGCAAATGGATGGTAGGAAGGTGCTCAACAGTATTCTGTTCAGAGTTGAAAAAGGCCCATTTCCAAACGAAACAAATACAAATAATCCTGCGATTACAGAAAACCCCTTTTCGAAAGCTGCAGGCAGCCAAGAGCCCTTCATTTCTCACTCCTGTGCACGGCCAGAAACTCAAATCCTCGTGCCCTCTCCCAAGACAGGCTGGTCACGCGTTTGCATCATGAAATAGCTTTCTTGGCAAGAATTCTAGAAAACATAACTGCCCCTGGGAGACTGAGGGGAGGGAACTGTCATTATTTGAGGCTGGATTTCATTAATGGGGCTGACTGATGAATTGTTTTCCTGAACTACAAATTGTACTCGAGGACGAACGTCTGCTGCGCCGAGGATGCAGCTAGTTACTGTTAGTTAACCAAATAGACTAGGAAGAGGAAGCTAAATAGCATCTTATCTGGTCCCCAAAAAGTGGTATATGTAGGTTCTTGTTTATAAGCACATTTTGGATATTTAAAGCTTTCCAGATTAAGCACATCACCCAGGAAAGTATAGCATCTAGTTACTTGATTTGCCAATTTGAAAAAAAAAAATATGTATTTGTAAAAACAACCAGCCACATGGAATTTTATGGGTAAAATTTCAGGTAGTCCAAGAAATTTTGAAAATTTTGCTCCATTTAAAAGGAAATATTTTAGCTTTATGAAAAGCACAATAATTCCCACACCTTATCCTAATGGTTAATCATTCCCCTAAAGTGCCGAGAAGGAAAATACAGAACCATCCTGAAAGTACATGTGAGAAAGAGGAAAAAAATAAAGAGAAAAAAAAAAAAAAAGCCTGAACTAGCATAATCAATACACTGTATGATGGATCTAGTTTTACTTAACAGTTTCACACAAATGAAATGAAAAAAGAAAGAAGCAAGTACAATAAATAGTGAAAAAGCAACCCGGATGTTCTGATTTCTCATTCTCGTCCAAGCTCTTCTTCCTTTAGATCTTGTCTAAAATAATAACTAACAGAGTGTTATCATTATTGAAATGGCTTCCAGTTCATAAACAAAGTAAAATTAAAATCAAAATTTGATTAAAAAACCCCAATTGTATTGCATGGCTCCTCCGAACAATACTATAAAACATTTTTTCAAAGACAAGTTGGTTGAAATTCAAGGTGCATCGTATCTCTGGAGTCATTAAGGCTCAACTGAGAGAATAAATTATGAATCATAAACTGTGAACAGATGTCATTTAAAAAAAAAAGAATTTTTAAGCAAATAAGTTTAAAGTAACATAGATGTCACCTAACTCGGAGGAGAGAGTTATCATCCACCTGCTAAATTCTGCTGGAAGTTGTATATTTTTAACGTCCTGTGAAGCTGCTCTGCCCTGAACAAATGCTTTCCGAGTCAAGGAAAGGTGCCTGGCTCCAGCTGTATTTATTAATCTTGACCCCTGCCTCATCCTCTCAACCGAGCCGTCTCTCCAGAAAAGCTGGATCTGCAACTACCGTCCACCTGGAAGTCTGTCGGTGGAAACGCACGCTCAGCCAAGCTCGGAAAAGCAACGCAGCGCTGTCAGGAGCCTTCCTCCCCGGTGAAGCGAGGGCTGCGTTCATTCGTGCTGCCAAGCAGACGGGATCGTGGGGTGAGGAGAGCAGGAAGAGCCCGGGGAGGTTTCTTTACATCAACAGGGCGGCTGCTGCGTTTTTAAGAAAAGACGTTTTGTGCGTTGATGAATCAGCAGAAGATGGCAATGACCTTGATAATGGAAATGGTCTCTGCTTGCATGACCATTCAATGTAGACATCAGAGGACTGGGAAAATTTGGAGGCTCCTCGTTTTAAATGAGACATCGTTAGCAGCTGGTCTAGAAGATAGTCTCCCAAGGATCTATTTGGTCGCTTCCTTTCACTCAAGCTACCTGAGGGACGGGACAGTCCCTCCCCGGGAATTGCACGCTGAAGATTAGGAAAGAAATCCAGTTTCATTGTCATACGCTCCGGGGAGAACTGGGTTTAAAACTATTAAAATCTAAAAAAAAGTCACAGCAACTTTGGACGTTGTGTTGAGGAATATGATTTAGCTGGGAAGTATTGGTAATGGTTGGACTAGATGATCTTCTAGGTCTTTTCCAACCTTGATAATTCTGTGATTCTGTGATTTCTGAACAGAAAAAAATTGTGGGAACAGAACTGTGCCTAAAACATGCGGCTTTTAAAACTGGATCAAGGATCCGTGACCTAAAGTGCTTCCTAACAGCGTGGTCTAAGATTACAAGGAGGGAATGTCAAACACGTCAGGAATCACCACTTTGCTCTCAAGAGTAATCTAACGAGGGGCAGATACGATGGGCAACAGTGCAGCGGGTCTTGGGAGAAAATGATCATTGAGCGTGGGGGCCTCAGCCTGCTGAAATCCTCAACAAGATCCTTAATGATATCAGCAGGGTAAAGGTGCCTTTTCCCTTTTATCAGTGGTTGGGAAGAATTTTTTTTTTTTGCCAAGTTAATATATAAAAAAAAGAACTTCATCGTTTAAACAAAAGGATGTAGAAAAAGATGTGAAAGCTGCATGTAAAAGCAGCCCGGCGTCGTTGATTCACAGGAGATGCAAAGATTAAATTTTTATTTCAAAAACCTGGACTTAAGGCATTTTAAACTAACACTGCTGTGATTATTGCTACTATTTCAACTCTAATGCT
>WKFP01014651.1:0-25669 GCA_011057875.1 Pterocles orientalis | reverse complement strand
CATAACTGCCCCTGGGAGACTGAGGGGAGGGAACTGTCATTATTTGAGGCTGGATTTCATTAATGGGGCTGACTGATGAATTGTTTTCCTGAACTACAAATTGTACTCGAGGACGAACGTCTGCTGAGCCAAGGATGCAGCTAGTTACTGTTAGTTAACCAAATAGACTAGGAAGAGGAAGCTAAATAGCATCTTATCTGGTCCCCAAAAAGTGGTATATGTAGGTTCTTGTTTATAAGCACATTTTGCATATTTAAAGCTTTCCAGATTAAGCGCATCACCCAGGAAAGTATAGCATCTAGTTACTTGATTTGCCAATTTGAAAAAAAAAAAAATGTATTTGTAAAAACAACCAGCCACGTGGAATTTTATGGGTAAAATTTCAGGTAGTCCAAGAAATTTTCAAAATTTTGCTCCATTTAAAAGGAAATATTGTAGTTTTATGAAAAGCACAATAATTCCCACACCTTATCCTAATGGTTAATCATTCCCCTAAAAGTGCCGAGAAGGAAAATACAGAACCATCCTGACAGTACATGTGAGAAAGAAAGAGGAAAAAAGAAAAGAGGAAAAAAAAAAAGCCTGAACTAGCATAATCAATACACTGTATGATGGATCTAGTTTTACTTAACAGTTTCACACAAATGAAATGAAAAAAGAAAGAAGCAAATAGAATAAATAGTGAAAAAGCAACCCGGATGTTCTGATTTCTCATTCTTGTCCAAGGTCTTCCTTTAGATCTTGTCTAAAATAATAACTGACAAAGTGTTATCATTATTGAAATGGCTTCCAGTTCATAAACAAATACAAGTAAAAGTAAAATCAAAATTTGATTAAAAAACCCCAATTGTATTGTATGGCTCCTCCGAACAATACTATAAAACATTTCTCCAAAGACAAGTCGGTTGAAATTCAAGGTGCATCGTATCTCTGGAGACATTAAGGCTCAACTGAGAGAATAAATTATGAATCATAAACTGTGAACAGATGTCATTCAAAAAAATGAATTTTTAAGCAAATAAGTTTAAAGTAACATAGGTGTCACCTAACTCGGAGGAGAGAGTTATCATCCACCTGCTAAATTCTGCTGGAAGTTGTATATTTTTAACGTCCTGTCAAGCTGCTCTGCCCTGAACAAATGCTTTCTGAGTCAAGGAAAGGTGCCTGGCTCCAGCTGTATTTATTAATCTTGACCCCTGCCTCATCCTCTCAACCGAGCCGTCTCTCCAGAAAAGCTGGATCTGCAACTACCGTCCACCTGGAAGTCTGTCGGTGGAAACGCACGCTCAGCCAAGCTCGTAAAAGCAACGCAGCGCTGTCAGGAGCCTTCCTCCCCGGTGAAGCGAGGGCTGCGTTCATTCGTGCTGCCAAGCAGACGGGATCGTGGGGTGAGGAGAGCAGGGAGAGCCCGGGGAGGTTTCTTTACATGGGATATTAACAGGGCGGCTGCTGCGTTTTTAAGAAAAGATTTTTTGTGCGTTGATGAATCAGCAGAAGATGGCAATGACCTCGATAATGGAAATGGTCTCTGCTTGCATGACCATTCAATGTAGACATCAGAGGACTGGGAAAATTTGGAGGCTCCTCGTTTTAAATGAGACATCGTTAGCAGCTGGTCTAGAAGATAGTCTTCCAAGGATCTATTTGGTCGCTTCCTTTCACTCAAGCTACCTGAGGGACGGAACAGTCCCTCCCCAGGAATTGCACGCTGCAGATTAGGAAAGAAATCCAGTTTCACTGTCATATGCTCCGGGGAGAACTGGGTTTAAAACTATTAAAATCTAAAAAAAAGTCACAGCAACTTTGGACGTTGTGTTGAGGAATATGATTTAGCTGGAAAGTATTGGTAATGGTTGGACTAGATGATCTTCTAGGTCTTTTCCAACCTTGATAATTCTGTGATTCTGTGATTTCTGAACAGAAAAAAATTGTGGGAACAGAACTGTGCCTAAAACATGCGGCTTTTAAAACTGGATCAAGGATCTGTGACCTAAAGTGCTTCCTAACAGAGTGGTCTAAGATTACAAGGAGGGAATGTCAAACACGTCAGGAATCACCACGTTTCTCTCAAGAGTAATGTAACGAGGGGCAGATACGATGGGTAACAGTGCAGCGGGTCTTGGGAGAAAATGATCATTGAGCGTGGGGGCCTCAGCCTGCTGAAATCCACAACAAGATCCTTAATGATATCAGCAGGGTAAAGGTGCCTTTTCCCTTTTATCAGTGGTTGGGAAGAATTTTTTTTTTGCCAAGTTAATATATAAAAAGAAGAACTTCATCGTTTAAACAAAAGGAGGTAGAAAAAGATGTGAAAGCTGCATGGAAAAGCAGCCCGGCGTCGTTGATTCACAGGAGATGCAAAGATTAAATTTTTATTTCAAAAACCTGGACTTAAGGCATTTTAAACTAACACTGCTGTGATTATTGCTACTATTTCAACTCTAATGCTTATTGCAGTATTTCTAATTAAAATATTGCAATGCCTGATAGCGCCCGAGAGATGCAAACCAAAATAAGACTAGACAGTCTCAGGAAGCAACGTGAAACATGTTTTTCTTTCACCACTTCTGAGCCAACTCCATTTGGACACAGTTTAAAAAAAAAAAAAAGAATTAAAAACCTCCACTGCTAAATTTAGGACTGAAATTACCTGGGACCCAAAATAACCACTTGGAAGTGAAGAATCTCAGAGGTCTAAATAATAATGAACAGAACAGGTTTTTTAAAATGTGTTGGAGCTGGTTCTCAGCTGTATTACTCCAGTTTTCCGCTGATAGAATTCCTGAGAAATCAAGTCAACTAAGTTTCACCTGCCTACAAGTGAAGCAAGGTAGGGGTAAATCAGAAGCAGGGGTTTTGACCCCAGCGTGTCTTCTCAACATTTCAACCATCAGAGTAAATCATGAGGCTTGGAGCCAATAAAAGGTTATCAGTCATTCGGTGCTGAGCCATGCAAACAACATTACCAGGGCTGGTGTTTATTGGTGCTCTTAAAACATGTTTAAAATTAGAAATATTGGCCAAAAATATAGTCTCATTCAATGGAACTACTCCAGATTTACAACAGTGGCGTGTACGTATTCACTCCAGGTTTACATCAAGATCTCTTAAAGACTAATCCAAAAGTGACTGAAATCAATGGAAAAATTTCCAGTAGGTCCAAGAGCCCTTGGATCAAATCCTACCAGAAGTATTTGGCTCAGTACTATTGCAAGGTTTCAAACTTCTTTTTTCCCTTAATAGCCCTTGTAGAGCAAATTTGTTCAGTCAGGAAATCAGAGCACAGTGCCACGCCAGTCACAAAAGCTCCATCTCTTTCCTCAAAACAAGTCCATGTTCCTTCTGTTCCATCACTCTGCCTCAAGAAAACCTGGCATGAAGGCAGGTAATAATTTTGTTTATTCATGACTCACAGTAGAAGGCACGTTTTCTTTTATCCTCTTACAGCGAGTTATAACAACTCATAAATCTTGATTTTTTTTTTTTACTGAGCAAGATGTATTTCAGCATGAGAAACACATCAGTAGTGACACATTTAGCATCCATTAAGACATTATTTGTATGAAATTATTTTATAGCTCATAACCACGATACAAAAAGTGTAAGGAAACCTTCAGAAATCAAACATAAAAGCATCAGGAAACTAACAAGGTGTGCTACCTGAGAGGCTAGGAACAGAATTTGATCATTACTTCTGCCCAACTGCCAAAAAAAAAAGCTGAGTAGACATTGCACATGAAGGCAAAATTTGACTATAAAAACCAGGGAAAGACTCAAATTTCAAAAGATAAGATCTACCATATCAAAGGAGGTCAGTGGACACCATATGCAGGTGTTGTGCTTCTGCTGGGGACCAGCTCTACTGGATGCTTCAGAGAAAGGGACGTATAATACAGCTATTGAACAGAGAAAATTAAAGAAAATTTTCCTCAAATATCTCGTTGGCTTGTGTCTGATGACTAAGATGTAACAGCCTTATGTTCCTCTATTTATCATCCATCTATATAAGAGCAGATATCTTATATAAACAACTACATTTTCTTTAATTCTCTACTAAACTAACAGCCCCAGTGTTATTTTGTAGATTAGTTAGAAATCGAGTCGAAACAACACAACAAAACAAAACTTTATCTAGTTTTCAAATAGTTGCTTTTCTGATTCATCAAATATTCTCCTGCTCTTCTATTCTGAAGGAATAAGTAGGGGCCTTGCTTTCCTCTTGTCCATGATTTCCTATAATCCTCACTTACGGGCTGCACCTAAGACTCCTCTTGAAGAACCAAATTATTTCACCTCTACTTGGCCCAGATGACACGCAGTTCTCCAAAAATACAGTTTAAAGTACAATTTTGGAAAAAGATGCTTTCTATTGTCACTGTTTCAGACCTGCTAGCCCTGCCAAGACACGAGTGCGTGCACGCGCTGAAAGCTAGCTTTACATTAACATTCCTCAACATTGCCAAAACAGGGGTTGCAGCTGAACTACCTTTGTGCTCCAACAACACCCAAGAGCATGACAATCTCTTGGTGCTTTCTAATCTATTCTACTAGGGCAGGGCTCTTTCTTAGCACACATACTTGTCTTCATGCTCTTGGGCTAACATTCTTCTCTTTTGGGGACTTCTTCCTAAAGAAACACCTCTACGGTAGGAAATCTTTCCTGCTTTGCAGGAGGGGTAACTTACGGCTGCCATGGAGTTGATGCGGTCAATGTAGTAATCCGGCCAGCTGGTCGCAAGCTTATTAGGATCTTCTTGTTCCTGAAACAGAAAGTTAAACAAGGTTTACACCAAGGGCCTTTACAGGATGAAATGGCACTGTGGAACCACCTGGGATGTTTCACTGCGCTGTTCTCTGTTGGGTTATCTCCCTCTGTATTCCTGTATAACGCACATAGATGGGTGGCATTTATTACAAACATTGCTGAAAGTGTAATGTCAGCACCATCACCATGGTGTGTCAGATAAAAAGAATTCCCTTCAGCTAGGGTTATTAAACACAGAATAATGAAGTTTGATGGAGACACAGTTATCTTTGGCATCTACGCAGCAAACCTCGGTCCCTTAAACATACGTTTCCAAGTAGAAGGATAGCCCATTTGCAGACCATAGGTTTACATTTTATAGCTTTATATTGACAGATCTTATAAATTATTTTGTCTCTCCTGCTAGAGTGATGGTGGGATTCACCAACAAAGGGGTTTAACAGCTGCTATGGAAGAAAAAAAAAAATCAAGTCAAGGAACCTGAAAAGAAGACAAAAGACTGACTCATTTTGACATGATAAACCAAAAAGAGGTTTAGACTGGGCATTACAAAGCATTTCTTTACACAGAGGGTGGTCAAACACTGGAACAGGCTCCCTAGAGAGGTGGTGGATGCCCCGAGCCTGTCAGTGTTTAAGAGGCATTTGGACAATGCCCTCGGTAACATGCTTTAGCTTTTGGTCAGCCCTGAAGTGGTCAGGGAGTTGGGCGCTAGATGATCATTGTAGGTCCCTTCCAACTGAAATATTCTATTCAACCTATTCAGGTTGAAAAAGACTCATCGAGTCCAACTGTTAACCTAACAATGTTCTATTCTATTTTATTCTAAGAAGTTAAGCACAACCTCAGAACATCCAAAGAACAGAACAGTATCCCCTCAATTACCGTACAAGCAGTATTAATCCTTCTATTCCTACCTCCCAACTAATCCACCTGAAATCATCTTCACTAGACGAAGCTCCACCAAGCTCAACTTCTAAAAGAAGACCTACTCAGGAACCAATTCTTTCTTGTTCTTTGGCTGCTCCACTGAAATGAGGTCTCACGCAAATGGGTTTATTTATTTCTAGGCAGGTGTAGCAGTCACCAGCAAAACAAAGAATGGTTTCTAGGATCCTAATCTCCCATTATAAACTACAAGTAACTCATATTAAGACTCCTAGCACATGGTAAGAGATCAAACCCCTTGACTCATCCAAAGGATGTCCAAAGATGTATGAAGACTGTGTGGACGTCACCAATGGTGTCTGTGCTTACTCATACTAGAAAAGTTACTCTGGAAGATAAACAGAACAACGTTAAATGTGTGGGTCTATCAGAGTACCTCAGCTATTCCACAACTGTTTGGTTGAGAGATGAGCAATAGCTCTACATGCTGCCTGCCGAGCCACATTCAGGAAACACCTTGCTCCTTGACAACTTCCTCCCAGGCTACATACCAACACACGGCGACAATTCTGCACGAATGAAAATCTTCACATGTAGAATTAAAAACAAATCACAACTGAGATTTGGATTTTTCCTTCCCCTCTCTTTGTTCCCTGGTCTTTCAACATGTAAACTAAAGGAGTAACTCCATTCATCACATCAACAAACCAGCTTTGTCCCCAGCTAGCAAAGGACAGCTGCACAGACGCCCCTCTTCTGGGTAGAACACATAGTGGCCAACATAACCCTGAGAACGGTTGCACACTCAGCAGACCCTAACCTCTCCTGCGAAAGTCAAAAATATGACCTTGCTGATAGAAAAATAAATTAAAACATGTAAAATAATACTGTATTATTTTGTAAGATAATCTTATCAGCCCCAAAGAGAACGATAGAGATGGGGAGCTAATCCAGAGGGAGTGATGGAAGGTCACTCTGAGCCACCGATTCTGAGTGCAGGGTGTGCTCATATCCCCTTCCGAAGTTTTCCTCTGGGTAGAATTCTAGAGGTCCAAGTGACAGCTATAGATGTTTGCAGAGTACAGGTAACAAGAACATTGTCAGAACAGGGAGTAAGTATGTTCCCCATATTTCTCTTGCCTCCATTATGAGCTGCAAGTAAGGAAACAAACACATAAATTAAAGACTGTTCGGATCCATCCTTTATATCCCAAAATGAGCTACAATACTCTTCCTTCTTAAAATTCGGGGGAAAAAAAAAAAAGTATAAATGCTGGAATGCCGCAACTAACCTTTCTAGGTGTCTAGTTTAGGCATGCAGGCTGAAGAGCATCAGGATAGATACTCTTTAAAAAAATCAGAATTCCGATTAATTTCCTACCTGAAGCCAAACCATCAGAAATTTCACAGTCAGAACCAAGGAAAAGACGACTCTCATCCTCTAAAGTACATGATTAGCTTGGCAAATGAGCTAAGGTCCGTGGTGTATCCTGCTTTTGACCATTCTCCATCCACTACAAACTGGTCTGACTTATACTGAGTCTGTCTTATGTTTTGGTTTTGCTTTAATTAGAATTGGGAGAAAATTGGTTTCAGTGGAACACAGTGCAAGCTTTTTTCCCTGAACTGAAACCCAGATTGAAGCTATACTTTGCAGAGGTTAAAGTTTTAGCAGGTACTCCACTATGCAAACCCCACTTTCTGAAGCTGCTTTCGCACATTAAGCAGAAAAGTCCATCTCATTTCAGTCGTCCTTCACACTCCCTGTTCAGAGCAGAATTTTATGGCTGTCAATGTGTGTTTTACTTCGCTAGAATAAATGGGATTATGTACTTAACACCTGGCACGCTGTTTCCATTAAGAAGCCCCAGAAAGCTACTTATACTCAGGATGAACACACAGATTTTTATCCAGCCCCATGAAATCATTAGGTGACATTATTTATAGCAATCACCTGGGCAACATTTTCAAAGGAGAGACAAGTTCACACCTGTAGCACCTTCAAGGTTTTGACTCTCAAATAAAACTGCAAGGTAACTTGACGATATTGGCAAAACCCTTCCTTTGCTCCAGGAGACACAGAGTTAAAAAAAGAAAAAAAAAAAGAAAAACCAAACAAAAAATGAGATCCTAATATACAAAGCTGCATAGGTACTAAAAGCTGGAAACAATAACCCATCTGTATAAGGGAAAACATTAGCTGAAGGAATCTATTAAAGCAAAGTCTTCTTTTAGCTCCTTGAATAGTGTAAATATTGCATTAAAAAACAGACGTCAGCTTATGGACTTTATAAGGGGCCGTATCGTTCTTCACTGGGGTAACAGCTATGTAACTGCTGTGAAAACAGGATCTTGATACCCTACAAGCCTGCAATATAGCCGAGGTATTATACAGGCTTTGATATTAATTTGGACAGTCTCCACGCCTTGGTGGAAAGTGGAACTTATGACTTCATCCCAAATAGGACTTAATGGAGTTCTGCAAATATTTAGACCAACCGAACCAATCAAAATGAAACAAAATAAAACAAAGCATTGTGTGCACAAGCTCAGCTGATCCTGAATGTCTGTTTGCAAATCCTGGGAGACCTGCTCCATTGGGCAAACTGTTCTTAAACGTGTAGATGTGGTGCTTGGGGACATGGGTTAGTGGGTTGGGTGGGGTTGGGTTGATGGTTGGACTTGATGATCCTTGAGGTCTTTTCCAATCTTCATGATTCCATGATTCTCTAAAGAGCAGACCTTTAGTAGATGCCATGTCAGTGGGACAAGCATTTGCAACACAAAGACTTCCATCACAAACATCACCAAGAATTCTAGACCACTGCCTTTGTTGCAAAACATTCTACAAAGAAGGACCAAACACCACTGGCATACGGAAACACCAGATATCCACGGCAGAGTGGATCATGAAAATGAAAGACTCTTTATATCATGGGAGCTTCTTTCAATAAGGTTTCAGTCTTGAAAAAAACAGGACAAGGAAAGCCTGAGGACTAACTGCCTGCATTGAAGCTCTTTTGTGGTGAGCGCTGGGTTTCAGTTTCCAGTGATGACACGTTCGTATATCACTCTGCACCGAACAGACCCCAAACAATGTTGGGCAGTTCTCTAGAGCGTGTCCTGAAAGTCCAACCAAGTCAAAGCCTTAATAAATACATCCACTAAATTATCAACTTTACAAGGCTTCTTTCCTGCAGATGGAAACGGGGAGACATATATGGTGACAGGACAATTAAAACTCATCCAGGAAATCTGATGTTTAAAATCTTTCTTGGGCAAGGAAGCACGATGCCATTCACTGAGCTCCTCTCTACAGCAATAAAACCAGCGTGCAAACACATCTGAAGGGTATGAAACGAGGCTACTGTGATATATATTCCTGTTCCAGCTTGTTCACAGTATTGTGTGCGGACGCTGCATGCCCAAGTTTATACTTGGGTTACAAAGAACTGCATCTTCTTGCAAAAGCCACGTGAATGTTAGCGTGGTTCCTCCTCTCAGCAGCCTGCACGCATCATTCCAGTACCTCACCGGTCAGCATCATCACGTACGGGTCAGAAAACGTAAATCATGGAGTTCAAATCCTTTTAAGAACAAGTGCAATATGTTATTTGTCATACTGAGTAAGTCCCTGGAGTTATTTTTTTTCATATTTCCCATCAGAAGGCAATGGGAGGTGGCATCCTGATTACAAGTGAGGATTTTTCACTTTATTTTTTTTCAACACCAGTTCACTGAAACTTTAACTTTTAACACAACTTATATCAGTTAAGGTGAAAGCTTTCCTGGATACAGAGTCTCTGCTTCTGGACAAAGCCCTCCCGCACTCTTCACAACACCTTGGATCGTAAAACCTTCACCTGCGATGTGCAGGACTCGGACTCACGCCCACGGTCTGCTTCAACGGGAGGTGCACGCCCCTTGCTCTCCACATGAATATCCCACTATAATCAAGGTGGGGATCTTGTTCACTGGGAGGGTGGAAGATGGTTATCACTTGGGCTTCATTTCCCACAAGTGCTCCTCTTCTCCCTTCAGATACCAAAGACTCAACTCATCGCAACCTCTGCTATGAATGCTGAGCAGAGTACAACCCTGAGACACCCTGCACTCTACACTGTCAAAGGTCCTTAAAAAAAATCTCACCTACTAGGTTTCTCAGTCTCTCTTCAACAGAAACAGAGAAAACGGGATGCAGACAATTACACGGTTCCCAGTTCCATAGGAAACCTGTAGCACAGCCAAGAATCAATCCACACTGAAGTCGTCTTGCACTCTCATCCAAATCACTCTTCTCCCTTTTTTCCACAACTGGCTTACTGACTTTTCTTCACTTTGAGAAGCTTAGCTTTCAAAGAAACATTTACTTGTTCATTAACGCACTGTCCGTCCCGTTGGCTACATCCCAGTTCAGAGCAGCCAAAAGTTTCCTAAATAAAAAGCACTTTCATTCAAAGACACAAAAAGGGTTTGATCTGCTGGGGGATGAAATATTAATACAGAAGTCGAGCGAAAAATAGATCTGAACTTTTCAAACAGTTTATGCCTCCAAAAAGCCAACCTTGTCCCAAGAGACGCTAATTTTGAAACAGGACAGACCAGAGGAGTGAGGCACTCACCAGACAGATGTGGTCCCTGCTCCGTTTCTCAGAGCCCGTGAGCAACATTTACACAAATATTCTCAGGGTTTGGGGGAAGGAGCTAGATCCAAGCGTTTTAAGCACAGACTATCCAGAGTGAGAAAAACAAACATTAGTTCTCCCCTTGGAATTAAGCTATCGATGTACAGAAAATAATCCTTCTGCTGTATAACCTATTAAAAGGCAATATTCACTAATTACCAGCCGGTGCTAAGTTCTAATTGCCTTTCATGAAGGTCGGAAGAGCCGGACATGCTTCCAGTTCACTGGATTATGACACAGAAAAATTCTACCTAGCAGACCATAGGGGTTTTTGGGTTTGTATTGGGGGTTTTTGTTGTTGTTGTGGGTTTGTTTTTTGGGTTTTTTCTTTGGTTGGTTGGGTTTTATTTTTTTTCTATATTTAGCCTGATCTCTGTCCTGATGCCAGTAACTTGACAGATCTATTAACGACCTCTGACGCTGGTGACTAACCAGCCTTTCCAAAGAAGAGTCAAAGGCTCCATATTATTATTTATATCACAAAACGCCCTATACTGCCAAACCGTGACACTCACTGCTACAAAATACAATAAAATCTAAAAGCAGGAAAGTGAAAAAGGGAAGCACTTATGAAGGATGAGAATTCCCTCTTAGAAATCTTTTCGTAATACTGAGAGAAGCAGCAATGCTGCTGAATTTCAGCCTTCAGAAAGGAAAATGACCTATCAGTCATTTCTGAAAGATGGTTCGCCCTACCACAAGCCAAAATATTTTCCAATCAAGTTAAATATATGCTTTGCTTTGAACTGCTTATTCCGTCCGTCGCCTTTTTTGCTTCCCAAGCACTTGCAGATACAGCAGCTCTAGAAATCGTACATCGCATACACACGATGTGTCATTTCCAACCTCATCTAACACTCAAAGCCACTTCAAATTGATTACTTCTCATTGCTATCAACCTAACGGAGATGAAGGCCAGGCTTTGATTTCTTATCTTGCAGAAAAAACACCAGATGCATTGCATACACACTGACACACCGTGTCTCACTGAACACAGCCTGGAATGCCATACCTGCCAGGTGGAAAGGTTGGTAGAGCAGTATTATGACCTGAAGAATTATTTTTTTTTTCCTGAAACCTCAGAAGTCTCAACCACTGCCTTTAATTAACTGTATCATTGTAGCATTTAAACCAAGATTCTCTCCATCACTGATGGAGAGAATCCCATTCTAAGGACCTTTGGTATAGCAAGGTTGCATGGTACGCCTTCAGTTTCAAGAACTTTTATCTTCTGTTGGTTCTTTATCATTCTCCTCAATCCAGATGGATGTAAACTTGCGTCAGCCTCCTCTTATCATTTACAAGGTCACACAGGTGTGCTTGTCCCTCCTCAAACCTATTGAGCCCTGCTGTAGGATGGGGATCCCACCATCACCAGGCGCTGGTTCATGAGTCTAGTGCAGTGACCAAGAGGATAACTTATTATTTACAGAACTAAAATGTACAGCTGAGGCCACACTGAATTATCCCGTGCCTTTAGCCCTCAGGACAAAGCTGACTTGCCAAATTGAAGTGGACTGGTATTACACATTGTTCCTCCGCTGAACATTTTACCTTTCTCATTGAAGCTGGTCTCTTGTTGGATACATTCTCCTGACTCTTGCAGCCTAACGATCATTCTGTCCAATTAGCTGAACTCCATGCTCATGTTTACAAACCTCTAACATGCTCTACTTTCCACAAGCCCCACCAATAAACTGGTATTTTGCACTTGATCAGTGTATAATCTAAATCATGAGCTGCCAAATCAGGCAATTAATGAATTCCCTGCACTTCCAATGAAGATGTTCTTGGAAGCCTACCTTCCCTCAGCCTACTCTGGGTACTTCTTTCACAGGCAAATAGAAATGTCCACTATGGAGGATCCTACCCATCAGGAGGTCAGTTCATGATCATTCTACTTAGGGAGTCTTCAAGACCAAACTTTTTTCATGGACACAGCTTGTGGACTTAGATTGTTCTCCTGAACCACAGCTCTGTCCTCACAAACCTCTGGCCAGCTTGAGGTCAGGGTCAAGGTTCTACAGTGACCACTGTGGCAGATGAAGCCACCAACCTGCCACTATCCCAACAAATCCTAAGCAGCAGCAGTGGGACATTCTACTGTTCATTAACATCCAAGCTCTGCATTATCCCTACTCTTTTTTAATCTGTTATGTAAAACTCTTGTGCGTACATCTCCATTCTGGCACTAACCCTGTCCAGCTTCAGTCCATGTGCTGTGGATACAGACAGGGAATTTGTCCTCAGCCATCCAGCTTAGCTTTTCCAACAGCACTATTTCCAACTGCATCCCTACCCCGTCAGTACTTACGTCATTTGGGTTGTCTCCTTCCTCGCTTCCTTGCCTTGTCCTCCTGGCCTTGTTTACACAACGCGGAAAGCCACCGAAGATCCCAGCCTGCATAACCAAGCCTTCTACCAGCCACACGCCTGCCCTGGGAGTTTCTCTTTTCCTCCTATTCTCTATTTCCAGCTAGCAACCACTTACAATCTTTTCTAAATAAAATGAAGTCACTCACCATTCATGGCAATCACCCTGCATGCTGCCTGACGAGGGGAACGAAATGTCACTAACCATGCTCAGAGACACCAGGGACTCCCTAGGACATCCCCACCTAGAGCCAGCACAGCCACCTAGGACGAGTCCCTCCGGGAGCACGCAGAGCATTTGTTAATGTCAAACAAAATGGCAACGTGAACACATCCATTGACTGTTTTTTCCAGTGACACCGCTTCTTGCTCCAGTTCCCCTCTGCTCTGGGCCCTTCACTAAGGGTTGTGACAGTCAGATGGTGGGAGAAGCCACAGATGTTCCATTCGTCTCCCTCCTTTAACCCCTCTATTGAAAAAACGGTAAAGTTCGGAGCTGCTGGAGAGGCGAACAAAGGGATAAATTCAGACCGAGGCACCCATGGCTTTCAAGCTGCCAACCTAACATCCGAGTGTATCATTCGGTTGCTTTGTCTCTCTCTCCCCTTCCCATAAACTCAGGAAAAACTCTTTCCTTTCTCCCTGCCTTCATTTCTCTTGCTTCTTACATCTGCAAAATGTTTGGGATGGCAGGTGGGATGACTGGATATCAGCGTGATTTTCACCTCGATTCGGGTGCGTAGCTGAAACCATCACACCTGACTGCAATGCAAACAAAACCATTCCCCAGATCAGTAGAAGGAAATTTCTTTTTTTCCCTTCCATCGCTGTCGCTAGAACCCGGCAGCAATTCTTTACTGGGCTTGTTCCTGAATTTTTCACTGAAAAGACAAGGAAATTGGCAACTCTTCCCACTTGATAGTCACCGGCTTTGGAAAGGCTGGTGAGCATTTGGTGAAATTGGGAATATAGAGAAGAGCGAGCTCTGCTCCGTGCCAAATCTGCTTCTCACGTCTCAGAGAACTATGCTGGTTATTTACCCACCTGAGACTAATCTGAACGGTGAGAACTGCACTGTATATATTATTATACACCGTCAGCAGGACCATTATCGCATACCATCAGCAGCACTGACTCATACTTCCACCGTGGAGACCCAGAACTTCTTCAAGAGGACAGACAAGGACAGAACATAACCCAGTGGCAGCAACCAAAGCACACCATCAGCATCTACCCGTACTTCCCGTACAGCAGAACTGCATTGCTCACCGTTCTTTTTGTTCTTAAGTACAGCAAATTACACCATCTTGGTACGATGACAGCTGAATAAATGTTTTCTTTTTTTTTTTTTTTTTTTCTTCCTTTTCCCCCCACCCCTCCTTTCTTTTTTTCCCACAGCAGGGTCAAATATGCTTCCACTGAGCTCTCGCAAAATCCCACAGAGTGCAAGCCAAACACCAACCCCAGCGGTAGGCACGATGATGACAATTTTCCAGCTATCGCCGTATAAACCCAGGACTATTTTGAGCCTGATTTTTGAGACGTGTTGAGTGCTAACTTCAACTGGAGCGCTAGTAGCCCACCTGAAAAATGCAGAACTGCAAGATGGACACCCAAATTCTGCATACTCGGAATATCTGGAGCAAATACCACGGCAAGTTAAGGTAGTTAATGTCTTCAGCAGCCTGAACAAAAGGGCTGGGAAGGCATTTTTTAAGCAACATCTAACCTTTCTTGTTGGACAGAGAGAGGAAGAAACTAAAAATATTCCACGCTGTTCCCATGGAGGGGGCTGGGAAGGGAAGACTTTTCAATTATACGAAAAATAAATATATAATTTTAGGGCTCTGACCCAAAATAACCTCTTATCCCAGGATAAATAAATGAGTCTCTAACTGTTAGCATTGCAGCATGGAAAACATAAACTAAGTAAAATGAATGATTTGGAAAAACTCCTTATCTCCTCTTACGTCTGCTGCAACGTAGTCTTTTAAGTATCGTGATTCCGAGCTGTGATAATGGTATATCAGCATAATTGTGCAAGAGTTTTTGCTTCCTTGACACCAAATTCATGCTTTAAACCACTGCAAGAGTGACTCCAAGAAAAAAAATCTTTTTAAGAGAAATCTCTCACATCATTGAACTTACTATATTATTTCTCAAATTAACCACTTGGTATAGAAGGGAAAATATCAAGGGAAAAAAACATCAAGACACAATGGAATTGTTCAAGGCCAGGCTGGATGAGGCTTTGGGCAACCTGGGCTAGTGGGAGGTGTCCCTGCCCATGGCAGGGGGTGGCACTGGATGATCTTCAAGGTCCTTTCCAGCCCAAACCATTCTGTGATTCTATAAACTACAGGAACTTAATGCTAAACCATACAAAATGGACAATATTTTTTCTTGGGTATGCTGACCTACACAATGAATAACAGGGTCAACACCAACAAATTTATAATTATGCTGGCTGAGAAAAAAGCCTAAATTCATTATATCGAATATAAAAGGATGAAGTGGTGTCTTACACAAATCTCAAGTTTTATTCTTCCAGTGAGAACACATTCTCTATGTCAAATGATGTAGAAGAAAATTTATATAACTTCAGGCCATGTTGCCCAAATTTGGGAGCTACAACCTCAGCCTGCAAGACACATTAACAGGTGCCATTAATTAAACAGCTCTTGCACCCTGAAAAGACCCAAGTACACCATTAATCAAAAAAAAATGCATTTGCTGCATCAGTGACACTCTCGTTGCATTTCCCATTATGTCGTGTGCTTGTCATAGTTTATGAATTTCCTGCTTTAAAGCCTTCTTGCATTTACAACAGGATAATTTTTGAAGCCATGTGCCCGTCTTCCCTACCTAGACTAAAGATACTGGAATGACCCCAATGTCAGCACCAAGCTAACAAATCATCCCAAACATCTGAGCATGAAGTCATTCCGTTAACAGAAAAAGGACCAGATGCTGGTGGGAAAAAAGCAAGTTAACTCTACAATTGCTGGCATTTTCCAAACATCCAGCCGAAGGAATGCCGCGGTTTGCAAAGGGCAACGTCCTCCCACTGTGACTTACCAGTGTCAGGAGTTTTCCACTGAGCCATAAGCTAACTGAAAGCAAGTCTATTTTCAGAGAGCTCATTTGAGAAATTCCACATTTCAGACTCTTTCACTAGCAGTCTCCTGAGCTAAGGAAGTCGTGTGGTTGCTCAGACCAAAAGTAACCATGGATCCCACGCACTGGGAGGGAATCAAATCACATCTTCTGCTCGAGCCCGTTTCACAGGGTCGGTCTCACACCAATAATCCAGGAGCCAGTAGGTTTCACAAACCTTTACTCTTCCCCCCTTTAAAGAAGAGCCATACAGCTGCTTTCCTAGTTTGATTTGTGGTCATTTCAGAGAATCACAGAACAATTTAGGACGGAAAGGGCCTCGGGCAGAAGGGATCTGCTCAAAACAGAGCTAACGTCAAAGTTTGATCAGGTTTTTCAGGTCATTGTCAGGATTTAAATACCAAGCTAAATGAGAATCACAGAACGGTTTGGGTTGGAAAGGACCTTAGAGATCATCAAGTTCCAACCCCCGGCCACGGGCAGGGACACCTCCCACTAGCCCAGGTTGCCCAAAGCCTCATCCAGCCTGGCCTTGAACCCCTCCAGGGATGGGGCACCCACAGCTTCTCTGGGCAACCTGGGCCACTGCCTCACCACCCACACAGGGAAAAATTTCTTCCTAATATCTAGTCTAAATCTGCTCTCTTCCAAATGAAGATGTTGACTGCAGAGCAGAACTCCTGCAATAAACTTCTAAAGCATTGGTAGGAAGAGAAGCAGTTTTCCGATGCACCAAAGACCTCGGACTAGAGCACTCCAAGTCCCACACAGCTTCCTCAGCCTCCTGCTGTCTACCAACTGCTTTTGCTTTGAGGCTGTCCCATGTGCTGGGAGGGTGACTGTGCGTTTTCCAGACTTCTCAGAGGAAGAGAGAGCTCCCACCCACGCGCCCTCCCCTTGAACGCTTCACGCAAAGCTGGGAGAAGAACTCTTATGAAGTCACATCCAAGCCTTGCCCAACTGGGATTCCTTACAAATGGCTTCTCAAATGCTGCAGCAAATCATCTTGTGTGTTCACGTCTGCTGCTCCCATACACAACATGTGGAACAACAACTCTAAAGAAAGGAACTTATAAGGGACACATTAAATGCTCCTTAAAGCTATAAATCCATAACCAAAACAGTTTAATATTCCAAATCAATAACAGACTCTAAGAGTATTTCAAAGAGGAAAAAAATACTGCAGGAAGATAGAATTGAAAACAATACAACTTCAAACCACCCACTTCACTTCTTTTGAGACAACCACGTGCTTGGCACTCTTCATACAGAAAAGATGAACCCCAAGGAGCTTTCGTAGCTCGGATCAGACAATACAAAACCCAAACCCCACACTCAGACAACACAATGGTGTGATCTTCATCTGGTCTATTGTATCGCTAAATGAGACCAGATGAAGATTTGTATTCTCTCTTCTTTAGGGAATATCTATCTTCCCTTGAATATCTCCTCCTGCTAGTAGGAACCTGATGAACTGAACGCTTTCCTGCGGCGAGGATTGCAGAACTCCTCTCTAAATACAACAGATGCAATGCAGCTTCTTGGTCTTAGAGCCTCCATATGAAGCCTTAAATGCACAGAAAAGACCTCAGGGTTTTGGAAGAAAAGCCTTGCCAGTCCCCTTCAGCTGAGAAATAACAGCCTCTCCATCCTAACCAGGCTCCACAGTGCAAAAACCCAGAACAGAGCAACCCAAGAGCAAACAGTAGGTGCAGGAACTTGCACTCACTTCGGAAAGTTTTCCCCAAACGCAAGGAGGACTCCAGGTTTTATATTTGCATCCAGCTTCTGCTTCATCCCTGGTAAGCTAATTACAGCAAAGGTGCAGAAGCATCTTAGAATTCTCCAGCAGATTTCATTTTTTTTTAAATTTACACACACACATATATTTCTATGACTTTATACTATACATATGAATTAATTTTTATATTTACAGGTTGAACAGGAGGATGAATCCAAGTTAAAGGGTGAATGGCACTCTCTGGGGGCTGGAACTGTAGCTGGATTTCAAGCAGGGTTTCTAGCAGCAATACAGCTCAGTCGGAAGGCAGGCATGGGCATGGAGGTGATGGACAAATACCCAGCTGCACAGTACCAACCTATACTTTCCACTTCTGTTTGCTGACAATGCAAACGTCAAGGGCAAAGCTCCAAGAGAAAAAAAAAACACAAAAAACAACAAAAACCAAAAAAACCTGACACGTAGACATTATTTTCATTAATGTTAGAGAGCCAGCATGGGACCAAAGTGAGAGTTTGTGAAATTGAGCTGCAAATGGGATAAAAGACTGCAGTAAAACTACTAAAAGTGAAAGCCTGACCAAGGCTAGGGTCCCCCAGGGCATTCTGAAGCCTAATACAGCGCTGGATGCAGCCCTGACGTTAGGAAAAGGGAACAGAACACAAGGTGACGCGGCATTATCATTTAAACCAAAGACTTTTAGAACCAAAGAGTTTCCTGACTCCTCATATTCAGTTTAGTAGTTTTTTTTAATTCATCAAGTAGATGAAAAATATAATTGACAGATATTAGAAAAAAATAATTGCAGAGGATGGAATCATAAGGAAATTATCTTTTCTGCATATTGGCTGTTACAGCGTATGGTTCAGATAAATTGTCCTCAGAATTTTTAAAGCCTATTTTGCTATTGTGGAGAAGCCTTTTCTCTAGATCCGTTTCCCATAATAGAAAAAGGATAATCAATTTAAGGATTATAAGCATGTACTCTTTTTTTCAGATATGCAGTGTGCTGATCATTACTTCAATGCGTCCATTTGAATTATCTCACTCGAGTGGGTAAAGCACCATAAACCCAAAGCAGCTATCCTAGGGTACAACTCAAATCAGAAGAGCACAAAATAATTTTTCAAATATCTAGGAGAGCTCAACATAGTTATTAAGATTGAGCTTTTTATTGGTTTTGTTAGTTTGGAGAGAAGCTGTATGACACACTTAGTCCAGTTTGACAGTATTTCGGAAAGAGATTTGCTACCAATTCGTCCTCCAAAGAAACACAGAAGTAGAAAAAAAATTAAAAAAAATCCAAAAAACCCCAAAACAACAATAAAAAAAACCAACCAAACAAGCAAAACCACAACAAAACACTTGTTTAACTCTGCAAAATATATCTTCCTACAAAAATCTGCTCAACTGAAGGCTCACAAAGTAATCTCTGGAGGCAAGAAAGGCCATAAAAAGAAAGGAACTTAACTTCTTTCCAACAGCAATAAGTCCAAGAGCTTGTAGGATTGTACGGAAGGCAATAAGCAGCGCGATGCTTGCATTTGTTACTCTTTGTTGGGATCCCAGTCTGAGCTCACTTATAGGTGAAATAACTGAGCTGACAGCATTTTCCTTCCAGATCATTACTTGATGAGTCTTTAATGAGATTGTGTACTTTAGTACCAGCACCAACAGCAGTTTTTTAAACCTTGACATCAAAAATTTTCCCATTTACAAATAAATACATCTGAAAGCGTGGTCTAGTGCTTGATCCCATTCCTGCAAAACACGTAACTGGAAGGAAATCTCAAGATAATTTTACAGGAAGGAATTACAGAAGAGGATTATATGTTTTATGTAAGTCTAAATTTCATCTGATGGTGAGACATGAAGACTATCCTAAACACAACTGGAATAAAGAATCTGAACCGGGGGACGATGTCATCACTTGCGTTCAAGCTACATACGGCTTTACTTACAGCTCAGGATGGTGTCAGGGGAAGCTCATACCGCAGAGAAAGAGGCAATCGGGACCATGAAGTGGTGGTGGTTTGGGTAGAGGGTCAGGGCGCCATTGCTGATGAATAATTCTTCAGATGCAAATTAAGGCAATGGCATCTCTCATGGACTGCTCCGTTCTGACTGGTAGCAAGGTGAAGGGAGGTTGTGGTGAGCTAGGGGTCGGCCTTTTCTCTCGTGTAGACAGCGATAGAACTAGAGGCAATGGTTTCAAATTGCGTCAGGGGAGATTCAGGCTGGACATTAGGAAATATTACTTCTCGGGAAGAGTAGTCAGGCACTGGAATGCACTGCCCAGGGAGGTGGTGGAGTCACCGACCATGGGGGTGTTCAAGAAACGTCTGGATGTTGTGTTGAGGGATATGATTTAGTTGGGAAGTATTGGATATGGTTGGACTGGATGATCTTCTAGGTCTTTTCCAACCTTATAGTTCTGTGATTCTGTGAAGGTAGGGAAACAGCTACGGCTGAGAACACATCAACATCTCCCAGCAGAGCAGCCCTGACTCCTTACAAACAGCTACTCCTCAAACGAGAGTGAAGCATTCCCTAGAGCTGCCAGCTGAAGCTACTCCTTTAGATCAGATTATTGGGGATTTGCTCCTAGTGCCAATGGTTTCAGATACAAACCCAGAATAGCCCCAAGCGATCAAAGGAAGCCCGGCTGCATGATCCTCTGTAGGTATCAGCCACAACCGCGACATTTCAATCCAGAACTGACTCTCCTTTGAGTAGCACAGAATGCTGATCAGCAAGCTATGCCCCTGGCGTATACCTTTACATGCACAGATGTACACGTCTTCTCCCATTTCTTTAGAAAAGCTCAGCATCAGAAACAGCTGGAGTGGTTTTTTTTGATACAATAGTGATTTCTACTACCACGTTAGGAAAAAGTACCATAGAAGATTACATCCAAAGTCTAACGGCCAAGAGAACTGGACAGTGTACCTGCAACAATGACTGCACATCATTTTTAGAAGTGACATTTATTTACTTAAGACAGCCCACCAATCACACCAGCTTTGGAGCAAATCTGGAAGCTCAGATCTTGTTACTTTTAGACAGGAAAAGGCATCCGAGATCAATGATCGTGAACAGCTCCCTCAACCGTCATTTCCCTGTCCGCGTAAAACAACGATGATAGGTGGAGTAAGGTAGGCTGCTAGAGACAGATGTGTCATCACCCATCATCTGCCTGCCTAGGAGGGAAACAGCAAATAACAATGGGCAGCTAAGGTTTCGAGCAATTGAAAGGATCTCCAATGTAATGAATAGACATCTGGCAGCAGCATCGTGTTCCAGTTAGCACATCATTTTGGACAGCTGGAGTTCAGCTAACTGAGGTTGCACTATAAATGCATTATAAAAATTTTCCAGTATGCAGCTCCGTTAACTCTGGAGGGCTTCAGGATTCTTATATCAAATCCACTACTTTAAAAAAAAAAAAAAAAAAAGGAAAAATATGTGTAATGTAGTGAATCCAACCAACATATTAAATACATTAAAGCCTTAAACTTCCTGCCAAGGCTGGTCCAGGAGGTGGAATGTGTGGTTCTCTGACACGGCTACAAATAGATCCTCTCCCACCAGAGCTGAAAAAGCCAGCTGAGCCGGCCAGCAAAAATGTAAAGCAGACATTAATCACAGCAGCCTGCACCTTTCCTCTACTTGCAAGCTCTGTGTACCTGCAGGAAGAATGGAGAGAGCACCAAACGCACCTGAGCTCCTACACACTTCCTCAATTATTACTAGCTCAGAGGCACTGTCACTAATTTGTTGCTATTAGCTTCCCTGTGTGATGCATTTCAACCAAAAGCAACACGCATGCAAAACACCCATCTGATTGGTTTGACTGAGATTTTCTTTAATTACAGGGTAAGAAAGCTAATTTTTTTTTCACCTCTGATGAAAGAAAGGCAGCAAACATGACCTCAGAAGGACCATCATCAGCCAGCTTTGACATTGAAATCTAAACCTCCTCTTTCAGTGTCTGTTATAGAATCATGAAGGTTGGAAAAGACCTCAAGGACCATCAAGTCCAACCATCAACCCAACACCACCCAACCCACTAACCCATGTCCCCAAGCACCACATCTACACGTTCCTTGAACCCCTCCAGGGATGGTGACTCCACCACTGCCCTGGGCAGCCTGTTCCAATGCTGGACTTACGTATAAAGACGGATTACATGCTATTGGGGCTATCGTTGTTTCTGACTGTGTTCCTAGAAAAACATTTCCACCACACCACTCCTGCAGGAATTCCTCCTTTACAAGCTTCACAACAGTGGTACAACTCGTCAGTTCACTTGGCCATCATTCTGCCAAGGTGTGATACGCCAGCCTGGGATTTACTGCCCCTCTCACACGTTTGTAAGACATTTGAATACCTTGAATGGAGAAGTGTTACATAGAAATGGATAGGAGCAGGTCTTCTTCACTTTCCAGTGCAACACGGAACACTTCCTACAAGCTCTAGAAGACCTTGAACTACCAAGTTTTAAGACATTACTATTATTTTGTACTTTACAGATATTTGAAGACAACCTGAAAGATTTCAGTAATACATTTTCTATTCTAAGCAACCTACAAAAGTTTTTAAAAAAAAATCCTTAAAACATTTCAGTGATAGCTTTTCTTCCAACTCAAAGAAAAAAAAACAAAACCAAAACCAACAAACCAACAAAAAAAGAGACCCAAAACCAAATATGTGAAAGATTCAACATGGAACAAGGTATGATTTTAACTTGTTAACATTCTCTTCAGAAATCACACATGCATATGCTGCTTATAAGAAAGTTGTGCCATATTGATGGAAATTCTTACATCACTCAATCATGTTCTTGAGTAAATAGCAGATAAACACGCAGTCCAAATCCAGATGTGTATCAGCAATTATGTACACGCACACAGACTTTATTGGTGAGCTACTTCAATCAGGACAACAGCGTTACCTTCTTTTTGCTGCAGTAGATCTGCCATTTCTTCTCTGGAGGGAGTGCAAACATAGCCTCTCTGTTCTTGTCTGTGAGATCCAATTCATCCTGGAAATTGGGAAAAAGAAAGACAGGAAAAAACCAGTCAACAGCTGCATTGGTTACTTCTAACAGATTGAATGGAATCTGGACCAGGTGTGTTGATTAGTCTTCAATCAAAGGGCAGAGGACTTAGTAGGTCTCCAATTATTTCACAATTTTTACCTTGCTACTGCAAGTTCTCCTCGTCAGAGCAGAACCTATGAAGGGAGGCAGCCTGAACAACTCCTACGTCAAACTTCTGTTACTAACGATTAGTTAAGGATGGGAAAGATCACATGAAAGGCACCAAGTAAAAAACCCTGGCTTATGTGATGCAGACATTCCTTACAACTCTTGGAGAAAGGCTAAAAATTCAATACACCCTTGTCCTGGCCTGCAGTACTGCCCTGGTCTTCCATAGAAGGAGAAGAGTAGAATCGCTCTATCTTTAAAAAAAGGTTACGAGACTGTTGTCTAGTGGCAGTAATGTCAACAGCAACCTACAGGTTGAAAAGTTCTCCAGATGTTTGCTCTCTGAACCACACAGTCCCCAACTAAAAGACAACCAACGTTTCAAACACAAAGGACATATCTCCACACAACATCACATCAGGTTGACCAGACCAGAAAATTCAGCCTCTGATAAGAAAAGCGAGTTAAGGGGCACACAGCTTTTTAGAGCATACCCAACCTTCCATTTGCAAAACGAAGGATAATGCTATCATAGAATCATAAAGGTTGGAAAAGACCTCAAGGAGTCCAACCGTCAACCCAACCCCACCCAACCCACTAACCCACGTCCCCAAGCACCACATCTACACGTTTCTGGAACCCCTCCAGGGATGGCGACTCCCAGCTCTGTCACGAGCTCCCTCTGGATACACCACTGAATCCCCAGCTCCAGTTTCTCTCCTGTAAAAGGTGGACAACAATAGACTCTCTTTCTATACAAGGTGTCTCTAGATTCAGAGACAGGGCTCCAACCACAGCTGCCACTTTCAGGTGCTAACGGGAATTCAACAAGAATGGTCTTCATAGCACCAGCCTGTGCGACCAGGGACAAGCAAAGACACCTACAGGAGAGCTCCAGCAACAGAAAGACAAGCTTCCAATAACGTTCCAATGAATCAGTTTTGGCAGAGTTTTCTTTTTTTCCTATATATTTGAAAGCATTTGGAGAAAGAAGCATCCAGGGGACCAATATCAAGATGCCACTGCAGGGCTGAGAACGCTGCGCACGCAATTCTGGAGCCCACAGGAACCTAGCCCGAGCAGAGACAATACCTCTTTAACTCAGCCCAACAATGGCTCATTTGGAAAGCGTTCAGGGCTAGGAAACTTGTGAAAACAGTGAGCTAAATTGCACACTGAGCCTGGTAGCGGCTGATGACAGATTTAAAAGCCCACAGAGATTTCAGCTGCAAAAAGGTACAAAAGAAATGCAAACAGTAACAAGGCGAGGTCAGTGCCAGCAGCTCAAGGTAGAAGAAGCTGAATGGTTTTGTGTTTTTTTTTTTAAACAAGAAAAAGTTTAAAGGAAAAAAAACCCCAAACTTTAGCTATGCAAAAAAAAAAAAGTGTGCAAACCATGTGGAAATGTTTAGGGTGAGTTTCCAAACAAGGGGGCAGCCAAGCGAGGCAAGGAGTTTTATCCTTGCTACACACAATTAGAAAGCTCAGGCCAGGATCACATTCTTGGGGGGAGAGGGAGAGTGAAACGACATGTAAGGTCTTAAGACAAGCGAAGGAATGCTGTTGGAGGTCAAACATGTGGGAGGGAAAGGAGGGGCAGACAGGGAATCAGAAAAGCCAGGTTTGGAACAACCACCAAAGAGGCCAGAATATACATCTGAAGGGAGCTGGCTGGGCTCAGCTGAATTCTTAGGAAAATGATGATTGTTTTATTGAACTGCTTAATGATCCTAGTCTTTTTTTTTTTCCTTTTTTTCCCCCTCCTTTTTAATAAAGAGTAACTAACTTGGTTTTCTAATCCTTACTGCTCTTCCTGGAGTCTGGTGGCAGATCAGTCAAGCAGCAAAAGCTCTTCTCAGAAGCTGTGCACAAAACGGAATGATGATCTCAGCTAGTCTAGTTCAGGATAACCATTTCATCAAAAGAATGCTCTTATTGTCCACAAACCACCCAGAGGGCAGGATGCTGCCACTTAGCAGCTTCCAGACACTGCCCTGGACACTGGCAGTATCAGGGACACAAAGAGCACTCTGCCTTCAATGGGGTAACGAGAATATGCAACTTCCAGTCCTGTAATTTTGCATCCTGACAGCATTATGAGGAGGCTGAGGGGAGACCTCATCACTCTCTACAGCTGCCTGAAAGGAGGGTGCAGTGAGGGGGGTGCTGGGCTCTGCTCTAAAGGAACAAGTGATGGGACAAGAGGAAATGGCCTCAAGTTGCACCAGGGGAGGTTTAGGCTGGAGATTAGAAAAAATTGCTTCACTGCAAGAGTGATGAGGCATTGGAACAGGCTGCCCAGGGCAGTGGTGGAGTCACCATCCCTGGAGGGGTTCAAGAAACGTGTGGATGTGGTGCTTGGGGACATGGGTTAGTGGGTTGGGTGGGGTTGGGTTGACGGTTGGACTTGATGGTCCTTGAGGTCTTTTCCAACATTTGTGATTCAATGAAATGCTGAAGTACACCTCCAGCTGACATGAGATAAGGCACCAACATCTCTGGGGCTGTAGAGGAGGAGCAGCAGTGGAGAGAGGTCAAGGGAGGAGGCTGTCAGCAAAACAAGTCTTTGCAATAGAGAGTCCAATCCAGCATTATCGCTTTAACAGGTGGACTGAGCAGGACCACACTGCTAACACACAACGTATATTGCCTGAGAGCTACACTTTTACACTAACAACAGTCCCAGGAACCTTTATTTTTCAGTTCACACTGCGTATGTGAACTGCAAACAATGTGAGTCCAGTGGCTCACATTCAAGTGGTGCTTCTGCCCATCAGGAAGGGAGGGAGGGGAGGCGCAGAAAGAGAGACACTCTCCCAGGTCCAGAGGCAGCTGTCCAAAAAGCTGCTTCCAGAGATAATTGCAGCGAGTGAATTAAAAAAAAAAAAAAA
>WKFP01014650.1:1317547-1341376 GCA_011057875.1 Pterocles orientalis | reverse complement strand
AAAAAAAATTACGAGGTTACAAGTACTTACCAAGTTATAAATCACTTTTCAAGTATACTGTGGCACAGGAAAATACCCAATGCTGAAAAGTAGTGTCTAGATCATGTACTAAAGTGGCACCACACTACTCAAAGCAACACTTGTCATGTAAAACTGATGCCTTTGAAATCCCACCACTATTTCAATCTCCTTTCGGCAGAGGCAGCAGAACAGCCTGGCCCCTACCTGGCTCTAACCCACTGATTAAAACCAACTCCTGTTTATCTTCCTTAAAGATGCGGACCACATGACTGAATAAGATTTTCAGCTTTTAGTATTGGAGCATAGATTTCTGCATCACTGTGCTCTGTACATAAGTGCTTATGGTACACATAGCGCTCCCACCTAGTTTGCTTATACAAAAGCATCACAGAGTATTTTTGATCAGAAAGGACCGCCAGAGGTCATCCAGTCCAACTCCCTGCCCTAAGAAGAATCATATGTCAATGTGAACTACAGAAGAAAGCATTCATACTGAAACAACTTCATTACAAAGTACTCGCAAAAAGAGGTCTCGAACTGATTTAATCTCTCAGTTGGAGAAATGCCAACGGACTACTAGAAACCTGACTATTTCTGCTGGATATGGAGCAGCCAATGCACAGGAAGGGCCTGGAAACAACAGACCTCTTTCTTTGGTCAACGGAGAGACTCACTAGGATACAAATGGTAAGATACCCATCAGCAAACCCAGTTCTCAGTTACCGAAATCCCAAGAACTGCACTGAAATCACATGAGCATATTTGTGTTCTGATTGCATGAAACTAAAGTTAATATCATGACTTCCTCATGAAAAATCACTTTGAAGACAACTCTACCATATACTCATTGGTCTTGTGTAATATCTACCACACCCTTTAGTAAAACTTCCCAAGAAAAACCACAGGAAAAATAAAATTAAATAGCCCTCTCAAACTCAACATCATTTATGTAAGAGTCACTCCTAAGAGTAAGCATATTCTTACTGAAATTATGGTATTTTACAATTCCAAATCAAATTTATATTATCATTATTTTGTACCCTCCTGCCATCCTGCAATGAGGCATTGCTTTCAGCTGCAAAAAATATGTTCTTGAGCATTGCAGTGTTTAATCAAAAAGTGTGTGTGGGGGGAAATTTTGTGACCTAGAAAGGAGATGCACTGTATGAATGATGCACAGAGCCCAGAGAGTAAGACATCATTATTCTATTAATATCTATAAGCAGACGAAAAAAATGAGTCCAGCACAAATATTTTATACTTCAAGAATTTTTATTTATATGAACAGATTCAAAAGAAAATAATTGAAGACAAGCATCCTTGCATTACAAATAAATTATCAAATGTTGATTAAATCTCAATAGTCTTGGTGAATTTGTTCTTTTGGGCATTTAGTTTGCCAGATCACCAGTTGTCCAACAAAAAGCGACAATACTTCAAATCTGAGGTTTATAAGTATGCTATAAAGCCCATTCAAAAATTTTGTTTGACTGTTTCATTTAATCTCACCAAATACTCTGACATACAACTTTTTTTTCAGCTTTTCTTCAAGGAGAAAAAAGCTCTCTGTGGCTACATACTGAAATGGGCATGTGAGCTAGAGATAGCAATACAGCTGAGCGGCGTCAGACCAAAACACCAACTGGGCAGTTTATGGAATGGCTTTCAGAGTTTGCAGAAAACAATGCAGATTTCACACCTCTGATTTGATTTCAATTCAGATCCTACTGTAATTTGCTAGATGCTTTTCCTGTTATGTTCCCCTTATGTTGTCTACTCATCAAGCAGTATCAACACCGAATGGAAGAAAAGCCCCCACAATTTATTACTTGACATCACTGGAGTCCATTTGTAAGAAGTAATTATCATGATAACAAGAATCTCTCTTATCCCTGCTGTTCATTTAAGCCTTAATTCACACAACTGCCTCTCCCATTTTCATAATGTTCTGCAAAATCATTGGCAAGCACAAGAGAACCCAGGGACCCACTCAAACACATTTAACCTACATACAAAGAGCGAAGGGAGCTATTTCAACCCTGCCTTCCAAACAAAAACCAAACACACATGCAAAATCAATTACCAGTTCTGCCTTTCTGAGCCTCTGGATTTAATGGATGTAACTTGCAGACTCCTTCATATCACATGTTTATACGACAGAGTACATATTTTAGTCATGGAAAAAAAAACACTCTGATTGCTCTTTCAGTTGTCATCAAAACAACTAGAACCTTGTCTGCTTTCATTCTACATATCTTTCCTCATATTCCCCACTGACTTGCAGCACAGTCTAGAAGATACACGCTACAACTACCTTTTCTAAAGGATTTCAGATTTGCAATAAAACAAGAAGCTACAGTGGTTTTCATAAGTAAGTTTTCCGATATAGGCCTGCAACACATTCCCCCGTATTATTCTTCTAAGCATGAGGAGCACATTCTCTTGGCCGGCCAAAGCTGACACTAACTAGTGAGTAGGTCTAAGCTCTAGCAAGAAGAGATACACCAGTGGCCTACTGAAGCATAACTAACCGACCACAACACAACCAGTATAGAGTTACTAACAGAGAAGGCACACAACTTTTAAGTGCTTCTCTATAATGAAAATACCCGTAAATAGTCCTACTTACCTTTTTTTAGCAACCATCAAAAGACCAAGGTTCTGCAGCTTCAAATGCAAGCAGTTAATACCTCATAGGATCACAAAATAATTCAGGTTGGAAGGAACCTCAGGAAGGACATCTTGTCCAATCTCCTAATATGTAGTTATTATAAACACCAGACCAATTCTACAGCAGCTGACTGTTCCTAAATACACTCATTTAATCAACCTCAACTCTCTACAATCAAATGAAAGAACCCAAGCCTTACCAAAGGAGTTAAATACCCAATTTCATAAGCTTCCAACAGCAACCAAATCTGTTCTTCATCTAGTTTTCTCATCTTTGGTTTGCCCATATTTTACAGTGGAAGCTATTATTTGCTTCACACGCCAGCAGAATCCCAGCTAGAAGCTGTCAGTTCTGCACCCAGCCATGTGTTGTGTTCAGCATGTTGAAAAATGTTTGGTACAGTCAGACCTAAGAGTGCCAACTGATGGCTATGCAAAAATATCAAACAGTTACTGAGGAGAGCAGTTAGATGGATTACCAGTGATCACTAAGTGATTTACTCTTCTCTCCTCTTTTTCATTGTCTGTTTGTCTTTTAGAAAACCACAGGTTTAGAGTTGGAACACTTTGTACTTTCCCCCAATATTACTAATTACTGTCACTAAGCCATAAAGAATTACCCCAAACTAAGTAATTTTTCTTTTTTTAAAGTCATCAAATTCTTTGGTTGTCTAAAGTACTTCACTGAAAAAGAGGTAACTTAAGTCAAAATTGTTTCTTGTATCTGGTTTATACACATACGAAAATAAACCAGACAGCATGCTGTTCATGATGGGTTTACTTTATTCAAGCAATGAAGTTAACAAGTCCAACTTTATTTCTTTTTTTCAATTCATCATGTTTTAAAGCCAAATAACTTCTTTTACTAAGAAGAAACTTAGGACTACATGTAAACAGCAGCACAAAAATAGGTCAGATTTTGACAAGTCTATGAGGAAATTGAAGATTTTCTGGGAAACTTACCCACACCATATTTCCATTACTGAACAAATAATAAAAGTATTAGGAAGCAGTTTTTTCACTGTAGCCTACTGTATTTGTTTCTTTGTCTCCCATTACATTTCCAGTCCTCCGAATATTTCTGATTCCATTTATTCATAGAATAAGAAACTCCATACTTAATTTTTATTTATTTATATGCACAGTGATAAAATATGCTATCATAACAAACCAACAGACAAATCCACCACGGAAGTCTAAGTTATTTCTTTCCAATGAGGCAACTAGTGCACAAGCAAAATAATTTATTTTTCAAGGAAGAACAAGTGCCAAAATATAAATGTTCAACCTCTCGTGCTTTTAAACTGAGAAAGCAAATATAGGTAGGTATGAGGTCACAAATTACAGGAATGCTATTAAGAAAGCATCTGGGAACAAGTAACTTCGGTACAGATTGAGCACACAGGAAGATCCCCTGACCTATCAGAAGGACATGTTAGAAAACATCTGGTGCAACCTCACCCTTTGTGGAACTTCACTGAAGTATGACCAGGAATGAGTCCCCGTCTGCAAACATCAAACTGTTTCACCACTTCCAGGACTGATTCACTGAAGTGAGGAGATGCGGACAAAGCAAGATGTACATTTAGGATATGCAAAAGAGAGGACTGTGGAATCTCAGAAAGGCAAACAGAGCTAAGAGCTGCGGAGGGGCTTGCAATTTCCCACCCTTCACCTCCACAGGCTCTAGACAAGAGGGGATACATTCCACAAAGCCAAGGAAGCAAGTGCTTAAATGTCAGCAAGGAAAAAAGCCTCACTGACATCACTGCAGGTCTTCACTTTTTATTTTTGGGCTCAACAATCACAGTTAAGAGCTCTTCTGGTTCAAGGCCAAAGTATTCAGTGTTTTACTCAATCATGCCCATAAAAAGGATTATCAATGACCTACTTAAAACATTCTTTTGCAGTTTTTCCATCCTTCTGACTGCTTACCTATCTGTGTTGAAGATAACCTTTTTTACAGTGTTTGCAAGTTAATGATTCTCTTTAGCATACAAGGTGTACACCATGTGCTTGGCAGAGATCAGACTCGGTGTGCCCCATAAAAGCTCACCATCAAAGCAGCCAAATAAATAAAAAAAAAAGAAAAAAAAGAAAAAAGAAGTAAAATTAGCAAAGTCTTGAGCCCAGCTTTAACACAAGACTTTAACACTTCAGCAGGAATACAAGAAGAAACAGAAGAAGCTTTTATAATTCTACTGTACTGGCAATATTAACAAAATTCAGAATAAAAGCAGGCAAGACTAGAACCACAGTATTCCAAGCAAACCTCATTAGCAGATTGGGAAGTGAATTCTACCAGCTGAACACGCCATTATCTCCAGAACACCACCATACACGTACTTTTGTATGACTTTCACAGAGACTTCCATAGGCTCCATGCCTCCAGAAATTCAGACAATGGCTAAAGAGAGAGATACCAAAACTCCTTTTGTCATTGTTTCATAATGGAAGACGTTTTACCTACTTCAGATTTTTAGGTTTCCATCAAACTTACGAACATTGCACAGTTTGAATGAAACAGGATGCAACTTGTTTTAAAACCTTCAATTTCCTGATCCGTTGCCATTTGAAATGAGGCACCTTCTATGTATGGATGCAGCCAGTTCTTATGAAGATCTGCTCCATTCCTTGAACAATGCCTTGGTCCCAAAATGCAACCTGAAATCAAGCTGAAAATTTCTGATTTTGTTCAACTTCAGTGCTCGCAAGTCTACAAGTCTTACAGTAGCTCAGGTTCTTTCTCAAAAATACTCATCATCAGCAACCTCAGAACGACTTCAAGATCTTCCCTTTCACTTGGAGGGGGAAAAAAAAAATTAATCAATCAAAAAACCACAAAACAAAACAAAAAAACAAACTAAACAAAAAAAAACCCCAGACCCCACTAGCCCCTAGCCCATTGAGGAACACGTGTGAAGAGAGTTTGAAACACACAAACTCTGAAGATTTTTTTGAATAGGTTTATTTACTTAAATGAAATAAATAATCTCAGAATACTTATTATCATGATTTTCAAATGCCTCTTCCAAGCTTTAAGATGTGACACTGGCTTACAGTTTTTTTGACTTTTAACACTGTAGTTTTGTAACAGTAGATTGGAGGCCTGATACATGCAGGTTGTATATGAATATTCATACAATAAAATGAAATTAATCTAAGCTGCTCCAGTTAGAAGTTGTAATACCAGTAGAGAGAGCAGTCACTAACTCCCAGATTCAAGGGCATCTCTTTGAGGAACTTCCATAAACTTTAACTGCAGAGGCAATAAACACAGAGTGGCAGCTCACATTAACTGGAATAATAAAACAATGAGGTGATTTTTCCATAACGCTTATCAAAATTTTATCTCAAGTAAATGATTTATAGTACCGGATTCTGTCAGTGTTGCTTCTCTTTCTGCCCCATGTAGACAGGCTGCCCTTCTTTTAAGTAGAGATACCTTTCAAAAAGAGGAAGGCACAATCTTCCTTCAATTTGTCAGTTGACATTGTTCAACTGACAATAATGTCACAAACATTGACTTTTAAAAGGCCTGTTTTCCCTCCGGAACAGAGACACAAAATAAATGAAATGCCTGTTGATACTTCACTATCTGTGCTGATTCGCACGATGATGTAAATATGCCTTTTCAGTAGTGTGCAGGTGTCAGGGCTTATTGGGTAACGGATCCCCTTCATTTGCACTTGAAAAGAAATGAGCCTTTGGAGTGTAATCATCTCCGTGTTTATTTGCCACCTACCCCTCTTTTCTCCTTTGAGGGTTATAAAGGATGCAATGTGCTCCTCTCTTGCTCCATGGGCCAACAGACATCTCACTGCTCTCCAGAAGAAGAAGAAAGACAAAGGGATAAGAAAGAAAAGGCCTCTCATTGTCCATGGGATTTGGTTTCCTGACAGAAGAGACCAAACTAAACTGCAGCTCCCCTCCACCACCACCTTTCTGCTTTCAGCAGGATACAGCCATAACTCCACCTTCATGCGCTACTAATCTGAAAACATGTAAAACCTGAGACGCTAATTCTGTATTTATGAGCAAGAAGCAGAGGTACCATTTTCTCTCTTAGAGATTCAACGCACGTGCACACCTACATGAAAAGTGCCTGTTGGTTTTTTCAACTTCTCCAATGGTCTGGTCATACTGCAATCAGAGGCCACAGCCTGTTTGTGCTGTCCTGTGCACCTCCAGCACTGCTACAAGCTCTTAGAGAATTGTTTCATTCAACCCAGAGATTAAGGCTTTTCAGGCACAGAAGGGGAAATTAAGCACAAGCAGTTTGTAAAATACTTTGCAAATTTCATCCCTGATTCTAATGCTAAGGTATTTGTCTTGACATTCAAATTAACAGGGCCACCAATTTCAACCACAAGGCTGAACTGGAGATCACAGAGCACAGGACTGCATTTCCTCAATTTGTGCAATGCTCAAAACTCCACATTATATTGACAGGAACATGGTAGTGACCCAGGAATGCTCGTCCTCAGCAGCAGTTATGTAAATTTACCAAGCACTAATCTTTTCTTGTCTAGGATGAAGTCTGTCATATGATATTGCCACCAAAGCTACTTCTCCAAAGTAAACTGTGTAATTTGCACAAGTTATCTAATAGCTTAGCCTGTTTATTTAAATTTTTCTTTAATGACTTCTTCATCTAAGATTCTATAGGCAAAGGAACAAAAAAAAAACCCAAACAACTACAAAAAACCAAATTACATTTCCTTATCCTCTCCTCCTCAGCCCACTGCACTTTACCATGAGGAGAAAGGAAAGCTCTATTTCAAAGCAGGAGAGAGAGGAACAGAGGTTAGGAGATACACCCATGGTCATGAAGACAGTCATTGCACAAAGTAGCGTGAGAACCTGGATCCAAATACTGCCACCCCCACTAATTAAAACATTCAAATGCCCACATTTTTTCCCCTCTAATGTTCTTCATTATTGACATTATATGTGAAGCTGCATTTAATAGCCCTTGTGGGTGGGCATAGGTCATTTTCTGCTTCTGCATATTCTATTTTCCCCAAGAGAGGCTTATGCAATATCCTGATGTTCAAACAATCATGGAGTCACGGAAAATGTGCTCTTGCATGAAAACTTAAGGAGGGGGATGGGAGGAAATGTAGAGTTGTCCTATTATCCTCCAAAATTTCAATTTAAACCAGCTGTACAGTAAGTAACTTCCTGCACTTTGCCACAAACACACTGAAGAGATACCCTCTGAAAACAAATATTTTTAGGTCAAGTGTGTATATCCACTATAATCATACCACCACAAGTACTTCCTGCTAACTCAGCAACGGCCACATGGCATTCTGCACAACTTTACTGTTTACAAACATTGTTCTGCTTCAGTGCCAGGACCCAATTTTCTACCTCTCATCATACCATTCCAGCCTGGGCAAGCAGTTTCCCCCAACTCTACGAAAGCGTGTGCTTCCCTAAGGAAACCTCTCTGCAACCCCTTGTATTTGTGCCAGCAGTAAAGCCCAAGCTTTACTCCACGACCATGGTACACATCCATCCCTGTCCCATGCAGATGTTCTCATGTGGAATTCAAGCTGAAGTCATCTTAGGTTTTTCCCTTCAGCTGTGAAAGGGAGGGAACTGAATTGAGTCCCTTCCTGTCTCCTTCGCGCAGCCATCTTTTTCACATAAGTTGTAGGAAGTAAGTTCCTTTCACCTCTCTATATCCTCCGAAAAATTTGGCTGCAAACAGCCAATGGGCTCAAAAGCTCTTAGACGCCATGGCGAAACACACATTCATACAAACAGCAAGAGAACGGGATTTGTGTGAATTTCAGAAACTCAGCTAAAATAATCCTTTATCATAAAATTTATGTGTTTTGTCATACAAAGAAGGCCACCACCAAAATTCACTAGCAAGATACCACAGTGCACACAAATTATGCAGAATTTGTATCTATTTTCAGATAATTTAAATAGTTAGGAATAAACATTACACATTTCAATTTTATTAGACAATGCAAAGCATGGTTTGAGCTCTCTATTTCTGCATGGAACTACTCAAAAGTACCGCCAGCTGTCACAGTCCTACCTCAAATTTCTTATTTTCCCCTAGAAGCTTCAATGCCTACTGCAATGGGGGAATATCTGCTTTCATTTTAAAGGAAAGTTTCCAGTGACAATAGGCTAGGAAAAGCTTGAGAAATGTACCAGAAAAAACAAAACCAAAACTCCCCCAAAAGGCAAATAAAAACAATATTACACACTGTTTAATATTAACAGGTATATACATAGAAGTTTCTTTCAGTGTTTTTATAACTTGGGGATGGCATGCTTCATTCAAGTGACAATAATTCATAACATATTTGGTCAGAAAAGTGAAGCTGTATTTCTTTTCTATCAAAACTTTGGGTGTTTGCTTTGAGATCTGCTGTCCAATATTTCCAGCTGAGGCAGCTGGAAAACATGCCTGATCAAACAACCACGCAAAATATATGTTGCATATCTAACATGAATCTATCTATCAAGTCATTGGGGCTTCAACAGCTTTACCTATGAGAGACTGACTTACTCTCCTCAAAATCCTTTGTTACCTTTGAAGGTTTTTATAAGAGCCTTATTAATGCAGAAGACCAGTCATGCTGAGGCAGATCAAATGTCTTCTAGCTCCTGTGGATGGCGGGATGATGCTCTGCTAGAAGACATCAGACACATATGATCTCTAATGACCCAAAATAGCTGTGCAAGCCCCACACCTGTGAGCCCACATTCCCTTTGGACTTCTTACCTTGATCCACAAAGCATGGCAATTTGTTGCTGATCCAGCCAGTTCAGCTGTTCAAGACATCACAGTAAAGAAATATACTATTAAATTACTTTTCCATGCATGGATTATAGATACAGGTAGTCTGTGCTGGGCTGGAAAAAATAGTGGGGATTGCTCCTTATAAGCTTTGTGCAGTCAGCTTACGTGTGTCAGGCAAACGCCATACAAGCTATGGCAAGAGAGCAAGGATATTGAAATAAAAGCATCGCTCCCTACCTGCTGGTACTCATTTTGTGGCCATAGAACTTTATCACATAGTAAGTCTCTGTCTCAACTGAGAGGATTTTAAACCCATTGCTGACAATTTTTACCTTACAAAATTATTACAGGGAAAAAAAAAGATATCTGGATTCTCTTCCCCTTCATACTAAATGCTTGTACTGATGACCACCTTATCCTCCTTTGACATCCAGCATTTGGATTATCTTCTTAAAGAAGCAGCTCACTGGCCACCCTGATATGATCCTGCTATACAAGTCAGATGCCTTTCAATGTTTTGTTGTTTTTTCTTTTTTTTTTTTTTTTTAAAAGCCTCCACCAGTATAAAGTTCAACCACTGGCAGCTACAGAACTTGTCAACATGAAAACTAAAACTATCTTAACAGCACAGGGCTTTCAGTAACCTCACAAATGTCAACCTCTTGCTCAGCTCCTGTTCTCCAAAGCCACCATCGATATCCTCTGTAACTTGCCTCTCCATTACTTTTTCAATGTTCAGTCTCTCTTAACACTGTCATAATGAGAATGGCTATTGGAGACTTTCCTGCTAATTCATTCATAATCATAACCCATCAGTTGTTAGGATGATTTGAAACAGCATATTTTAAAGATTCCTTCATTTGTTTTTAGCAATTATCTCAGCATCACAGTTTCGCCTTTTATCCTGCATACAGACGACTAATTTTTTTTATGTTCAGCCAGGGGCAAAAAGTAGAAACAGGATAAGGCTCACGTCAGCATTGCCAAAGATGTGGGGCACAAAGCCACAGAAGTCCTGGGGTCTGACTGATTCAGTGCAATGAGATCCAGGCTCCCAGAGCCCTACAAATTGATTCCTCTCAGATGAGATTCAGTGTGTGAGTTCCCTGCCAGGGGTTTAGCACAATTATTGTGAATAAACGAGAGCCATCTCTGTGCAATCGCCAAGGCTTGCCCTTGCCTCACCTCAGCTACCAAGCCCCTCCTGGCCTCTCCTTGCACCTGAGCCTCTCTGGTGCCACATCTGTACTGTCTGCACAGGTACCACTCTGCTGGCTTCCTCCTGCAGTCTGCTTTTCCCATCTAAGGGGAATTTCCTACCAGTGGGGCCATTAAAACATTAACATTGACTTAGCCTGATGAAATCCTGATGGCAAAACAGACCAAGTCTTCTGGCAAAGCACGAGATGATAATCAGACATAAAATAGTCAGCATAAAAATGGTGCTTTTCATTCCATTTGATAAAGTCTGCAAAATCAACACATCAAATGCTCAGCACAGCAAACATCTGCACACAACCAGGAGAAGGAACACGTGTTTTTTTGCAGAATTTACCTTAGACTGTTGCAACAGAACTCTAAAATATGACAGAAATCACTTCAAGACTGGATATAAAAGATGATACATCCAACATGTTGGAAATAAAACCACAATAAAAAATTAATCTGACAAGTTTAGTATTCCCTCTACCTTTTTTTTTTCCATAGACTCTCCCTACATTTTTCCTCATTCATGCTTATAAATACGACCTTTAAAAACACTGTGGTTTGAATGTATTTATCTCCTCCCTCCTGAAATTGAAGGCTGAGGCAAAGCAGAAAGAAATGGTGATTATTAACTCACTACCACCCACACCCATGGCCATATAGTAGGATCAATCATCATCTTTAGACAAAAAGATATATTAGAGAGAGAGTGTGTATATATATGCACACGTACACATATATATGGTAACAACTGGTTTCTCACTGCTAAAACTATTTGCTTTGAGACTGGAACATTCTGATCCTAGCAAAATGACGCAACTTATTAAAGGCAAGAAGTGACTCAGTGCCTTGCACTATTTTAGAAAGCCAGATGAGACGACCATTAAGTCTCCTACTTCAAATTCGCACACACTTCCAAATTCAAACTTTATTATGGGAAAAAGGAAAAAAAAAATAGAAGTACAATGGAAAAAACCTTCAAAATAAACCCATAAGAAAGTGCAAAGAACACTACAGAGCTTTCAACTTGTTCTTCATAAAGTGACTAGCAATGAGAAAATACAAGTACCTGATCAACTATATATTCTAATCAGGTGTTCTTTAAAAGACAGATTGTTAGATGTCAAAAAGAAAAAAGCAGAGTTTACAAAAAAAACCTCAAGATTTCCTCCATCCGTAGCTCTCTAATAAATAAGAAAGATATCAATTTAACCTAACCATATCCATATTTCACACAGTTTCCCCCTGCCAGACATCCCATCTCAGCACTAACCCTAGTGCACGAGTAAGAGTGAAGACGTATCCTCAGAGGCCTCTCCTCCGGGATGGCAGTTGTGTATGAAATCTGCGCTGCATCACTGACAGAGCACACACTACATTAGGCCAAAAAGAACACCCAAACAGCTACCATACTTTACAATAAAGTAAACTGAAGACGGGACAAAGCTTCCCATCTTTACTTTTGCAGTTGGGGTGTTCTTTATTTATTGTCAATGCTATTTCTCTATACCCATAAGCAGCAATAGTTTTGTCTGTTTAAGCAAATCTTCAGAGGAAGCACTTTACATATTTTATGTATACATGTAAAATATAGATAAATATATAAATGAAGGTCGTGTGATACAGTGGTCACAGCATTAGACAGAGGCAGAAGTCCAGCTTCTCTTTTGAGGAACATAATTTACCTACACTAAAATGCAAACAAGTTTTCTCCTTTCTCAGTTTGTGAATCCTCGAAGTTAAACTCCCCATATCTACCCGCTTTGAAAATACGGCTTGCAAAGTCTTATGAAAGACCAGGTGGGATCTGATGCTCCAACTGTACCAGCCAAGCCTTCTTGTGCAGCTCCCAGGCACCAGAAAGTGGTTTTGTTCATGCAGTTTGTGACCAGTTTGCGCAGTGAAACAGGCTACGTTAAATAAAAGCAGTTTTAGCTGTAACAGCTATACATATACAAAGGCTTGTAAGCATCAATAAAGCAGAAAATAAACTGTGATGCCTAAATTCTGAAAGCTTGTAGCACAGATTTAGCCTAAGAGCTATTTAAAAATTGTGTCTTTTTTATTAAAAAAAAAAAGAAAAAATAAAGGGGGGGAGGGCTTAACATTTTATATTTATTAGAGAATACAATGTCATACTGAGTCTCTCTGCCCTTATTGCACACATTTGACACAGAGATGCAGGCATAACACCCAGGTAGATAGAACCTCCTTTCCACCTGAACCTTTCTAGCAGTAATTCAAAAAATTCAGCTAAGCATTTCTCTGACAGCTATTGCCACTTTTATCTGGATTTAGAATCCAGTATAGATAGTTTGTGTTTTGAAGCCAGTGTAGACTACGTAATCCTCTACTTGAATATAGTGAAGCTTTTGATTTCATAATTTTGTCAACACTACATGCAAACTATACTGCACCAAAGTTGCTAGCAATCGTATCTGATAACAGCTTGTGAAAAGATAGAAACCAACGTATACGTAGAGAGCAGGAAAAATTTGAGTAGGAAGATGAAGACAGAGACGGAGAAAAAACTCAAACCCCCATTTTGGAAAAAGAAAAAAAAAAAGTATTATTGTCTTGCTTAAGTCATCTTCTGTATTGAAAGGAGATTGCAATCAGAAATCTGCCACTTACCCAACAATTAGCCTTACTTACAAAGGCATCCTTTAGCACATGTGTGCCATCATAATCAGTGCACTCATTATATTAAAATCCATTTATCACAGGAAGCAGGATTTGACTGAATCAAGGAAACCAAACCAATTGTCCCTCAGAAAAAAAAACAAAACTAAAATTAGGTAATGTATTATTTCAGATAATAATATTTTCAACCTGAAGCATCATCAGGTATGAAATGTTGAGATTAACTGGAAGACTAGAATTCAGGAATTTTTACATCATTTTTTTCCCAGTTTAAGCCATGTAAAATCTTGGTTTCTCAGCAATCAGAAAGGATGAAGGGTTTGCTCTCCAGATCTGCAATCGGCTTTGGCACATCACACCCGCTTGTCTCCTAACATCTCCCCAGGGAAGGTCACGGGCTGAGAGGGCTGCCTGGGCTCTTCAAATGTGCTCAGTGAGTCACAGATTCATGTATACACCCCAGAGCAAAATCGAACAGCATCAGGGAAAAGGACTGAAATGTGACCACAGGCTCTATAAGATGAAGTTGTGAACCACATCCTACCCATCAACCATAAATTCTCCACTCCAGCTTTGTTGGATTGCAACCACCAACAAAGCTTGCCAGCACATAGCACTTACCCCCACAAGATGACTAGATCAAATACAAGATCACATATACGAGGGAAAACATTACTATTGCCTAGTGTTAAAACAGGAAAGCTTTTCATCTCATGCTCTAAAGTCCCCACTTTCGGCCCACACGGTAGTGTCCAGGAGGTTATTTAGCCTTCTCCCACCTTCTTCCCTTTCACTAACCACTTCTGCTGTCCAGCCTGGCAGCACAGCTTGTCTTTATCTCCCTAAAACTGATCTGGGGACTAAGAAGCCACAGACTAGGAATGCAAAAGCACCTATCATTACAGGGAGAAAGGAAAAAGAAAAACAAAACAAAAATGCCAGGGACCTGCTTTTGATTGTAGCTTCTCATTCCATAGCTCACCATCATCAGCCTAGTGGCTAAAACAAATGTATGGGAAATGCACCTCTCTCCCATTCCCAATTGCAACACTGTTTCACTGCATAAACCTGACGAGGTCATTTAACCTTTCCCTTTGTTTTAATCAGCCGTAATGAGAAGACGAAAATCTACATCACTTGATGTCTGAGCTAGAAGATGCTTCGAACAATAAGAAAGCAACAGTACAAAGCATAAGTGCGTGGTAGTGAATCAGGCACTATATAACAAAATATTTCTCTTTAAAAACAAAACAAAGATAAGATTTGAAAGTCAGCTTTCTAAGGAGCAGCAAAAGAAGGGGACTCAGATTCTACCACATCACATTACATCACTGGGATGCTCTGAAAATTAAGTTAACTAAACAGTGAGTTTACATCTGAGGGAGAACATTGTTTTATAATAGATGTATAACAGTGTTCAGATTTTGCAGATTCATTAAGGTTTTGATTCTAGCTTCTCTAATACACGTGTCTTTTTTCACCTGTCCTACTAATTCTTTGTGATTATTTGCTCAAGCATTCAGCAAATGCAGGTACTGAACATGTGAACCACTCCTCTTGCATGCTAAATATGCCCTAAAAATCCTAAACGGTTTGGCACAGACAAGCAAATGCATAAGACTGTGTAACAGGAGCTTTTTCTACATTTGACCTCTTTTTCTATCTTATTTCTGTTCATTCCACTTACATGGGCAATGCCCTGCCCTCTCAGCTTTTAACTTCTGGTTAAAGAACAAATATCAGCCATCCTCTGTTCCAGAAACCTACTCTCCACCTACCCACCCTCCCCCCCCCCACACACACCTTTTCAATATATTTGAATGGAAGGACAAGTGTCAACAGATGAACATCTCATCTATGCCACAGTGTCATTTTTGGAGCTGCTTAATACATTGAAGAACAGAGCCATGGTTGTAGCAGTTGCTGTACAGATAATCTTTTCATGACTCTCAAAAAAGATAGAGAAATGTATCTGCAATCAATATGTTTACTCTTTGCATTGCTGACATTTTCTTGTGATCTACAATCCTGGTCGTTCAACCGTTGGCCATAGGCATTCCCAGAACATCCAGCATCTGATATAAAGTACGGAACATCTCTTTTCACCTTAAAGTCCATTAAAGCTATTACACTAAGCAAGACTGGAAGCAGAGGAAAGCCTGTAGAAATGCAGGTAACAGCACTTAACTTTATTGTCAATTCAGAGATTAATTCATTTCAAAATTCACTAAATCTGGAGTGTATCCCTCCAGTGTTCCCTCCCTCGCTCCAAACATTTTGCTTACTTGTATGCATATTGCACCAGGACCTCTCACCTTTAAAATATACATATTGCAACCTGATCTCTTGCTAAGAGTGGATTTTGCACATTATACGGGCTGATTTTTAACAATTCAGTTTCTCAGTCCCAGTTAAGAAGGAAATTTCATTTTCTCAAGTGTTTTCTTGCACTGGCCTCTGCAAACAAGTGTCTAAAGTACCATGTAGTACTCTTAAATATTATGACACTCCAGCCCCTGTTCCTGACCTATACCTCCCTCCTAACAGCAAATCAGCAATCAGTCTGGACAAGAGCCCATCTAATTTGCTAGCACCAAGCCCTGTGTTAGGAAAAAAAAAATATATTTTTTTTTTTGCTGTTCACTGCCTTAATGGCTCTCATTAATTGCCAGGGTCCACCTTTCAAGTAAGCAGCTCTGGTGTTTAACAACATACACAATTAGCTGGCCCTGTTACTGTTTATCTCGGAGGCAGGCACGGAAATTTCCAAGCGTGTGGTGTCTGCTGTGCCCATTAGAAGGAAGAGCGAGGACATTAGTCTTTGTGACATATGGTATTCAGATGCACCCCACTGACACAGAACATAAATGGCCTCCAGGCACTGATGGCGAACACGTAACTCCTGAAGCCATCGTGGTCCAGCTGTCCACCAATTTATCATTGTATTACAAAAGCCATGTGTATTCACTCACTTCTGTTAACTATCAATTCAAAGAGGGCCGGCATGTCACTACGAAAGGGACAGTCAATAAAACTGTCAGTGTGCTTCAAGCCTTTTTACGTGCTGAGTACTTTGTCACACACCAAATTTTCTCGTTAGTTAGAAATAACCAGAAGAAATTCTGCATGCCCACTTCTCTCTTCCTACCCGCAAACATACATCTGGGAGCAAACATTAAAAGAACTTTATTGGAGCCAATGAAAAATTAAAGCCAAATTAAATTCTCACTTCTCATTTGCTTTCATGCTTTGCGAGTCCTCTCAAATTTCTTGTAATACTGCAAATGAAAATAGATGCAAATGCAAGCAGAGGAACTAGTAAATAATTGACTGACTGATTACCATTGTCTGCTCCTATGCTGAGCTCATTTGATAATTATGAGGAACTGCAAATAAGCTATGTAGCTCTATGAATGAATTTTAAATCAACACTTTGGGGGGGGGGGAAATACGCTGGATCACATTCTCTACACCATTGTCCCTTTTGACTCTCTCTCTTATTTTGAGCATAATATGTCTACTGCTTCACTTATTTTGAGCTTAATAGAGACACCCAAGTCAGAGATCAATGTTTTGGCTACTGCATTTAAGAAACACAAAAATCTTGCACTAAAATCCTAGCATTGCTCATAAAATACAGGTCTTGCATTTCTTGCTTATCTTAATCTACACCTTTACAAGACCAATTTTCTTTCAGCTACATACAAATACAAGTAGAGTGGCTGACACAGGAAAGTGGCATTATGTCCAGCTGCAAAATTACTTAAAAGATGCATTTAATTTTTCCCCTAAACCACAACAATCTCCCACGTTACTGACAATAGCAGACAGTGGAAAAGAGAAATCACATAACAGAGGAGGAAAACATCAGAAGGTGAAAGCTGAAGAAGATGTTACACACACTGAAACATGCAAATATTCTTTCTCTCTGTAGACATGTGGAGCCCTACTGAAAGGCCCTGCATCTCCTCTCTTAAGTATCTTTCACTGAAGTCAAAAGAAATTAAATATGGGGGCTAACTAAGGTCCCTCATGCAGGTGACTGATTGCAACACCAAGACAAGGTTAGCCTGTATCTCTGGATCTGCTAGCCTGGGCCTTCTAAAGTCACCAAACCTGTGCAAAGCAACTAAAGAATGGTTCACTAGAGCTACTTTCTGAATACAGTTGGGTATTTTTAATACTAGTTTGTAAGGACAAAAGAGAACTACATTAATATGAATATAGAATAGAATAAAAATATTTTTAAAACCCCCTTAGACCAATAAAGGGCTGTCACTAGGAGGGAAAAAAAAACTTCAGTTGAAACATCTTCCCTCTCATGCTCAGTGCTTATGCAAGATGTAATACGGTAGTAATTAAAAACCTAGAGTAGTTATGATTCCGGCCTATTTCTATCTTTCCTTCCCAGACACCCCAAAAACCAGTCTCACATAGCCAGATAAGAATTCACAGAAGGTTCTACAAGCAGCCCACCAAGCCATTTTGTTAGAAAGGCTGAAGGGCCAAGAATCCTAAGTTTTAAGAGGTCAAACAGCAAGTATGGGGAAAAAAAATAATGCTGGTTACTTCTATGACATTTTAACTTAGATGGTATTTTAACATTTCACATTAGGTAAAAGACTGGAGTGTAACCCTACATTCTTGCCCATGAGTTTATCCAAGAGGAAAAAGAAAATAAACAAACAAACAAAAAATCGGAAAGTTAAATACCAAACATTGAAAGTAATGGAAAAAACAAGTTTAACTGCAGTTCACATAAAAAGAGAGAAAAAGAAAAGCAAAGTTATTTTAAAAACATACACAAACAGATGTACATTTAGAAAGTGGGGCATTTTAGCATTCAAATCCTCCCTGCTTCTAACAGACTGAACCTAAAGAGATGCTGAGTATTTAAAGGCCTAAATTTGGAAAAATACTATGCAAACGCCCAAGATACAAGCACACAAGTAATCATTTGTGCTGGGTAATGCAACTGCTTGAATTTTCAAATAGAGTACATTACAGCCAGGACCAAGACCAATTGTTTTTGCTGCAAGGTGCAAAGACTGTCCCAAATCCCTATTACAATTAGCAATGGCATGCACAACCATGCCCTTGGTGATGAAAACATAGCAACACAACAGAGGTAACATTACTTTTAATATGGAAGATGTGTATTATGCTCAGTTATCACATACAGAACTGAACAAAAATGTATCCAACATCTAAATATCTTTGCAGATTGATTTGGTTATTTACAGTATCTCATTGCTAACCCTTTTCCACTCAGTGCCCCAGCCTACAAGTTGACCAAGCAGAAATGATAACACTTTTCAATCACTAAGAACAGGACTTAACTACTCTCCTTTCCTAGATTTCTTTTTGAGGAGGTGGATCTGTGAGGCAGTCTTCTTCCCTCTCCCACACCCTCTTCTTTGGTACCAAACGTATAAACCAGAAAGTGATCCTCATGGCATCCCATAAAAACCAAATCTGGGTATCGGTGCTGTTTTCCAAATGTGAGATTACAGGGCACAAAGACAGACAACTGGGACACCTTAAGCCAGGTCTCCCCAAAGGCTAACACTACAGCTGAAATAAGTCTACAAGAAATACATGCCAGGTAACTGGAAGGCTGCAATAACATTTGTAGCATTTTCTTTTCAACTGTTGTCACCTCTACTAAAGGATGGCAATTTACAAGCAGCTTATGCTGTTTAGCAATGTTCCACGCAGTTGTCTAATTGCCAAAAGGTAACACTGATGGCAATCATCCCTACATTCAACACTCTAATGAATACAAATTTCAGTGATGTTGAAAGCCTGAAGAGGACTCTTCCTCTTCTTTGAAAGTTACATTAAAAATTTTACTGTAGTTCCTATTTACAAGCATCATTAAGACAGAGTGAAGAACTATTAAGTCAGAGTAGGAGGAAGCTGAGGCAGGAGGTGAAGGAAGGTAAGAAACTTTTTCCTTCAGTAAAATATTGGAATTTATTTAAAACCCCACAAAATTAACACAGATTTCATTACACTCAAAACTCATAATGTCTCAGAAAATAAAACTGTTATTTTACATTTGTTTAGAGCAAGTCTGAGCTTCAAGCGTGGGAACATTTCTTCTACAAAACTAAGACCCTACCTTCTCCAATAAGTGACTCAGGGGAGCAGATTACAGTATTATAGTCTGAATGCAAATCAAACATTTTCACAAACAGTGAAGAAACCTTGATTTGTTCCAGGCTTTACTCACGCATTGGAAAAGGCTTTGGAGCAGTATTTCAAAGTTATTTAGAAGACATGGTCTTATCTTCAAAAAAAACGGGTAATTCGCTTACAAACTCAAAATATAATTGCATAGATTTGCAGAACGAGGGTATCTACCCTAAATATTGTTGCAAGACTGGGTAAAAAGTATTTATTCTTTAATATGAACGAAATGGAGAGAGCTTTGCACAAAGCTGAGTACGAAGTAGGAGGACTACAAGTGCCTTTGGCCAGTCAACTTATGAAACCACTTGCATTTCCTGAGCTTTAGTATACCTGATTTTTAGCAGAAAGCAGCACTCGGACAGCACTACCAGAGAAAAGTGGGATTGTGACTGACACAGCGACAACCTAGTCCTCAGGGAGAAATGGAAAGCACATGTGTCCTTTCAGAACTCCACATTCAGGCGCATTTAACAAGGCCAATTGCAGAAAATACAACCGCAAACAGTCAGTTTGCCTGCTGACGAATCCCTACCAAAGTCCTGGAAAATCCTACAAATAGTGGCAAGGTCTTTTTGTGCTAAATAATATGTCTGTGGCAGAGATGAATCCAGTGCAAGGGTGTTTAGAAGCAGGAAGTAGTAAAGAAAGAGAGTCAGCAACAGACTCCGTAGAAAGTCTTTAACACTCAATGATCGTAACTGTAAACAACAGGAAGAAATTTTAAAATTTATTGAAATCAGGCTAGCAATGCATGTGTCCCATCTAGGTATTTTTTTCTACGAAACTCCCTAGCATAACAATCGGCTTTAAGAAATTACTAATAAATTTTAATATTGCTCTTGAAGTTCATATTAAAGCATTTTACAGCAGGAACTATTAGGCTTGCTATTGATTTACCATCATAAGGTTAATGAGTGTACATTATTAATCTGAAGACAGCAGAACTAATGGGAAACAAATATTAGGAAATATCACTAATAAATACTTAGGATACAGTACATTTTGAAGCTCCACCTTCTCCCTGCAAAGGGAAGGAGTTCTAAAAATCTCTGTATTCCAATCCTAACTTCACTTGCCATTATGGTCACAACTGGATCAAGTAGAAAGGAATGTTTCCTTCTCACTCTAAACCACACCCGAGTATAAAAATTGCACCGAAAGACTTGTGAAAATATGCTTGTATCGCAACACATTCAGCTGAGACACCATCTATCAAAAAGAGAAACTGCAGAATTCAGAAAGCCTTTTTGCACCAGTCTGAGGAAACTGCATTTATACAGAAGTGATCCCATAGGTAAAAACTTACGATGCTTCAGGTCTGAAGAGTAACTACAAGTGTGGGTAGGCCAATAACATTCAGATGACTGAAAAGCTCCCGAATACTTTTGCGGATCTTGCCCAAAAAGTGCCATTATAAAGCACTCATACTCCCCTAGCCTCCAGCCATGAAAACCAAGACATAAATCCAGTTCCCAGCAAAGAAGTCAACAAGCCTCTTTATTACCAATAAAATTGTTAGTAGCAAACATAAAAACATATTTCTAAACTATTTCCCTATTTTAAGTCAAGCGCTGTAAACTAGTGAGATTGATGATAATTATTCCATTCTAAAATCTATTTTTGCCTTGGCTGAAAAAATAAAGCTGGAGCTAAAAAAAAAAAAAAATCCTAAATCCCAGCCTTGTAGTAAACATGGATTTGTTTTCTGTCATAGCATGTGGGTTTTGCTGATGTAAGTACCACTGGAAGAAAAAGCCTTGACTCAATTCTGTACTTGACTCACAGGCAACTGTGGTACAGGCAAGACTAGTAGCATCAGTTTTAAAGTGGCCCAACACTTTCCATGATACAGCTCATTTTAAGTTGCATCTGCAACATTTGAGTCTTCATTATTTGGCCTGAGATTATATACATGGGTGGCTGAATGCTCACTGTGCAGGATGACAGAGAAACACATTATTTTACCCATGTGAAAAACAGAATCTACTTTCTCATAAGTCTTGTTTCAGACCATGACTTTGAGAGTCTGGAGGGGGGCTACAGTATCAGAGACATGTCGTTTGCTATCCCTCGCACAAGCTCCCCCAAATCGCCCATGTTGTAACATAATGAAAGCATAGTAATTGCTACTAGAGAAATCTATTAAAACATTCAACACTGCTGCTAAAATCTCACCCACGCCTGACTTGCTCCAGAGCATGGAATTAAACTACATGTGGAGCCCTATAAGATTAAAGCTTTAGTGGGCAGGGGAAATCTTGGACTATGCATTAAAACAGAGTTTGCTTCTCTCCATCCTGAGCACTTACCACAGTCAGTTACGGAAAGCACCTAAAGGGAAAACCATTTTCTTTATCTGGAAGAAAATGGTGGGGAAAACTTAAAGAGAAGGACACAGAAACAAAGACAGGAGAATCATTTCAAGGCAAAAGTGGGATGGATACTGGCATTACAAGATATGATAGAGGAGGAGGAGGAACAGGACTGAGAACCCATGAGATACAAAACAACAGAAATGATGAGGGAACACAGCCATGCTGGGGAGCTGCAGCATCCTTCAGGAGGAGTATGATGACCAGAGGTAGAAAACCAGACTTCGATCCCCTCTTGCTCAGGGTGAGGGAACAGAACTGAGAGGCAGTGGAGGCTAGCAACAAAGCAGCAACAGACAGAGTTCATGTTAGACAGGAGAGCAGGGGAGATGCTGAACAGAGCCTTGGATGCCTTAGTCCTGTGACTCCTCCCCACCCACGAAGCTGCCTGCTGCCCAGGCTGGGACACACAAAAAGCAACAACCAGGAGAAAGGACTTTACTAGTTCATCTGGCAAAAGATTACATTCACTGTTTAGGCACCTTTGGTACCTGAACAAAGCTCTAGCCTCATTTCAGTTCCATATCAAACCTGCAAAATATATCTTTAATAAAACATCTAAGAAGTTCAATTTAGACAACACAAGCAAACAAATCCAGAAACTTGTAATGGCCACAATTTAGAAGTTAGCGGAGAAAGCAATAAATAGGTTGTGATTCGAGAGACATCAGGACATCTGAATTCTCTCCTCTGCTTGCTGCGTGATCTCAGACCAGTAATACCACTTGTGCTCTCAGTACCTCTGTTGCCTTATGATTTCTTCCTGCAGAGGACATTTTGAGAGCTATGCATGAAAGGAGAGTACAAGGATAATGAATAGGATCTAATAATTCAGACCGATACCAAAACACATGTGAAAAGGGGATTCAAATGAGAAAATGAGAGAATTAAGGTTATTATGGTTGAAGTCACTAGGTAGAAATTAATCACATATAAAATGGGGCTGACTGTAACTTATTTGACAGTATACAGGCTCTAACTACTGTACATGTCAGAATTCCATTGAGCAAAAGAAAATTTGCAGCCCTACATATCTTCCTTTGGGTAACATTATTTCTTCTGACATTCACACAGTTTTATTTCCCTCTTGCACTGAAGAAGAAGCACCTGCACTTCTTTAGTCATTTATAATATTCAGATTCTGCTTTTGAACTTTCCTTTGCCCCAGTTTCTTGTCATCACTGCTTAGTTATCAGCATGGGGAAGCAAGCAAGTAGCTTTCCTTCTTCCCTCAGGCAATACCATTGCTGCACTTTGATTTGCGTCACAGAGACAAAAAAAGTAGAACAGCTGCAGCCCTTAATTGCAGAAAACACGTATGTGAAGCTGCAGCTTGGATTCACTGCTGCTCTTCCAGCTAGAAAGATTATGAAAGGCCCAGTCCTGCTTACCTGAAAGCATACTTACTGGGCCACACACTGGAACGGTATACAACTTTCAGAGACAGTGAAATATGGTAATAAAAATAAAAATATCAATAGCTTTAAGTAGGATAAAGGCAAGTTTAAGAAGTATGGGCTCCTATACCAGGTTAATCACCTGAGCGCTTCCCAGAAGTGTGTTAAGGTGGCAAAACCATCATTGCTTGCTCCTGTTCTCCTGCCCTCCCCTCAGAGATGAATGGGCACAAGCAATTTATTGTGTTTGCTAAAGTGGGTTACTGTAGTGGGAAGGGTCGAGTGCCTTGGCTGTTGATTAGGTGTAGGTAGCACATTTAGGTTAATAAATACAAGATCAAAGAGTCACACCTGGCATTTGCAGTGGTGGGAAGACCAGCAGGTTTCACAATATGTCCCAAGTTCCTGGGGACCTTTTCCCCAGTTTTGAGATGTAACTCTCTTTCACACATGCATACACTTCTTTACACATCCATAGGTGCATTCCCAGAACAACACCAAGACTGGTTTCCATTACACAGGCATGGGACTGAGGAGCTTTTCTCATGGGGAA
>WKFP01014650.1:1294284-1317527 GCA_011057875.1 Pterocles orientalis | reverse complement strand
GAGCAGAGTAGAGGGGGATGAATCACCTCCCATGACCTGCTGCTAATGCTTCTCTTGATGCAGCCCAGGACACGGTTGCCTTTCTGCGCAGCAAGCGCACACTGCCGGCTCATGTTGAGCTTCTCATCCACCAGTACCCCCAAGACCTTCTCCTCAGAGCTGCTCTCTATCCATTCTCTGCCCAGCCTGTATTTGTGCTTGGGATTGCCTCGACCCACGTGCAGGACCTTGCACTTGGCCGTGTTAAATTTCATGAGGTTTGCATGGGCCCAGCTTTCCAGCCTGTTAAGGTCCCTCTGGATGGCATCCCTTCCCTCCAGCGTGTCCACCACACCACACAGCTTGGTGTCATCAGCAAACTTGCTGAGGGTGCACTCCATCCCACTGTCCATGTCTCCAACAAAGATGTTAAACAACACTGGTCCCAGTACTGACCCCTGTGGAACACCATTTGTCACCGGTCTCCACTTGGACATTGAGCCATTGACCACAACTCTCTGAGTGCAGCCATCTAGCCAATTCCTTATCCAGCGAGTGGTCCTTCCATCAAATCCATGGCCCTCCAACTTAGAGACAAGGACATCATGTGGGACTGTGTCAAAAGCTTTGCACAAGTCCAGGTAGATGATGTCTGTTGCCCTTGCTCTATCCACCAGCGCCATGGCTCTGTCGTAGAAGACCACCAAATTCGTCAGGCATGATTTTCCTTTGGTAAAGCCATGTTGGTTGTCGTCAATAACCTGCTTGTTTTTCATGTGCCTTAGCACAGATTCTAGGAGGATTTGCTCCGTGATCTTGAAAGGCACAGAGGTGAGACTGACTGGCCTGTAGTTTCCCGGGTCTTCTTTATTTCCTTTTTTAAAAATGGGGGTTATGTTTCCCCTTTTCCAGTCTGCGGGAACTTCACCCGAGTGCCATGACTTCTCGAATATGATGGATAGTGGTTTGGCAACTTCATCTGCCAGTTCCTTCAGGACCTGCGGATGTATCTCATCAGGTCCCATGGACTTGTGCACCTTCAGGTTCTTTAAATGGTCTCGAACCAACATCATGAGGATGTTGATCTCTTTACATACTGTCCAAGTTATCAGATGGCCCCACAAAGCATTTTAAGATGTAGTTTGTTTATTATGTAGCACGTTATAAAGACAATTTTATATTTAGCAGTGTCATCATTTAATGATGATGATCTTTTCCTTCTAAAGAAAAGAAAAAAGCAATTCTGAAATGGATAATGAACCAATACATTAATATTCAAAAAAAAGGACTGAGGGTAAGGTGAAGGGGGGGGGGGTTCTTTAAGCCATACCAGATGCACCTTTGATCAAACCTAAAAACAAGTTTAAAAATATTTTTCCATACAGAAGCAAAAATGAAGTATAAAAGCACCCAACACACTAAGAAAGAGAGGATCAAGAGTTAGAATAATGAACAATGTATTGGTTTATTACATCAGGAAGAAAGCTTGCAGTACCTCAAGCCCTCAGCAAATCACCAGACAAATTCAGGTGCAAAATGCATTCAGACCATGTACTCAAGAGTAAGTTACACCTGCACTAGCCACGCACTGGTAATGCAACAGCTGGCTAGATCCACCCTCCCTTCCAGCCTCCACCAGCCCACTCAAGAACCGCAAGGAGCATGAGAAATTTTTCATTATACTGTAATCATATGCACGTTACACGTGATTACACAGCCCTGCTTTCATGAGAAAAAAACCCTAAAATAAAAATGTCCTAACTTAAAAGTGGACCCTGTTCTAGTTGTATTTGCAGTGCCGCATTGGATTACTAACGTGGATTATTCACCACCAAATTCCCAGGAAAATGCAAGATCTAAAAGATTTTGCTTGCTTCAATTTCTTGAGCAAAAGGTAGATCTCTTCTAGACATTTTTGCAGTGTTGTTTAAAAACATTTTGATGCTGCTGAAATTTGCGTTTTATAAAAACCACACTTAACAACCTTTTTAAAAGAGAAGTCACTCTTGAAGCACTGTTTCATTGCTTCCAAGAACAAACATTCAGTAACATAAAAATAATACACTAAGATATGTTTTTTGCTGAAATTTCAATAACTAATTTCTCTACATTATTTGTTTGTAGTGGGTGAATATGCTGCAGGTTCTCATCTTTACTGTCTTGTTTTCAGCAAGTCCAGCCTTCTTTTGGGAAGAGCTGCCATTAGTGCATGATGGTCAGTCAGAAATATTTTTTTCCATATTCAAAAGCATTGTTTAAACTTACCAAATAGCTCTAGCTTAAAGTAAAGCCCGTTTTGTGCCTCACAATCAAGTTCTTTGCTCTAAGGCATTACTATGACTTCTGCCCATGAACATGTTTTGTTCCTGAATCTCCTTGCAGAAAACAGGAAGCAACACCAGAAAGGGAAAGACGGTGACAGAAACCTCTGTATCAGAGCTATTGTCACACATTTTCTGCCAGGTCTAGAATGTACTTGTGGGCTCACAGTTGCTGACTTATTCTAATCAAGTTTGTCATGGGAAATTTTAACAGACATGGAGGATAACAATGTTTTTTACCTACAGTGAAATGTTCCGAACGGCAAGATGCCTGGTGGTTAATTTTCTCCTGTTGGTAAATACGCATATAGCCTGTCTTTTGTTTTTGACTTGGATGATACTTAAAGTAATTTTAGGGCAACCATCAGCTAGATCAAACATTCTTCCTCTTCTGAAACAGTAGTTCTTTTTCATGGTCTGTGAAGCATCCTTATTTTCCCTGTCTACCTTTCAAATGCAATTCTGTTCTGCTGCTGTGCTAGATCAGAGCTCTTCCCCTTACCTTCAAGGATGCTCACAATTCTACGCAGCCCATCTCAGCGTTTGACTACCAAAGCAATATTTCAGTGTGTATTATCACCTAGACAGTCCACCTTCTGGTCTTATCTGGACAGAAAAGAAAGCAATATGATGGTATCTCTACTCATCACAGTTTTACGGACAAGAAAGGTGGTCCCAGACCAACAGGACCACGTGTGGAAAAACAGGCTTGTTCTCAAACACAACTAGTAAGAGGGGATATGTAATAGGACAACTTCATTCCTCCAGGGGCAGTGAATATCTTACACCAAGGATGAACCTGTCTATGAAGAGTACTGGCTGAATTCCACATCTGTCTTTCAGATGAGTACCTAATGTACCTTGATTTCATTCAGGTTTAGCAAAAGCATCACAGAAGAACAAGGCGTGCATGCTGGAAAGGCACCAAATCGTGACATGTTTGTACTGCTGTCCAGCTAGAACAATACATCATTTATCAAAAGTTAAACATTTACTCAAAACAAGGCTTCTGAACACTTTCTGTCACAGTGTAAATTGCTGTAATACAGCATGAAGTTCCATACAGACAAGCACACACAATGGACAAGGTAAAACAATCCTGCTAACTTGACCCAACCCTTTTCTTTCTGCCTTTTTTTTTTGTGAGCATGGGAAAAGTGGGACATGACTATTCCATGTTTGTCTTCAAGAAGATAATACATTACCACATCTTTTCCACTTCAATTTCACCTTGATCTAGCTTAGTAAGGAGAAAAAAGAAACAAAGATGGTGGTACAACAAAGAAAGGTAATTGACTTAGGCTTTGTTAACCCTGTGGCCTTGCTCCAGTTCCAGCTTTTGTGTCTAGCTGCCTAAACAGAAACGAAGAGCCAGGAAAAAATATATTACACAGTCAAAACATTTGTTTGTACAGCACATATCAGTACATCTTCAACCAAATTATCCTGCTTCTGAATGACAAAGAATTTGCCCTAGGGCAGCATACTGTGACCTGGGCACCAACAGCTTTAAGATCCTGGTATAAAAATCCCTTTACTCCCACTTCTCACTTTAGAAGGGCAATGGCCTGTCCCAAGGTAGGTCATCAGACAGCTCTGCCACACAAAATCTAACCATCTTTCTTCTAAGATGGAAACTTTTAAGCCTGGTATTGCTTTAACACTGTATTGTCAGTTGAGCGATGCTGATTTTCGAGGGTGCTATAGCAATCACTCAAGGTATTTAGTCTTAGCGTTACTTGAGTCAATTCTTGAGACTCATATGATCCCAGCCTCCAAAGGAAGGTATTGGACTGAAGTCTCCAAAAATAAAAAAAAAAGGCTGTAACTTGCATACTCCTCACCTCCACTGCTCCAGTGTTTATGTATTTATATACAAAAACAACATACATGGACAAGTTATCTTAGACTTCTTCAGTGACAACAATGACACAAAAGCCTCCCCCAGCCCCCTGAATGGTACAACTTGGCAGAGGGACAACTATAACTGAGATGAGGAGACAACTGAAGAGTTTTTCCAAACGTGCTGGCTGTCCTGCCCTACAGACAATAGTATATTTCTCCCCTTGAATTGTCATCTCATGAAAACTACAATGAATTAGTCCATCCACAGATCTTAAACAGCACAGAAATGCATTTAAACAGGCACCATGGAGGCATTTACATAATTACCTAACATGCAAGGTCACAACGCGCTGTACAAAATCTTCCATGTATTGCAAACAAGCAATTTCTTCAGGACAAAAGCACAGGCAACATTGTTTTGCTCACCTATTATAGTGGCCTCATCAAGAGCATCACTACAAGAACAGGATATGTGATTAGAGAGGAAAATAATATAAATGTCATCCTTCCCTGGCATAACTGGAGGCATGGTGGTGGCCTTGCTTTTCATTACATTTAACAGATCGGTGATGGTTTTAGTCAAAGTTTCCACCACAATTACCTGCTTTCAGAAAATGTAAAAAAACCCCAACATTCACACACACACATCATCCTTTGCGGTGTACTTCAGGACACCAGGCTTTTGCTGTCCTTCAGCAAGCCATTCCTTCTCACAGGCCATCAGCTCCCCATCCCTCAACCCTTCTCACAGCGAGCACCGTGGTTTCATTTACACAGGGCTCGTGTTTCTGCCATCTGCCCACCATATTGGTGGTGAGGTTTGAAAAAGCACAGAACAAAGCAGAGCTTGTCTCTCCCCACCAGCCAATATGAAGCCCATACTGGCACCCAGCAGGCAGTCTCTACATCAACAACTAGTCAGCAGTCTGCAAAGGCTAAAAACAGCAAAAGATCTTCTCATTTCTATGAAAGAATTTAAACAGAGTTGAGACTATATCAGGAGTTGGAAAAGGGCCTGTTGAAAAAGAAGAGGAAAAAAAAAGACCCCATCAACTACATGTGTGATAAAACTAAGGCAGCACAAAAGTCCATCTGTCAAGCATGAACCAAAGATTTATTCACCCCTGCTTCTGCAAAGCTCCTTGACTTACAGTTACTCTAGAAGCTTCTCCTAATTCCACATATTGACTGGCACCACCCCTCTATGCAGATGATAATTTTACCAGTACCCATATTTCTGGGTTGGTTGCTGCACGTATTGCTACAGCCAGCCCCGATGTTCAGATAGCAACTGCCAGTCCTGGGCCGTCCTGCTGCGGCTGCTGGAGCAGCAGGGCTGTTCCACCTGCCCTTGGGAGGGCATGGGCCCATGCAGCCTGTGGGTCCAGGTTTGCACCACTTTAATAAATATGCTGTCTGATCAACTGTTCGTTCTTGACTGGTGCAGTTGCATCATAAGCCTGCTATTGGCATCACCATCAAGTTTTATCACAGTCATACTTTCCTGTTACAGCAGGCAGGAAGAAAATACAGCTACTGGAAAGAAACCATAATTAAAAAGCAAATATGTTTGTGTGAAATGAGTTAACACAGGCAAAAACTACGTGAGAGGATGATGCAGAACTTCAATATGGTCAAAAGCTTTCCCAGAAAGGGAAATTCTTTGTTGACGGCTTGAGGGGAGGCACACAGATAGCTATTATTTCCATTTCAGTTTGACTGTAGAAGCAGCTAGGACTGAAGACCAGTTTCTGTCAGTAAAGTCAGTTGCTTCATGTTAGAGGTAAATACTGCAGTGATAATAGGTGATGTCTGTGGCATTAGTGTAAAGTAAGAATCTTTGAAAGACTAGAAGGAGATTTCCAAAATGAGACCTTACGTCAATTTAAAAACAAAAGTACCACAGGGTGCTCCCTCAGCTTGGAATCTGCCTTATTTTTCCAGTGAGGAGGGCCATAAAACAGTAAAAAACCCAAAATCAGATCCCACAGAACAGAACATTTCTGAATAACCCAGAACAATCTGGAGATGAGCCCCAGTTGGATGTTTAGTAAATAACTGCTAGAATAAAAATCACATGTGACACAAACCAACCAGAATACACACACTGATCTTGCCATTTCAAGGGGATTCACAGTCTACTGCATTAAACAGCTCTTTTATCAGTTATCAAAGAGAGAAAAAGGAGGTGTGACTACAGACTAGAAAGAGTTAATTGTTCAAAAAAGGCAAATAAGTATTAAAAGAAGCAATAAATTGGAGAACTAAAATCTTGTAATTTTCAGATTAAAATAAATTAACATGGTCTGAAAATTAAAAACATCCCAGATTAAAACTCAGTCAGCCACACCATTAGCACATTCCTCCCAGACCAAGTGGTCTGAGGAATTTATACATTTGGCATCGTATAAAATGTGCTATTCCTGGCAGGACTTCGAAACAGGGGAAGTGAAAGGGCCAGCAAGACAGGCAGAGCAACAGGGCCAGCCTCAAAGGAGGAGGGTGAAGGAGCTGTAGGGCTGCCCAGTCGGATTTTAATCACAGGCTGGCCATTGTCTTTTACCACTAAGTAAAAGCGCGTTATGTTTAAACGCAACATTCACCTCTCCAAGTCAGCCCCCTTGCTGATGACTCGCTCTTTTCTCCTACATAAATAGCTAATCAGCTTCCAGTTATTTTTAACATGTTCATTAAGGACCCCACGACACGATCCTCAGGAGTACAGGTGCTAATAAACTACCTGCACCATGCAGGCCTCTACTCTGTGTCCTGGATGCAATTCCCATTTCAGCTACCTGCTACTGGACTAACTGGGGCAACAGCTGGTTAAGATTTCTGAGCATACCTATGGGCTATCTGCTGGCTTTAAGTATTTTATGCCCCAAACCCAGAGCACTAAAGAGAGTCAACAAGATGTGCTAATCTGCCTGCCCTTTGGTTAACCTATAGCTCTCACACATGTTGCAATTTGTAAGAAATCAACAGCAAGTTTAGACATGTAATATTTCCGGGTGACAACATAGAGACTTTTTTTTTTTCATTTAATTAAAATGTTCAAAAGCCACGAGTAGGCAGAGAGGTCCCCTTTATGAGGTTTAACATAGAGCAATTCTTAACTAAAAAATTACTAAATCTTTTCCTTTTTCCATGCTAAGGCAACACCTCTGAAAAACAAAAAAACAAACAAAAAAAACCCAACAAAAAAACACAAAACACCAAAACCAATAGAAAATTCTTTTCCCGGAAGGAAAAGCAGCTTTGTGCACAAGATTATCTTCCACCTCCTCATTAAGGAGGTGGAAAGACCTGGGAGGTGTCTGTCACACACAACAGCAAAAAAGGTAGAGGGCAAAGAGATACTGAAAGATATACAAAACCCCCCAGAAACTCCCAAACTACCAGGAGGGACTGGACAGAAGGACCATTTTTTCCCCACAGCAACTGCATCTATATAGGAAACACAAAGCATTTCTTGGTTGGGCTTGATTTTTTTCTGAGCATTCACTGCAAGCATACTGCTCCTTCCAATTTTTAGGGAGAACTCTTATATCTTAGAAAACAAGGCAACTCACGTCAAGTGCACGAAATAAGTAGTTTACCAAATTCCTGGGTGAAAGGAAAAGACAGAGTACGAAGTAACCGGCGTCTGTTTAAACAAGATACATGGCAGGGGATATTAAATGTACCAACTCCATCACACAACTCTTATAATTCAGTTCATTGCCACAGATCAATCTCCATCAACCCCAGTGCTTAAGTCAGTCTTCATTCATGAGTTACTGTTAGACGTTGATCTGTGCCTCTATGACAGAAAGTCACTATACCTCTCATTCATTAGGGACTGGAGAAATGAGAGTTTGACTGCATAGAAATCTTTCATTGCAGTAAAAGAGGGAGAAATGCTTGGGAACATTTGCTTCTTTACAATGCTTGGGAACAATGCTTCTCTACAATTAACCAAATTGTAGCAAATATAACATGGGCCTAAAGACCATTTCTTACTGAAAAGTGTGTTATGCCTAAGGTGCTTGCATCTATTCCAAAACACGTCCAAGAGAGCTGAGACACCTCGTGGCAGTGGCTCATGGCAGTCCTGGGCACTGGGGGGGAAGGACAGGAGCTGAGGGTTATGAACCGAATGGAAACTCCACTGCAGAAGTGTGCTCAGCAGAAGATATTTTGGAACCAGTTCTCCAGCTGCTCCTGACATAGACCAAAAAAACCAATAAAAAAACAAAATACCTGCCTCAGAAGACAAACGAGAGAACCAGCACCACTACATCAAGAAATTATTCTCCAGTTTCCTTCTGAATCCCAACCACTTTAGCTCTGCAGACCCGTTGGCATACCTGGCATCATGTCCAACCCCAGGCCTGCAATTCCCTGAAGATCACAGAACAAGCTTGATTTGCTGATTTGTAGAAGATAGAACAGACGTAGAAAGAGAAGATAGTTTAGGTTTAGAGACTAATGAATCTATGCACTTTTCTGTTCCTAAAAGCAAGGAAACACAAATGCAGCGTGATGAATCAGAGGTGCAATGCTGATGTAAAAGCAAAGACACTAAAAAGAAAGGAAGGGAATGACAACAACCAAATAAAGAATTTCTCCAAAATTTACGCATCCTAATGTTGCCCACTTCCTTTGCAGTCCCTTAACTGAATTTTTGTCTGTCTGAATAAGTATGTGTAATGGGAACTCGGCTCATGACCTTGCTCCCATTACCGTATCTTTCATTTAATTGAAATGTGTAATCCCATGGAAGTCCAGACGTTAACCCATTTGGCTGGGGTGACTATTATTACAAGCTTCATATTTTTCCTAAAGCTCCAGCTGCTGGAACTGTAAGACACTGTGAGAATCCAAGGGTCTCAGTTGCAGGATTTCTGGTTTGTTTATTTTAAAAGATATCTCAAGTTCTCATGCTTGTAGAGAAAAAAAAAAAAAGTAAAAATAAAAAAAAATTTAAAAGCTTGAAAACATGACTTGCAAGTTCCTTAAAGGCTCAGAAGCCAGAAGAGGGGGAAAAATACTTACGATTTTAAAAAAAAAGGCTCATCATTCTTTTAAACTAGTTTCCTAACTGCTGACTCCTTACTGTTTTTTATTCTGCAATGTTTTCTCTCCAACAGCAATATTTTTTTCAGATTCAAACTATTCAAGATGAAAGGGACAGATTATAAGGCCCATTCTTTCTGTAGCTTTACTTAAGGTGATCATCCATTTGATGAGTCCAAAGTAATTTCTCTTCCATGCATATAAGGAGATGTAAAACTATTTCATGGGTTAGTTGAGACCATGGTGCAGGAGACACGGGGGAGAGACATGGGTCTGCTATCCCGGGACTTTTTAGATAAAATATAAAAAAGTAACAAAATATTTACATAGCCTTAGAACAAAGGCCACAGTTCATCTTCAGGTTTGTATCTATCACCTAATCAACACCAACAAGAAACAAATCTCTGGCCCGTCACAGAATCAAGCTATTTCACTCTCTACGGCCATCTCTGTGGGAATTCACTAGAAAGCTTTATCTGCAACACCAAAACTAATGTGCCTACGTTTTCACTGAGAAAAAGAAAACAACGTTTTTTTCTAAATGGTTGCCATCTTCAAGAGTCTCAAGTTACAGAACTGAAGCGCAATAAGCAACACAGGATCATTGGTAATAAAGATGAGCAAGAGAGAAACAGAACAAAGTGCAAGCAAGAGAGCGCATGTGTGCATGTATGTATTATTATATTAAGCTACGCATAAGCACAGCTCAGCCAAATTAATTTTTCAGTTAAACTCCCATTACTGAAACCCAGATTACATGCAGGTAATTAAAAAATACCTTCTAATGATGCTTGCTGAATAAGGGTATTACAGCAATGGAAACGTTTATCAAAATTCACTCAGACCACTGTGCTAGCTAAATAGGTTAACTATTAGAAAAGAGAGCTGAGGGACGCAGTGCCATCTCACCGTTATGCTGCAGTTCCAAGGAATCTGACTGGCTGAAGTGGATCTACTCAGTTCACAGAGCTGCTTCAAAAAAAGATCCAGCCATTTTCAAATGTGCTGCTAAGTTTCTTCTCCCTTCTCTGCAGCATCAAATGCTACTGACCCCAGCCAGAAAAGCAATACAGAATGGGATGAAGCCTGGGCTTCTAACAGCACAAACCTTATTATGAGAAGTTATTAAAAAAGATCTTCTCCATTTCACCTGCAAGAACACCTAATGTCTCTCCAAAAAAAATTTATTGTCAATATAGATCTTAGCCTGAATGGTAAAGCCAGCGATTAAGTCCAGCCTTTTCTACATAGATTGCAATACCACAGATATATGCAAGAACCAATACAGGAAAAAAAGAAGCACCTGCTCTTCAGGAATCCTCAATTTTTATTATTTTTTTTAATGTCTAAGGAATTAACAATCAATTGCTTTCATCTTCAGGGCAGTGACTTGTCAGACCAAAGGAAGGAAGGAAGGAATTGTTTCCCTTGGCATTCTCTTGTATCAGAACATTTACCTAACAGCTCTTATGTAGAGCTTGTCATGGTGATTCATTTTATTGCCCCTCATACTGCCCCAGTAGGTATTCCAACTACAAATGAGTCATGGAACCCCTGAATGTGGTGTTGCATAAGAAAGGCTGAATTCTCCACCAAAGGAGTCTCAGGGGGGGAAAAAAAAAAGATAAAAGTATGCCACCATTATTTTTGGGGGGCTGGAAGAAGAAAATGCATACATGAATAAGTAATGTGGAAGTAAACAAAGTCCTTGCCGTGTTGAGCACATCTGTTCTACCGCATTTATAAAGTCTCAAGTTACATAGTTAGGGCCATTTCCCCTGTTTCCCAAGGAAAGAAATGTAGTGTACAGCACAATACAGGAATAAGCACACATAGGGAATATGCATTGACTTATCAGTGGTGAGAAATCTACAGCAGTCTACAACAATTCTAAGGAAACAACCAACCTGATGCTATCAGAGGGTTTGCATGGAGATTATTACACTGGAGTCAGGATTCTTACAATGTCAACATTCAACTTACCGTGTCAGACAAGTACCTATGCACAACGGATTTTACCTCTTTGAAGCAGTTATGTGGATTAGAGAACAGATTATTACAAACTGCGGACACTGAGTAAATCATTGCCCTTGCTCAATTCTAAAATAGAGAACACGCTGTTCCACTTTGCTCTGGACTTCTCATCCATGTTCAGTCTGTGAATTGACCTCATGTATGTGTAATCTGTTGGCCTATCCATTCCTGCACAGAGGAAGACAAGAAGTTAAATAACAATTATGCTGGCATTAAAAGATGCCCAACAAAGCAAATATGTAGGAAATGGATGAGGTACAGCATACTGATGGAACAGAACCATAGCAAAGCCATAGGGTTGTTCAGTTAAAACTACATTAAATCAGAAAGCACAATTTTCCATTGAACTCGGAGCAATCCACAGTCAGTGCAGCGCTCCGTTTTCTCAGGGCAACAATAAACAACCAAAACAGCAGCAAGTGGCAGTACAAGATATTGGCATCCATTTTCCACCTCTGAAGATGTGCACATACACATAGCTAAAGGCACAATCTTTTAAGACCCAAGAGTATGTCTTCTCAACTTGATGCAGTGCAGTACAAAACCAGTTTAAATACCAAAAACAATACAGCTGAAGAGTGAGCCAGGGTTCATTTGCTCAGTCAACGAGGTCATATTGCTTCTAGTAAGGAAACCAGCTTAGATTTATCCATGTCTTAGTGTGTACGTGTATTTCTTTGGCACTATACATATATCTTACTCCTGTGTTTAGTTCCTTCAGATTTATTCACACAAGTCATCTCACCTGTTGCAAGACCAGGTTTTCTGCCTAACATTTACAGCTGATCCTAGTGTGATAACTTCATTCTGAAAATGAAAAATCCCTGCTTTCCAGTTCAAGAAAGCAAACCATTAGTCAGAGCAATCTCCTGGCGGTAAAAAAACCACTGGATAAGTTTTTACTCCACCCAATTCAAAGGTCAGAGAGTAGTTTTCCATCCTACATTACTCTTTACCATGCAGACCAGGAAGCTGAACCAAGTCTTCCACACCTCAAGCCAGTCCCTTAACTGCCTGCTACACTCACGTGCACACACTTTCTCTCTGAATTTCTTCAAAACTCTCTCTTCTAAACATATTCAACCGCCCCCCCCCCCCCCAAAAAAAAAAAAAATTATCAAAACCAACAAAGACTCCGGCTCCAAAAAGAAAACCATTTCAACAAAATCTCAAATCCAAGTTTTCCGAGTAGCACTAGTATCATCAGCAATTTCCAAGATAAGAAAACCAAAGTGCACTGGCAGAGCAAAACTAACAACACAAGACCACGAGCTATTAGGATGGGAAACAGATTTCTATGGTGTAAGTTTGTACTGCTCAATGCTTGTGAAGTTTCAGGTGATATTAGATCTGTAGTCTTCACTGTTACACTGGCACGTCTCTAGAGCAAATACTACGTACACAATAAAGTTGCTATAGTATTTTCAGGAGCACAAAGTTAATCAAAATTAGACCCAAAATAAATTTTAAAATAGCGTTTTTTTTAAACCATCAGGAGAAAAAACATTCTGTTTAGAAAGCCATTTTACTCCCATTGACTGCGGGGAAGAAAAAAGGAAAGAGAAGGAAAAAAAAAAAAGAATCAAAAGCCAGATTCCTACTCCTTTGCCTCATTGAATGAATCCATTATGAGGCTGAAAAGGAGATTTAATTAAACCAGTTCCACTTACCAACTAAACCCTACCTGTTTCTTTGCCAGAGACACCATTCCTTCTAGTTCCCAAAGGGTTGTTGGGAGGCAGAAGAGAAGAGCAAGGACTTTAAGTGCAGGAAAGCAGAGGGTGCTTTTACTTTCTGTTACCCAATGAAAAAAAAGCCAGTGGAAAATAAACCAAACAGCGATATCAAGGCATTCGTTAGTGCCAAGGCACCACTGCTACGATCTCATGAGGATGCAGAATACCACAGGCAGAACTCTTGGATACTAAAAATAAATAAATATTCTAAAAGGGCTTCTGCTGAATTGTACTTTCACAGCAAAAACTGGATCAGCTCCAAGAAGAACCATGAAACTGAGGCTTTCTGTATACTGCAGCCATTAAAATATGCAGTATGTTAAAACAACTGCAAGGAAACCCTGTACCATGGTAGCCCCTGCTAAACCTCATAACCAGCTCTTTCTCCTCAACTGTTGTGAGAGGGGAGAAAAATTACTACCCACCGAAAATTAAGAATGAACTTCTTTAAACAGATGAGTCAGCAGATGTAAACTTCAGCAAAGCGAATTCCCCAAGCTGCTGACATCACCACATGCACAGAGACCACCTAGGAATTACTGCAAGCATGCCACCATCCCGAAAACCAGAATAAAGCAGAACAACCTCTGTGACAGCAGGTGGTGCTTTACTGAGATTACCCAAGGTTACAGAGGCTCTGGATACCCCAAATATCCCGAGTACTATAGATTCAGTTCCTCGGAAGTTTCCGCATAGCATCAGCTCATGCCTAGTTACTTTTGACAACATACTTGGCCCTTCTTCTACATCCTGAACAGAAAAAAAATGGGTCCCTGTGCTGTCTGGGGCTTTGCAATAGCTGCTGAGAGCAAAGGGGGACCCACTTCTGCAGAGGCACAAGCCACCATAGCCCAGCAGCTCCCCAATACTCAGCAGCATGTGGTCTGCAGCAGCCTTCACCGACAGCTTTGAGGTGGCTCCTGTATCGCCACTGGCTGGCCGCTGGGGAACCCCAACTGTCAAACTGTATGGCCCTCAAGTCGGATTTTTGCACTGAATTACACCAGCAGTGTAGTCAGCTGGCTAGATTAGGAAAAGAAGAAAAACACAATGCTCTCAATATGCTCGCTGCAGATAATATTAAAAACATGTAACTGCGTCATTCCCCACACCACAAAAGAAAAATATTATTATTTTTAAAAGTTGCTGATAAAACACCTATGGTATAAATCGGGCTTGACTGGAGCTGCCCACACAGGCCCACTGCCAGGCCCAGAGCAGGCCGCGCCATGCCAGACCCCCGGGGCGGCCCAGAGCAGCCCTAGGCTGTGACACAGCCCCCCGCCACCTGGCTCCACTACAAGTTTCACTTCTGCAGGAGGAGAAACTGAAGGTCACCCACCCCAGAACCAATGTGGACTGCCTGAGCTTCACAAAGCTCAACAGTTGCCCAGCTGGCTAATAAATCATGCTGCCGTCTCTGCCCTGACATTACAATGCAGGTTCACATTCACCACTGGACACATACCACGCCACCGCGGGATGCCAATTCTCGCGAACAAAAGATCCAGCTAGTTAAACAGAAGAATAAATCTCAGCTGCTAATAGGAGGGAAGTGAATTTTCAGTCTAAATAGCTGCAGTACTTCTTAGGAAATGTCTTTTTTTCTGAGATCGGAATAATTCAGACCTAGAAGAGTCCTGTTGCGCCAAGCACAGTAAGTTAAATCTACAGCCACATTGAAAACAGGTATCTGGCATACTAACAAAAGACTCTGCATTTTGCACTCCACCTAAATGTCAGTATAGAAGAAAATCTCACCATGGCAATGCCTACAGCCTTAGCAAGTTTCTTTGACAACAAAAACCTAATACTGCCTTACAGACACACGAAACAATGTAACGTGGACAACAATGTGGACAAACTCAGAAAAGATCTCGGCAAACTGTTCTTTAGTTTTTCTTCTGTTTCTTTGAGGAGAAAAAGTAGATGAGGGAGCTGCTCACTATCTGTTTTGTAGATTAAGGTGACACTGACAAATGAACAGTCAATTTGCCAAAAATTCAAAGAATTAACTTTGTAAAAGGAAACAGAGATACTGAGTGTATTACAGCTCGTCTCTGACTTTATAATGCAAAGCACTGTGCTTAACCATGAAAATCAGAGAGCCAATCTGATTTGAAAACAGATTATTAGTCTACATTTTACTGTAAACAGTAAATAAGAGAAAGGGCTTTGGGTTGGTTGTTTTGGCTTTTTTTGTTTATAATACAATGGACAAAAAGCAATTTTTCCCACCTGCCATCAGACTGTCTGCCTTTTGATATTTGTGCCTTAGAGCAAATACACTATTAATCACTTTCCTACTAAGCATTCAGTGCCTCCCCAGTAACTGTGTAGCCAGTTTATATTCTAAGTTCCTGTGCAACACATGCATTACCTGCCTGAGATAAAAGCTCATCGCTAGTCAAACAGAGCACAAATTAGACTATGTAACTACATTGGAAAAAAAAAAAAATCCCCAGAAGATTCAGCACAGATGATTATACATTCTTAACAAAGGTTTAAAACAGTTTCAAGACCAATGGTATTTTAGGTTAGGACACTGATCTTCACGGTTCTGTGGGAATCTGCAAACAGAATGAAAACGAACAGAAAGAAGATGGTACTCAGCTACTCTGGCAGGGCTGTGTTGAAAGACCTATGCTGTATTTACCCCAAGTCACATTAAGAAATTATGTTGGTCCTTTCAGCTTTTCAAATAACTATGAACTTTCACAAGATATCCAGTAAACCAATGTGGTCAAAATTAAGAACATTAGTTTTAGTTTTTACTAATATATAAAACCTTAGTCCCATGCTTCCTGATGCACTTTTGCATACTGTCCTGCCAGGGGATGAAAAAGGGTAAGGAAACACAAAGTTACCTAACGTGACTTCAAACAGAGAGCCTCTGTTCGGACGTAAAAAACAGGGAGTGTTTTTAAAATGTGGCAGGCTACCAGGACAGCTGATGCGAGGAACAGCGAGATTCACACTGACTGTCGGTGTCACTTCTGAGCTGTCACATGGCATACCACGGAGATAAACACTGCAAATGTGAAATAACTGTCAGTTACTTCAGGCTGTCAAACATTTCAATAGAACATTGTCATCTCAGCAGCAGACAAGCAAAATAACTGTGCTTATGCAAGTCTATATTCATCCAAAACATACCTCATGAAATCCCAGGCTCTCAAGAGGGGGTGAAGGGTGAACAGAGAGAAAGCATCCTTCATTTGCCCTTACCACATGCTGAAAGTTCATAACAAACCCCTTAATGCCACCTTTGTGCCCGTTCGTGCAGCATACCTGCCTAACATTGCTAAAGTAATACAAATGCCTAAATCACAGTAGTGCAACACGGCCATGTCTTAAAAGCCTTGTTATTTCAGCTTGCAAAACCAAAATGAAACTAAAAAAGAAACACACTGATGCATACAGAGCCTCAGCTCCGCAGGTAGGCTAGGCTAGGCCCACGTTTTGTTTAGGTGACAGTGAAAATTCAAAGCCTGCCATGGAAACACAGCTGATCTGTTTGTAACATGTACATCTTGGGCATTTAACTGGGTCTACATCCACTCCAGGGATGCCAGCCAGTTTTATCCCCCAGGACGACAGCACAGATGTACCTGTGTGCTTGAAACCGACACAGGGATCCCTGCTACACCGGCTGAGGGCCATGACCAGCCCATTCAGGACACCACCCTTGCTCTCCTCACCATGAAGAGAAGCATGTGTGCAGAGACTTTGTTAACCCTACTCAGGGTTAACTACCTACTCAAGGCTGTAGGGAAGCAGACTCTGGGGATCCATCAGGTTCATCAGGAACGGGTGTCCTGTGACTGTGCTATGCTCCTCACAAGAAGAGACATCAGTGAGCCCTTCCCCTGATACTTAGAGAAAGAAACAGACCAAATTTCACAGTGTTACACCAGCCACTGCAACCCAGCACATGGTGTTCATCCATCACCCTCATCCATTTTGGGATCAAAAACAAAGGCATCTGATTTTAACTAGCTCTTCTCCTGCAAAAATTTGTAACTTGGTAAGATGGTATTGCTAATTTTCTTTGGGCAGCAGTTGAACTGTAAACTAAGACTAGTGTATTTAAGCCTAAATCAAACCCTCCAGGCCTTTTATGAGGCTCTAACTTTGAATAGGATTCACAACCCTGTAAGAGACCATATACACAATCAGAAAGTTGTTTCCCCCCTACAGTGAAGTTCAAAAATCAGATGGTGTATACTAGTCACAGAACTGCAGCCCAGAAACCTTTCTTGCTTATTATCTTTTGTTGCTGTGCAGTGCAGTCAAGGCCACAGCAGTATCTATGGCTGTGCCAAAAAGCAATGAAATGGCCTACCACTTCTGTAGATCCTGCAAGCAACTTCCCCAAGACTTTGCAAACTCTAAGAACTGATTGCATAAGTCTAGAAAACTGTGAAAGTTGGAAGAATGTATTAAGTAAAGATGAGAGCAAGGAGAGACATGGCAACAGACTCCATATACATTAAAAAGATGGAACAAACAGGCTTGTTCGCCCTTGCAGGCTGAGAGATTTTAGCTAACCATGCAGAGAGCCTTGGTGGAAGAGGAGTAATGAAGTGCTAGAACAGCTTCCCCAAATTATGCCTGTAACTGAGGCAACCATTGGTTAGGAACATGCTGGGTACAGTCAGTCCTGCCATTGGAATAAGAAAACACTAAGCAAGCTTTCAAAAGTCCCTTCCAGTCTGATTTTCTATGATGAAGAAAATAGTCTGTTTTACTAAAGACTCCAAGATAAAGTGCAAAACCTCTAACACTGTCCTGCATGACATCCTTGTCTCTAAATTGGAGAGACATGGATTTGACAGAAGGACCACTCTGTGGAAATGAAGTGGCTGGATGGTCACACTCGAAAAGTTGTAGTCCATGGCTCAATGTCCAAGTGGAGACCAGTGACGAGTGGCATTCCATAGGGTCAACCAGCATTGTTTAACATCTTTGCTGAAGACGTGGACGGTGGGATGGAGTGCACTCTCAGCAAGTTTGCCAATGACACCAAGCTGGGTGGCATGTTTGACATGCTGGAAGGAAGGGATGCCATCCAGAAGGACCTTGACAGGCTTGAGAGGTGGGCCCATGCAAACCTCATGAAGTTCAGCAAGGCCAAGTGGAAGGTCCTGCACATGGGTCAAGGCAATTCCAAGCACAAATACAGGCTGGGAGGAGAACGGATTAAGAAAAGCCCCGAGGAAAAGGACTTGGGGGTGTTGGTTGATGAAAAGCTCAACATGAGCCGACAATGTGTGCCTGCAGCCCAGAAAGCCAATCATGTCCTGGGCTGCATCAAAAGAAGTATTAGCAGCAGGTCGAAAGAGGGGGTTCTCACCCTCTACTCTGCTCTTGTGAGACCCCACCTGGAGTACTGCATCCAGCTCTGGGCCCCCAACATTAGAAGGACATGAACCTGCTGGAGTGAGTCCAGAGGAGGGCCATGAAGATGGTCAAAGGGCTGGAGCACTGCCCATATGAGGACAGGCTGAGAGAGTAGGGGTTGTTGAGCCTGGAAAAGAGAAGTCTCCAGGGAGACCTTACAGCAGCCTTCCAGTACTTAAAGGGGGCCTACAGGAGAGATGGGGAAACACTCTTTATCAGGGAGTGTAGTAATAGGACAATGGGTAATGGTTTTAAGCTGAAAGAGGGCAGATTTAGACTAGATATTAGGAAGAAACTTTTTGCTGTGAGGGTAGTGAGGCACTGGAACAGGCTGCCCAGAGAAGCTGTGGAAGCCCCATCCCTGGACGTGATCAAGGCCAGGCTGGATGAGGCTTTGACCAACCTGATCCAGTGGAAGATGCTTCTGTCCATGGCAGGAGAGTTGGAACTCTATGATCTTTAAGGTGCATTCCAACCTAAACCATTCTATGATTCAATAAGGTTTTATGATGTCATGTCTCATACAAGTGCTAATTAATGGTAACAAGGCAAAATGCTCTGCAATTCCCTTGGTAAGTCCATGCCTAGATTTCCTGATTTAAGTTAGGGCAAGTCACCTACCTCCTCTACAGCAGAATTTAGCTCTATAAGGACAATGATGTAATTTCCTCTCTATACCATCTGCTTGCAGAACACTGCACTGTCCTCAAGGCAGGGACTCCCAACCACTACAAGGAGTGCAAACCCTGATAGTTATTCTCTTGACCTGATCTGGTATGGTACCTCTAGAGTTTTTCTGGTTATATCATTATCTTGTCATTTAAGAGTGAGCACCATGACTGAGTAGGTTAAGAAAGAACTGATAAACATGGTGTGCTGCAGAAACTGAGGTGGAAATCTGAGGTTGAGAGCAATGAAATCAGTCAAATGGAGACTTTTGGAAGGGCTCTCCTGCTCTGGAAAAACTAAGAGATTTGTAACGAGAACACAAATGGCCAAGAGCTGCCTCCTCACAATACTTAACTTCTAAACCACTAGCACTATTAAAAAGGAAATATTTTTGTGAACTAGAACATGGAAAACAAAATTATTATTTTTTTTAAAATAAGCTCGTCTCTGTGTTTCTGGAGGCCAGATTTTCATTAATGTAATATTTCTGTTAACAGCCTTGTCTGCGTAATGCATCTGTAGAAAGTTTTTATTGTTAACTTAATAGTGAAAATCTAATACAGGTTCTATTTGAATTTTCCTATTAAACTGACGTCAATGGCAGTCAGAATCAGATTGTTACAACCCAGACTGTGAAACTAACATTCAAGTCAGATGCTATAAATGTAGCCATTGCACACTGGTGTGTTTTAACATTTTTAATCAGGTCTCTGGGTAGAGCCAAGATACACTTGGCATAAAGAAGAGAGGGAAAATTATAAAAATGTAGAATTTTTTACTTGGAAACTCAATTATAACTTATTTCCAGGAAGACTGAAAAAAACTGGAACACACACACAGAATTGCACTTGTGAAAGTTTATGTACAAATACTGGAACATGGTCAAGTCACTACAGCTTGATGTCTTAATCAACACTTGCCACACAACAGACTAGAGGTGAGATATTATCTGCCCCATAAGGCTATTTCCCCAGGAATGTATGTGGAACCTAAAAAGGAGGCAGGGAATGAGGGGGTCCTATGACAGTGTTAGAGCAGCAGAAGGGACTGTGTAGTGGTACAGAAGTAAGAAAATAAAGGAATAAGTGCAGGGTGAGGAGATTTTGGTTGGAGATCAGAAGAGTTTCCCAATTTGAAAATTCCACCTGGGATTCCCATCAAAGGGATGATGGAGTCCTATGCCTCATCAAAACCCTTATGCACTTTGGAAGAAACACCCTCTGCAAAGTTTCAGATTTTTCAAAGGACACCAGCAGAAAAACAGATAAAATAAATCATGATCTGTGCTGGAACAAAGATGGCTGGGACAGCCTTCTTGGCCTCCCCCATGTTGGTGTCCAGAAATCTGCCAGTATCGGCATGGGTTCCCCTCCAGCAGCAGTCCTTGCAGCAACAATGCTGCAGAGCTTCACACCAAAGCAGGCTTGCCAAGGTGAACCAAAAAAGCACAGCACTCTAGTACGTACTGGTCCCTTGTCTTGCCAGAAGCCATGATAAGATCAAAGAGAGCTTAGAAGAGTAAACAAGAAGTCAACACACGTACACATGATTGTATTATTTGCAATTGTTTACTGCTACCAAAGAGGGCCTGAACCCTTATCAGATTTCAAAACCTTTTAGGCATGTGTGAAAGAAGCATGAATCAGAGTAGAAAACCTGTAGTTTTATGTCATTTTTCCTGTAGAGGTTGATTACACAGTCGCTTCTTCAACTCAAGCAGAAAGGAAACACACTGGAACTTTGTGCTGTTTATGAAATTACTTTGAATATTATCAAATCACAGATTCTTTTGTTAAGAAGAAAACTATTCGGGCAAAAATTTTCTCCTCTTCCAACCCACAGGGTATTTCTTGGGCCTGCAATCACAATGAGATTTGAAATCAAACAAATTTTTAAATTAAAACAAACTAAACTGCTTTGAAAAAAGAAGATAACTTACAGTTCACAGAACTTCAAGCTGTTTCTTATTTGATGCTAAAGAGGCTGTAAGTTGTACACAGATATTAGAAAACTGATTTCTGTTCTCAGAAATATTTTCAAGACCCTTGGCAATACTAGATAGCTTGGGCTTGGACTTGGACATGGACATTAGATTAAGGAGAGATGCAGCACTGAAGGGAAAGGAGCCCTGTGACCCATATGGTATGTTAGAGTAAGATCAAGGAACGGCAATGCCAGTGCAGGTACAGGCTACCTGCTGCAGACCTGATCTCTCTCTGGAAATCAGTGATACGCTGTAACACTGCACTGGAAAATGAAGTGATGCCAATACTGCAGTAGAGGATGAAGGTGCTGAAGTCCCAAACCCACCCCTCTCCCTTATAAATCCACATCTGTAAAATGCAAAGTCCTAACATTCAGAAATATGCTATTTACTCAATGCAAAACCAAAAACATTTAACTGCCTTCCACGCAATAACCTGCTGAGATGCTGTAGGCGTTGAACTCGTTACCCATCACACGGGAACACAGCCTTATTGTGATTACGCCTATGGACATTTGCTTTGCACAGAGCACCAGATTTCCTGTGCAAGACTGGAAAGATCCTGAGCATGATTTATGGTATATTGTTACACCACCGTCTAGACATGAATAGCTAGCTCAGGAACCGATAACAGCAAGCCCATGACAATACAAGCTCAACAGAGAGTAACATATCAACATATCCTGCCAACATTGTGGAGTCAGTGCACCTCTCTGATACAAAACCTCTCTCACATATAACTACCTCAGCAAACTGGTCTGCTACTCCTGACCTGCTCAGGGTGAGGGAAATGCAAACTGAACTTTCAGAAGCTGTGATGCAGCTTCCACAATCTTCCCTAGATCAGCTACAGGGATTTTACAGCCCCTTCATGACACTTTGCCCAGTTGCAATGGGGAAAGGCTGTTCAAGTTACAGCTGCAGCTAACAAACTCAATCCAGGCTGGAGCTCACTCCGTAGACACCTCATATGCACACCAGGAAAGCGCTGGGTGCCCGCTTCAGGGTCTTGGAAAGGATTTGATGGCTTACTTTTGCCATACCAGTAAACACCATTGCCTAGCCAAGACACAGTTTACTTAGGAAGAAGACACTGCAGGAGGTTTAGCAACAGCACCGAAAGGACTTTAGTGCTTGGAATAAGTGCAGCTACACCTGGGCTTCTGTTGACAGAATTATGCTGGTAAGAGTGAAGGGGGGGAAATGGCTTCCTGACCAACCCAAATATTCCAGCAAAATCAGAAAGCATAGGGTCAAGCTCCAGAAGAAACCTCACTGCAATTCCTGGCACACGTTGTTATAGTGGAAATTTCAATCACAATAACCTGCAGTAATTAAATGGACCACGGAAGGACTTTTGCCCTCAGGGAAGGGATAAAAAGAATAATATTTCCTTCAACGAGCTGGAGTACATCCAGCACTGGCACAACTGTACAGGACTGGGTGTAGCGGTATCAACATCTCACGCGACAGCCACTGGCAAGGAAACCAGATACACAAGTGTGGGAAATATGAATTCTTATTTTCCAAGCACAGCTAATTTGAAGGTCAGCTGGTGTGCATTGCTGCATGGACAGCTAGGTCAAAAGCCCTGTGGCAAGTCTGAAGTGTTTCTGGAGGAACATTCATCCATCCTTCCTTCCTTTCTTCCTGCAGCAAGCTCATTTAAAACTTTACTTCTTCAATGGCAAGTCCCGGAGCAAGTCTGGCCAGCCAGGACAGCCCTCAGAGGAAATAAAGGATGGAAACTAGAAGGTCTAAATAAGGAGAGCAAGCTAGGTAGGCTTCCAGAAGGATTCAATCAACTGTTGCAATCCACACTTACACGCACCGAGCATGGACAGTAAAATCATACTTACTTAAAGTCTTGACCCATGTTAGACTGACTTTATAAACAAAACTAAATAAATATCGAGCCACAGTTACATTTCACAGGTGGAAACTAAAAGAGAGGATTACAAACGTTGGAGTCACCAACGTCAGGATTCAGATTTATACATGGACCTCCTGACTGGCCAAAACATTATAGTCTTCTACTCAAAAAAAAACAAAAAAACAAAAAAACAAAAAAAACCCAACAAACCAAAAACAAACAAACAAAAAAAAAAACAACCCAAAAACGAAAACAAAAACCATCGGCCTGGTATAGAGCCAGCACCTCCAGCATTGCCACCGTGGGTTCACAAAAACACTCTGCAATTCCCTACCCAGAAA
>WKFP01014650.1:1252283-1265344 GCA_011057875.1 Pterocles orientalis | reverse complement strand
TTCCCATGATCAAAAAACCCAAAATTGCACCTCTGGCACCAGCCTCTGAGCCAGGTGTTGATCAGGTGTGTTCTCCTGATCCTCTCAGTATTCATCCCTGCCACTGTGGGGATTGAGGAGAACACTGTCTGTGCTCCTGATCCTCTAATCGAATGCCCCAGTGCCCTGAAGTCCCTTTTAATTGCTTTTGGACTTCTCTCCACAATCTCATCACTTCCAACCTGCATGACCAGTAGTGGGTAGTAATCAGAGGGTTGTATCAGACCAGGGAGCTTTCTGGTGACATCTCTAACCCGAGCCCCAGGGAGGCAGCAGACTTCCCTGTGTAAAGGGTCTGGTCGACATATTGGCCCCTCTGTTCCCCTCAAGAGGGAATCACCGATGACCATTACCCTCCTTCTTTTCGCTGAGGCAGTCGCAATGCGTGGGGCCGACTGTCTCAGCTTAGGCGACCCCCTGGATGGACCTTCGTCTTTGTCCTTATTTTCCTGACCGTTTAGTTCCAGTGCTTCATATCTACTGTGTAAAGTCAACTAGGAGAGTGAGGAAGGCTGTGAGGGGATTCGCCTCCTTCCCCGGGCTGGGACCTGCTTCCATTCTCCCCCTTCTTTTAGGTCCCTTCCTTTGTCCTGCCTTTGCCTCAGGGATGGTAGGGTGCAGCTCCACCACTCTATCTCCTGCTCACACTCCCTGATACTCCTCAATCTTGCCCCTTCCTCCTGCAGTTTGGCCACCTGTTCGAGGAGCTGGTCCACCTGGGCACACCTATTGCAGGATGGTTTGTCTCCCATCCCCACCCCAGGAGAGTGGTTTGGGCACCTCCCACACACCAGGGTCTGTACAGATGCCTCTGCCGTCTGTAGTTCTGTCTGCACGGAGGCATCAAGCACCGCAGGGAAAGATGGTGCAGACCCCTTGGCCAGAGCAGCAGCATTAGCTCTGTGACGAGTGCCCACCATTGTGTCTGAAGAGCCAGGGAGGATGTCGGTGCTTCTCCTGGTCTCTAGTACTTCCCTCGGAGGAACCTGCCTGCTCGCTCTGCTCCTACAGCTGCCGTGTGAGGCTCCTGGACCCACAGGAGCTTCTGCGTCCCACTACGCGAGCCGCCTCCTCTGCTGCTGTAGGTGTTGCTCCCTGTGAGCAGAGAGCTCTCTGCCCTCCCAGTAAGAATTTACGGACTGGGGGAGGGGTGGTGGCTGCGGTCGCCCCGGCAACGGCTGTGCCACATCAGCCTCTCGCGACAGAGCTGTCGGCGGGAGTCGGAATGCGCCGCTGGCTGCAGCGTTTTCCTAGCAAGGAATCTCCCGCAAACCTCTCTTTGCTCGCGATCAGTCGGTCTGTCGGGAACTGGGTCAGCTCCGAGCAGCTGATCTCGCGACTGAAGCTCTTTCCAATTTGAAGTTTTTCTCAAAGCCTCTGACAGTCACAACAGCTGCTTTATTTCTATGCTGAGCAGCATTAACAAGAGAGTTATTTGCTTTCTTAAAGAGGATTTAGCACAAATGTAAAACAGGACTTTTATTACAGGTCCCACTAAGCAGTTACTTAGTTCTTAACAAAGCAGGTAGAGACAGTTTTGAAAACAAAACTCCCTTCCTAGAAAGTTACCTGGAGGCTTCTGACCTATTCCTACCAACAGTCAACACATTCCAAGTTGTGTTGGAAGCCCCAGGAAAGATTATCTGCTGGAGTTGATTAGGCAATTTTACAGCCAGCATGCTGAGATTTTAACAGCCTTTAAGAACCATCCAGTTAGTTCAGACTGAAGTGATTTCAAAAAAGAAAAAGAAAAAAAACCAAACACATGAATTGACGATGAGCATACAAAAAAAAAACCAAAGAGACAAAAACTACTGGGCTGGGTGGCCAGGCACAATGAGCACAACACGCTGTACCCTACACACACCCATCCCCAGGCCCCTTCCTTCTGCAGGAGCTCTCTCCCAAATCCAACACTGCGAACACACATGAGCAAGAATCAGGAGGTTTGGCCCTCCTGTGCTCTGCCGTGTCCTTCAAACTGCTGTCTCTTATCTGGCCGCTAAGAAACCACCCTATATGCAAAGCCCAACAGCTCCCAGACACTTCATCTCACTTACAATACCTAGCACTCTTTTGGCAGCCATAAAAGCATTAAGCTAACAAGTGGACTTGATAAATCAACTTGTAGCTGGGCCAAAATGAAAAGCAATTAGGAGCCTATCTTGGATTCAAACACTATGGTTAAAGGGGAAAAAAATGAAAATTTAAAAAAATCCTACCACCAATCACAACTTGATAATGCAAACCAAACAGCATAGCAACTCCTGAATCAGAGAAGGGCAACAGCGGAAGACAAGCAAGAAACCTGATCTGTCCTTCAGTAATCCTGCCTAAGGGCAGGGACCTAGACTGCAAGCTCCTGGCTCCAGAGTAACATTAATATTACACATTGGGCACCAAGTGGAACATAAACTGGGTTTATTGGTTGGGCTCTGCATCTCGACAGCACGAGGAACTGGCGCTACATGAGGATGATGGCCAGCAGCTGGGGGAGAAAGCCCGCAAGCAGATGTAGGCAGCAAAGCTGCAGGCAGGGGAGACACTGGCAGCAACAACTATATTTGCCTAGGAAAAAGCAGGTATCTCGAACCCCCTGGAAAAACATCTAAAAGGATATTCTAAAAGAAACTCTCTTGTACACACATGAAATTTCCCTGGATAGCTTGTTGTGGTGCTTTACTACCATTATTGTTAGAAAAGTTTTCCCTAATATCCAACCAAACCTTGTTTTCCTACAAAATAAAGGATGAAAAGGAATCAGCTACCAGCAGATTCAGAGCGCACTATTCTTTTCTGGTATCTTCTGACATATCAGAAAAGATATGGTTTTTGTTCATAGCCATTTCCGCCCTCTAGTCCTCTCAAAGAATGTTGTTTGTATATACAAAGCAGGGAGGAGCTGTAAAATATGAGAATAATTCAGAGGGAACTCTGGACTTAAGGCTTCATCCAGCAGAGACGGGATGCAATGCATTTGGCCTCCATGACAAACAAGGGGAGACTAAGAACCACACTTGAAACTAAATTTTATCCAAATACCTCAATGCACGCTCATTTTGCACCAGCTGAAGCTAGCTGGTCTCAGGTTAATCACACAGCTGAAGCAAGGACGTTAGATGGGACAGAGGAAGAACATGGCACTAATTCACCTCACTCCATTTAGTACTTCAGTTGCCTCAAGTATGGCCAACAAGGTACAGTCCACCGAACAGGAAGAGCTCTCAGGCTTTCCCTCACTCTCAGCTTCCTAGAAACCTAGAGAGATAGACAGCAACCCTTTAATTAAGACGACAGCAGCTTCTTTACAAGACTTTTTTACAAGGGCATGCAGCGACAGGACAAGGGGTAATGGATTTAAACTGGAAGAGGGCAGATTTAGACTAGATAGAAGGAAGAAATTCTTTGCTGTGAGGGTAGTGAGACACTGGAACAGGTTGCCCAGGGAAGCTGTGGATGCCCCATCCCTGGAGGTGTTCAAGGCCAGGCTGGATGAGGCTTTGAGCAACCTGGGCTAGTGGAGGGTGTCCCTGCCCATGGCAGGGGGGTTGGAACTAGGTGATCTTTAAGGTCTCTTCCAACCCAAACTATTCTATTATTCTATGATTAATTTCAGTAATTGCCTTCTAACCATGTCTCTGGCCCAGCAAGAAATAACACTAGCTTCTACAGCTTTTCCATAGCAATATTTAATATGAAAGCTAACACAGGACTGATCTGTCATCATTTTAATTCTTGTGAGATGCCAAATGCCCTTATTGCCAACCAGTTCAGCACAAGTTGAGTACATGACACACCTCGTAAGGTCAGGCCAGAAGTCTACAGAGTTTTCTAAAAGTAAGGAGAACAATACAAATGCTAAGCAAAATTAGGAGAGGAGACACCAATTTGCCATTTGATATTCAAACACCAAAGGAATAAAAGATTTCAATATTGGAAGCTCTGCTTTGAAGCATGTGACAGAGCCACTTAATAAAACCTGATGGCCTGACGAAACATGTTTTTTTGCAGCATCACTGCTCTTCAAAGTGACGCAGAAGTACAAGAACAGAAGTAAAGGATGGGTGGAGATGGCAGTCCCGAAATCTTAACAAAAGTTAATAAAAAGAACTATGCCATCTCAGGAACCTGAGGAGCACAGTAAGTGCATCACAGGAGTACAGCCCTGGGACTTCAAATCACAGGTAATAACTCTACTTTCTGGCCAGTGAGACATTTGCAATCCCACCTACAACTGCTCAATGCAGGACACTTCACACTTCTACCAGATGAGGGAAAGGGGCCAAAAACCAGTGGACAGAACTTGTCTCTGCAGGTCCATAAGCAACTGTTCATGGTGAAGATTTTATTCCCTGGCAAACATTAGAAAATACGAATGATCTTGTTAGCCAGATAGGGATTCTTTCCTATTTTCTTCTTTGTTTTGGTGTTGCTTCATTCTTCTGAAAGGGTTACAATTTCAGTGACAGTGCTAACAGCAGGCCTAAAAACTGCACACATTCAAGAAGCAGAAGTAAATAAATAAAAAATAAGATCTTGCTCATAAGCCAGTCCTAAAAGCTAATTCATTACTTCCTATTTCAAATCAGGATGTGCTCACACCAGGACTGAGCTTGGCATATCGTGCGCACTGGGAAACATAATACACACATGGAAAAAGTAAAAGATACTCACTGGTACATGGATCAGTTAAAGATCTGAAAGACAGTGTCTCAACTAACTACATGCCTAGGTCATTACAGTAACAATTTAAAGGAAAACAGGAATTGTTTCAATTACGCATTCAACAAGAATAGGGAAGAAACAGTGTTCAGAATATTAGAAACTATTTCCAGGACAAAAAGCTCTACCCACACACAAAGAAAATATGCCGGTTTTTCATTTATAAAAAGAATTTTGCCTGTACATACTATGTATTACAGGAAAAAAAAAAGGTGAATTTTCTGAGCAGAAAACCTTACTGCAGCTTCACAGACAAGAGCACGTGCCTTAGCACACCCCAAGCGTCACAGGCACCTCTCCCATAGCCACTATCCGAACTGCTATGAAGACCCTTTCATCTGACTGCTGGCAAGTCTTTCCCGACAGGCGCTGAGCTCGCTCTACTGTTCTTGCACATATATTTCAATACTTGCCACCCCCTTGGCAGAAGTGAATTAAGACTGAAGGACATTTTCTTTCCAGCAGTATGATAGAGGGACTTCTGCTGCCAGCAGCAAATGTGAAATAAGAGTGCTGGGTGTGCCAAGCAGGGCACTGCTCTTGGGAGCCTTGACAGCAAAGGCAGGGGATGCTGTGAGACTCTCAGAGCTACAGGCTGAGTAAAATGAATATACACACACAGGAGAGAACAAACCCACAATGCTCAATTATTTGCTGACTCTGTTTCTAGAAAGCTGAATCAAGAAGGGACTTCACCAGAACCACCTACCATAAAACCCATTACGGACAGAAGGACCTCTGCTCTGAGGTTCAGACCCTGCTATCTAAAAGTCTGGGTAAATTTTATATCCAAGTACTAAAAAAACCTGAATTATTATTTCACATCTCCAATGCAATTTCTTTCCAGCCATCACACATGGTAGCTAAAAAATATTTCCCCTTCTTCGTAAACGGCTTGATTATGAGCAGCAACATATAACATCTAGGGACATTTGGTTGCAGTGAAAGATCTTACAGTAAGGCTACCATTAAATCTTCGCTGAGAAACAAGGCAAGACATCTGTTTTGCATTGTCTTTGAAATAATTAACTGATTTGTGCATTACCAAAGTGAAAATTAATTTTATTCTACTGTGAGAAAGTTTGGGAAAAGTGAAAGTCTGTAGTAATCTTTAAAAAGAGGAAAAAAAGAAAAAAAAAAAGTCAAGATTAAGCCAGACAAAGAGCCAGTTCCCACAAAAGGCATGATGGAGCTGTGCCAAATGCTTCTAAGAACAGAGCATTTTTTGGTTGTTTATTTGGAGCCAAATTTCTTATGCCTTCATTCTCTCTTTTATGGGTATTAATAAGATTTCCACATAAATCTGTCTCTACTTAGTCATCTTCACCACTGTCAGACTTCAGAATCCTTTATGAGGAAGGATTGCCAACACAAATGTTTATGATGTCACACGAGGCACACTATCGCTCCAGCCATCGCTCAGAACAAACAGTTCCAAAAGGTCAAAGGCCACTACAGTCTATGGAAAGCAAATTATTTTATGTATATTTTATATATATATTTTTATATATATATGTAAATAGAATTAAGAGACTCCGAAAGGAGGGGGAGGGGGAAATAACAGTGGTCATCAACTAAATGCATTTCTTGATTTGGTGTTAACAAATAAAAAACCAGCAAACATCTTTCTCGAATTGATACACATTCTTAAGACACACTTCACACATTAACTGGAAATTTTACCTGTGCTCATTTGAAACTGCCTGTCTTTGATTCTTCTTCTATCTGTTTTACAAGCCGTTCATATCACATATTGTGACCAGACCGTATCTGTCATCAATGCATGGAAATTTCTTCCAAGGCACCAACGAATTTTTGTATTCAAGCTTTTGCTTTTAGAGACAGGTTCTCTATCATCCTTTAAAATCTGAGATGGTATCTCCATACATTCAAACTCACATATGGATCTCTCTGGCTCAGTAAACAACCATCCATCCACCCTCCCCCCCCAAAAAAAATAAAAAAAAAAAAGAAAAAACCCCCAAAACAAATAAAAAAAGTCACCAGATGCTCTTGAATCTGGTTGAAGGGAAAGAAGTGAGATGAGCTAAGGAAAAAATATATCACCAGACAAAACTGTAGTGTTTCTTGGATGTCAGTCACAGTCTGAAACAAATCTGACCCCCCCTTTCTTACACCGGGAAGCAGAATCAAGTGCCCAAAGCTTACCCTTAACTTGTTTGGCCTGTCTCTCATGAGAGAGAAAAGGGGTTTCAGATTTGCTGAGCTAGAAGATAGGGAATGACACAGGAATAATCAGCTCGTTGATGTAAACATTCTTAGATCAAAAAGGAATATTTGACCATTCATCGCGTCTCAGAAAAGTAGCACTACAGAAGCTGCTAACTCAAAGCATGTAGGCATTAATATAATGATATTTCTCTTAAGTTTGTTTTCTATTAAACACTTGGAAAAAAGCCTACAACATCTAATAAGTTAGATATATAAAATTTCATTATATATATAAAATTTCATTAAAAACATCTGAGATTGCAAATTCAAGCATTCAAAAGATAGCGCATGACATAATTAAGCTTACAAACAGAGACTCACTGTTCTAGACAGCAATCCATTAAGATCACAGGAAAGAAAGAAAGCAACTTTCTGAGTTATCAAGTTACTGCCTAAAATTCTCATCTCCTTAACCTGCTATTATGAATTATTAAGACAATCTCAGTGTTACTTTTATCTCAGTTCTAAAAACCTTAACCAAATAACAGACCCAGAGGCCCCTAGGCCAAGTTCTCATGAGTACATGGAATGACTGTAAAGAAAGCTGGTTTGTCACTGCTCCCACTAGCTGAGGATTTTTTGGGCTGGGTTTTTGAAGTCCATATAACTAAATTTTGCAATACACTGTCTTCAGTTTAAAAATCAACATTTTCCACACCATCATGTTTCTACTTTCATTTGAGAAGATACAATATATAAAGCAAATCAGAACATGAAATAAGCACATATATTTGCAGCCACAAATTCCCTTCCACTAAGGAGTTGCACTAATTCATAGCCAAGAATTTTATCATTTTTGAACACAGATCAGTTGCAGTTCCCAAAAGAGTAATAAAATCTAAAGATCTAAATATGACAGCATGTTCAGGCATGAATGCAGAATTTAAAATTCTGGGTTTCCAAACAGTCTGCCCGAGTGGCAGATCACAACCCAAGTCAGGAAATCTTTAGGATCTTCTCTCTTGTCTATGTATAATACAAAAGGAAAATAAAATTCTAGATCCAAGAATGTTGGTAGCTAAAATATCGGAATTAAAAACATTGAATCTATGTATCAATGCATCAGTCACTGCTATCCACAAGTATATACCATCCATCAACCCTGAATAAGAACATCACACATTTTAGGGCTAGAGTTATACACCACAGTCAGTAGAAATAAATATTAGATTGGTTTAAGAGGAGGGAGACAGACAATCTGTCTTTACTACTTCATCTAAAAATGTTCAAGAATTCTCCAAGAAACACCTGGGTTTGCCATCTCTCTCTGTCTCACCACATCACATGAACCCAGAGAACTAGGTTTAAATGTCCTAAATTTCAGTTAAGCCCTGCTGCCTAGTATTTCCTGTTAGCTGGCTCTGACTCCAAAGGTGCCTTGCCAAGAGGAAACAACAGGCTTGGATCCTGAAGTGAAATTTAAGCTGGAATATATGCTTTAGTGCCTGGCACTCCAGTCCATCTAATTATTGCACTATTATCACCTGCTCCTCTATTTCACTGCTTGACAACAAACACAGTGAGCTTAGTAAGAATTAGCATTTCATATTCTGCAACCCAGAAGTCAGTTTTCAACATCAGTATGGCACAAGCAATGTTCCTCCTTGCCACCGAACAGATTCTCAGGACAGTCTCTGTAATGAGGCACATACAGAGCCAGTGCTGCCTAAATAATCAAATTGTACACACCTGTTGGTATATCTGTCTGCTTCTGGGCAGTACTAAATGGGTTTGCTTCTCCAAGTCAGAGGAAACATGAATGCCCTACAACTCTGAGCAGAAGTCTTTTACTCAAAAGCGAAAGGCTCCTCTTCCACCCTTAGCCCCCTTTCAACTTCTGAATCTCTGTCTGGGTCTTCCTCACAGTTCAGTTCCTCACAAGCACATGGGAAGTACAGCATTAAATCCTTTCATAAAAAATGTTTATTCATTTTCAGTTTCGTATAATCAGCAGATAATCAGGACTGCATTTAAGAACGGCACTTGCATATGCATTAAGCTGGTCTTAAAAAAAAAAGTCAGTAGTGGCATATGAATTATGTTGCAACATTTCACCTCATACAGAATTCAGAATCAACAGAAATACAGCCAATTTTCAGTATTTGTTATTTATTAAGACAGTTCTAGCTAGTCCACAGCTTCCTTGAGAAAGGTACATTGCAGCAGTAATACATCCATTATACGTACAGAGTGAGTTTTCTTATCTGCAAAAATTTGAGTCACCCATTATTTCAGCTGGTCTTACCACACTTCTAACCAGGCAGAGCACCAGGAATCACAAACCTCCATTTATGCCCAGGAGAACAACACCAGCTCAGGCTGCACAGAGACCTTATCAGCTTCTCCAGTCCAACCAGCCCCGAGCTCCACATCACAGATAAAGCTAGCAGCAAGTCGGTCTAAGCACCAGACGTTCCATGTAAAGCACCTATATGGCTTTGCACCTCTAGAACAGACTCGTAGCACCAACTTCCAGTTTGAATATTGGAACAGCATGTGTTAGTAGTAAGACACAAGTACTTATTTGTTATCAAAATCAGTACTCGAGTATTTAAAAATGAAAAAGGAAAAATTTTGCAAAACTTGGCAACCATTTGCAAGTCAAGAAAGAAAAAGAAAGATAAACTCTATAAAAGAAGTCAAGCAATCATTACAGAGGCTGGCATATTAAGAAACAAGGCTGCTTGTGGAGACATCAGAAAATATTAAATATCCAGAAAGAACAGCAATCATACATAACCCAGACCGCAGTCTGTGTTCTCAGAGCCAAAAGAAGAATTCCATCCCTCTAAGATACCTTTATGATTGCTGTTGGGCAATATCAGGATTAAAAAAAAAAAAAAACAAACAAACCCAAACAACCCACCATGATCTCCACTCTTCTGATTTGAATATATATGAATCTATCTATACATACACGCACACTTACATATAAAGATACATGTATATGTGTGTGCACACACACGTATCTATAAAAATGTGCTACAAGGTTTCAGGTCACATTTTGAGCAGCACAACCAATATTAGCTTTGTATTACTTACTTTAAAAAAAGAAACAGAATGGTTAGCTGTTAAAAAAACCCCAAAAACACCAAGCTATCTGCAGCTTTGTGTATGGGAAAACACCCCTCTCCCACACCTGTGACTGAACTGAAGGGATCAGCCCGTTACCCTGGGAGGACTGAGCACTCTCAATTCCCACTGAAGTCAGTGGAGGCAGGGAGGAGACTATGAGTAATCACGATGAAAAGAACGTAAGAAAAATAGCATTTTTAACAAACTGCAACTTGTACAATACAAATTTTAAAATATCACTGAACATCCTCCAGGAGAAGTTAAAGGTATTAATTGTCTCACAAGAGTTAAGATGCAGAGCTACATCTCAGCATTCCTGTAACAATCACACTGAACAGGCTCAAACCGAAACTCCAGCCACATGTAAAATATCTTATCAGTTATCTTGCAATTATAAATGCACCCAAACACACTTATGTTCCTTATCAACACAACATACGGTGAACAGACCTTGTCAAGAGTAACCTGTGGTTAGCATCACCAGTAAAACTGAAGAGGAAAGCACTTGAGAACTCTGCCAACATCCAATGCTTTTTTGCCTCTAGCCAACCAAGCATCAGGGGAAGGAAGGCTTTCAGTATTACCAATGAAGAAATAGCCCTGTCTGCATTGGGGGTGGGTGGAGTGGAAATGAAGCAGCACAGTCTACTCTGCAAGGAAAACCAAGTTGGATCAGTTAGCTAGTGAGCTCTAACAGGCTACAAGAAGAAAAAGAAAGAAAGAATCTCATAATAAAAGCACTTGAAACTGCAATAACGGAGGCAAGGGGGGACAGCGCTTAAGACAAGGTTGTGCAGCCCTTCTTAATCTACGCTTTTGCACAGAAGTCTGCACCTTTCTACAACTGTCATGTCAACTGAGACTTAATACATTAACACAGACAAGGTTTCACAAGTTTTACTCTGCAGGCAACAAAAAGTTCCAACCCCCCTGCCATGGGCAGGGACACCCTCCACTAGCCCAGGTTGCTCAAAGCCTCATCCAGCCTGGCCTTGAACACCTCCAGGGATGGGGCATCCACAGCTTCTCTGGGCAACCTGTTCCAGCATCTCACCACCCTCACAGCAAAAAATTTCTTCCTTATATCTAATCTAAATTTACCCTCTTTCAGCTTAAAGCCGTTACCCCTCATCCTGTCATTACACTCCCTGATAAAGAGTGTCTCCCCACCTCTCCTGTAGGCCCCCTTCACGTACTGGAAGGCTGCTGGAAGGTCTCCCCGGAGCCTTCTCTTCTCCAGGCTGAACAATCCCAACTCTCTCAGCCTGTCCTTGTATGGGAGGTGCTCCAGCCCTCTGACCATATTTGTGGCCCTCTTCTGAACTTGCTCCAACAGGTCCACGTCCTTCTAATGTTGGGGACCTCAGAGCTGAACACAGTACAAATGATGCAGAATATGATTTTACTTTATTTTAAAATTCAAACCAAAGCATAAATTCTTACTACAAAACAAAGCCAGCTTAAGCAACCTACAAAATACAAAATGCAAAGAAGTCACTTCAACCCAGCATATTTCACTGGCAGGTTAGGGGCATTAGACAAAAAGGCTTCAGCTACGCTCTGAGCTGCTTCTGATATTTGGAGGTTTTGTATTTTTCCACCCTTTTGCAGGGGTAGAGGGAGAGCCTTTAGCTGTACTGATGCTCATAAATATATTCTCCCTCATTGTTTCCAGTAGTTAATTGTAGTAAAAATACACACACAGTTATGCAGCAATAGGTCCCGGTCAGCAGACACTTCAGATAAAGCAGTAAGGTCACTACAGCATACCCCAACAGAGTAAACAACAGGGAAATTTCTTCCTAACTAGTATCAGGTTAAAAAAAAATAAATAAAGCCTGGTTTTTCTAATCTTCAACCTGCCTAGAATAAGAAACCTCTAAACTTCAATAAATAATAAAAACAAATGTCTAACAACTTTAGAAATAGCTTTACTCATACTTTGTGACACCATGTTCCACAATCAGCATGTATTTCTATCTCATACCTACACACGTCTTCCTAGCAGTTTAACACTACAGTGTTTTTTTGTTTGCTTGCTTCTAAATTCCCTTCTATTCTTCCATTTTTAGGAAAATACGTATTCTTTACTCCTCAGTCAGATCCATTCCTACAAATCTTTCCAGTCTCTTCTTAGATGACGATCAGAGGTTCGGGCTATCTGTAGACCCCAGCCATTGCTTCTGGCTGACCGAAACTCAATACAGCACTCTAAACCAGGACTTGTCTAATTTCATTATAATAGTTCACACACAGACTTTTTTCAGTGACCAGCCCTGCCAGCTGTCAGGTTCCAAAATTAAAAATGTAATTTCACCAACCAAACTCTTATGACCGATATCTTTCTTGCCCTGTATATTTTACCTCTCATTTGGCAATCCTTAGGGTGGCATCAGGAAACCATCCAGCTGCCTCTTATGTTCAACAGTAACGAAGGACCACGTGTCTCATCAGCACATTCTGCCATCATGCTCTTCATGTGGCATTGCTGATTTTATTTATAAATAGTTATATGTGTGAATAGAGTCACGATGTGCCGCAATACAATGGTGATTTAGTCTGGTTTTCTGGATCCTTGACAGATCTGGAAGCAGGTTCTTCTTTGCACCAGGCTCTCAAATTAAGCTCTTAATTGGCTTTTCAAAGGCCAAAAACCTACTACCCCTCGTCTTCCAATTATTTTATTTTTATCTTCTTTTTGAGGCAGGTTTGTTGCTCTGCCCCTACCCCAGCAGCAGCTGAAGGCAAAGCGCTCTGCCGGGCGCCCAACCGCACCGCTGCCCAGGGGTGCGCCAAGCGGGGAAAATAAACCCAAAACCCCCCCAGACAAATAACAAATACATATGTATAAAAAAAAAAAAAAAGGCTCGGGTAAGTACCACGGACAGATTTTGTTCCTTTACGTTCCTCACCGGCGGGGCCAGCGGGCTCAGGGCGGCGCGTGCCGGCGCACGAGAGGGGCGCTCGTGCCCTCTAGGGGTCCGGCCCCGCCA
>WKFP01014650.1:1214395-1234233 GCA_011057875.1 Pterocles orientalis | reverse complement strand
GAGAGACTGGGGGAAATCCTAAACAGTGTAAGAAAGTGGGGGTGGGAGACAAGCAGATGTACCACCTCAGAAGCGCGGCTTAATTTCTAGGCCATCATTTCCCCCACAGGCGCTGCGGGCGGAGGGAGGGAAGGGGCGGGCGGCGCTGCCCGCGCCGCTGTTCTCCCGGCCCCTCAGGGTCCCGGCCCTACCCCGTAGTGGCAGTGAATGAGCCTCCTGGTTGTTAGGGGCTGCGGGGAAGGAGAAATGAACAACAAAAAAAAAACCCAAAACAAAACAAAACCTGCAAAAATCACAAATAAATGGCCAACGGAGCCGGGGGCAGAAGTTGCGAAGTCCTGCCGGGAGGGCGAGAGAGAGATCCGCGGGAGGGACTTGAAGTGAGGCTGCTTGGAAAGAGGGGAAGAGAGAGGAAGAGAGAAAAAGGAAAGCGTTTCCCTCCTGAACGCTGCCGGGATAGTCCTTGAGGTTTGCACGGAAAAATCAAGTGATGATAGCTCCCCGCCAGCCGGGAGCGGAGGCTGCCGAAAGCCCAGAGGCAGACCCCAACACGAGCAGAACAACAAACCAAAAAAGAGCAGCGAAGGCGGGTGTTGGAGGCGATAACGAAGCAAAAGGCTGCCGGGGTACTGGGGGGGGGAATTGCCACTTTCAAAACGGACGGACCAGCTCCTGGGGAAGGGGTCTGCTGGCCCTGCTCCGCACCCCACACCGGGGGAGGGGGGCAAGGCGCGCCCCGCATCCCCCTCCCCGCTACCGCCCCGCAGGAGCCGGCGATGCCCCCCGGGTGGAGCTCCCTGCCACCGGGAGCTGGCGGCCAAGGCATAAATCCTCCTATCAGGGAGGGCGCAATTACGAGGTCGTAAAAAAGTCAGAAAAATTGATGTTTCTGAATGATAAATCCTATTTTTTGTTGTTGTTTGAATGGGAAGCCCGAACTGGAATGCCAAAGCCAGCGGGCTGCAGTCCTCTGAAGCGTTATGGGTCTCTAGGCTCCATCCAAACCCACACTTTCCTTCCTCTGGAACCTGCCTTATCCTCACGCCCGAGGGCTCCACCACCGGGGATCTGCAGTGGGCTAGGGAGTTGGCCCTAGCCCCTGGGCTGCCTAAAATTGCCATTTGCACGAGTGGAATCAGGTGCAGGGTAAAAGCCTGTGCAAGATCAGGGCCTTATTCTTAAAACCTCGGGTTCCACCGAAGGGCACGGAGTAATGCATTTAGCACATAATAATACAAACCACAGAAAAATACAATTGCCAGCTGTGAAGTTACAGAACATTAAGAGTCAGGAAACGAACAGATTAGAAAACAGAATTTCCCAGCCCTCTTCCCCCCTCACACGTCCACAAATCACTAATTTGAGACAGATTTATGGCCTTTACAGATTTATTGGTGTATCTATCTGGATATCATGCCTGTCATCCAGGATCTGAGTATCTGAAATGGTAGCATTAGTGAAGCATGTTTTGGATTTTTACTAGAAATGGGTTGTAAAAACTGAGTATGTTTTTAAATTATAGTTTTTCAGCCTATTATGGAATATGGATTTATTAGTCATTTTTATGTTTGAAGCTTGGTTTGAAAACAACCTAGATAATGTTAGTAAAGTTTGGCTCTGAGAAATAGAAAGCTTCTGGTTTTTTTAAAGGTTAAGGGTCCAGATTAAGAACAGCTGGAAAGGTTTACAGTGTATTCTGGTGAGACAGCAATCAGCAGGTTGCCATACACACCTAGAAAAACAGAGCTGGGTTCTGTCTACCCCAAGCATCAACATTCAGAGGCAGAATCAGGGCTCAGATAGTAATAATCGTATGACTCCTAAGTCTTTTTCAGCTTTTTATAAATAAAATACATCTCTTGGATATTTTTAAGTCTAGATGCATCAAAACAGAGTGCAGGTGCAAATATTGCAATACTGGATGACACCACGTGCAACAGTGGCAGTTCAGCTAGCACAGACCTTCGACCTAGTCCTTCCTACCAAGTAGTGTTCACTTACATCTCAGTTTATCTCCACTTTGTTACTTTACAATTAGATTTACTGATATCAGATATGTTGACACATCAAATACAGTCATAAAAAAAAGCAGAACTAGAGGAATAAACACTCCCTACCTCTATTTTTTTTCTGCACACCTCCTTTAAATGTATATTACTTGCATAGATCAAAGCAGATAATGGTCTATATTCTTTTATTTCCTTAAGCTAAAACATCAATTATTCACTTTAGATAAAAAGCAGCAGCATTTTTTTGGTAGGACAGATTCTAGATTGGTGTAAAGAAACTTGTGTTCTTTGCAATAGCTGTATGATAATGGTTTGAGCCTAATAGCAAGTTGTTTGGTTTGGTTTTGTTTGGGTTTTTTTTAAGAGCCTTTAAAACTCATTTAATGATTGAAACACATTTTTGAGATCTGTCTGCCTGGATTTCTGAGGTTATTGTGAGCCCAGCTGGCAAAGTGGGGTTGCAGGCATTAGGCTTCACTGAGGATCAGGGCTGAAGCCATCAGTGGCTGAGCTTGCCTGAAGCTGGCAACTCTAAGCCAGAGACAGCATCTTTCCAGTCTCACATGAAATGGACTAGACCTTCTCAAGCCATCTGCTACTTTCTGTGCTAAAGTTTACAGAAGAAAGTCAAATTTTGATTATTTTTTCCTGGTATCTTGGTTCCCACATCAGGGAGCTTTTAGATAACATGGTGAAAATCAAGGCTTGCAAAAACAACTTCAACAACTAGCACAAATGTGATAATCTCTAGATTTCCTAGAAGCACGACTGAGACTTCTTCATTCTTCTGAGCACTGGGGTTGTATGTTGAGCAGTACATGAGAAGCTGAACTTTGCTGTGCTTTCTACCATGTTGGAGCTGATAAAATTACTTTTTCATGTATCTGAATTACTTGTCTCTTATTCAGCTACTGATTATCTAAGGGTGTTTTGAGCATACAAGTTGTGAGGATCTTTAACAAAAAAAAAAGCAGTCACGTAATTTTGGCATCTCCATCAAAATCAATACTGGGTGGGAGAATATAGTAGGTGATGATCCAAACACAAAGTGAGTTTCACAGCACATGAGAAATATTGACTGTTTAGGAGACTTCCCATGCAGAGACACACAAAAAGAAGTAGGGGGAGGGCGTTGGTGTTAGTTCCTTCTTCAGGATATGATTCCACCAGACCAGTCTGTCTACAAGTGATAGGTACCTCTTAAACAGTATGTTGAACACGCAGTTACAGGCACCTGAAAATCCTATCTTCCTTCTCTGGTAAAGAGAAATTAAATGAAGTCAGACTCTACACCTGCAAATAGTGAACAGCTCAAGACTTCATTGAAGTTCTGCGGTTGCAGGCTTTTCAGCACTTGCAGGACCAGGCTGCTTTTGATGAATAGACATTTGTAATAACCCAAAGAAAGTAGGAACCATTATATATGATAAGGTCATTGTATAAATGTGCTGGAGCAATATCAGCAATTCGGCAAAGAAACTGCCACTTGCAGATCGTGCTGTTGTGAAAACTTAGCAATACCCTTCTGTTTTCCATTTGGAGAGCAGGCTTCCATTCTTTGAAGAGAGACTTCAATGGAGACAAACCCAGGAAGTTTCACGGTTACCATCACAGAAATGTCTGGAACAAAATAAAGGTGAATGTCCCATTACATAAGAAAGCCCAAATGGATGTACCTGAAAAAAAACCCAGTTTGCTCTGGACAGCAAAGAGCAGGAGAGTTAAGGAGGTTTTGGACAGCTGACTTCCCCAAGACATAATTGTCTGTCTCAGAATCACTTTGTCCTTAGTGATCACGGGCTCTGCTCTCATCTCCTGGTGAAGCAACCTATCTTTTCTCCAAAGTTAAATGGTAAATTGGTGGAGAAAATGAAATGCCTTTTATTCATTACTTTGTCCAGCAAGTCATATTCTTATCTCATCCACTCAAGGGGTTTTTCATGAAGCATCCATGCAGAACATGTGATTCGCCATCTAAATGGGGAAATAATGGCTTCACTGGCAGTAAAGGAGGAAAGAGTTCATAACAGAACTGCTTAGCCCAGCTATACAGATCAGACAACCACCATTTGTTTGGTTTGTCCACACTTCCCTATGGTCTTTTGTCGTACCACTGCTGGTTTGCGGTCACAGTAAGTGGGCCACAGCTGGTCTGGGAAACCACAATAAACATGTACTGGGCCATATCGCATAACCGGTTACATGGACTGTCCTCCCAAAAGTAGTACAACAAAATGGAAGTCGCAAATCATGCAGAAATGCTGTGATCAAGCTGAAGTGAGAAGATACTTTTTTGGGGCTGGAGAAGCTGAAGAGAAAACCAAGTAAATTCCACACAATGTCACACTGGTGAGTGTCATGGGAGGAAAGACAAATAGAGACAGTGTCTATGACTTGTTTATCCAGTTTGAACTGTATCACTCTTGGTCTATACTGGAGGTTATCATACCTTTTGATAATTTTTTCTTTCTTCTTTGTAATTAACTTTTCTCTCCTTCTTCTGACCTTGCACAGCACATGTGGATAATTCTATATGAATTTTTATAATTCCAGTGGGTGGATTTTAGTTTACCAAAGAAAGTTAAGTTTGTCTAATTTGTGAAATACACTTGGATTAAAACCTATACATGATGGTAATGTTCTGGACTTTATTGACACTTTTCTCTGTTAGGATCTCAAATTATTTTACAAACATTACTGAATAATTCACACCACCTCTGTTTAAGTTATCTAAATCCTCAGAAGTTTAGGTGATGACCAGTGGGTTGCATGACAAATTTATAGATCTCTGTCTACTGGAGCACTTAAAAATATACTCACTTATAAAGATGAGCGTTTTTCTGACTTCAGTGGCATTTCACAAAGAATGTCCCATGAAATTCAATTTAAAATTCTGAAATGATAAATTTGTCATGTAACTCAGTAAGCATCCAAATTATTAGGTAGTAAAAGATTTAGTCACGTGAGTTCTCTCACTGATTCAATGATTTTGATAGTCAGTGTAGCATTGAAACGTATTTACCATATGAATTAGATTAATTTTTATACCATTTTTTTTTCAGTAGGGAAGTAGTAAATGTTATTTGGGGGCATACTCACAACACCCACACTGCATCTGCTTCGTTCAATTCACATATTCAAGGATTTCTTCATAATGGGATGACTGAGATGTCATGAACAAAAATGAAGTCCTATATTGTGGAGAGCAACCATTTGATGACAAATACCTTCATCAAAGTTATTCACTCATTACAATTTCCATTGCATTTCATTGTGGTGTGCGTAGAAAGAATTACCATTGCTGTATTGGGAAAACAATTACAATATTCATGCCTTGTAAAGAGTGGGCTGTGACTCAGATTTGGCTGAAGTATAGAGGTGAGCTTTTCAGTCTCTGGAAGTCTATTATACTTTCATTAGAGGCATTTAAGAAAGTACCGGCTTTAAATTTCAAAATAAATGTTATTCAGAAATGAAAGGATTACTTCTAGCTTACTAGAGTGGTCATGCTATAATGGAAGAGTGAAACTGTGATTTGTGGAAGGAAAGTGTGTGACTGGACCCTTCTGTAGAATATCTTTTGTATATTATTTTTTTGTCTATTTATCTTTTGTCAATACATGTGTATAGAATATTGGGCTCAGGTAGACTCCCAGTGAGGGTAATGCAACCTGGCCCCAGTGAACTGCTTACAAGTTTGGGGGTTGTGTATTCAGGCATCTCTTCCCTATTTTAAATGCAAACCTCCACCTAGTTTTAACTGCAGGGTAGTCACAGGATGTTTGTCATTGAGACATGTATTTAACAGCTGTTAAAAATATGTATTCATGTATGTATTCATGTAATATATTCAATGATGCCCATGAAGGGAAACTAGTTTTCAAAGAGTGATACCATTTAGTTGCAAATGAGAGTTGACATTTTGCGTAGGTCTTTACTACAATATTGAACATGATGCTAGTCTACAGAAAACTAATTCACATGTGCTTGTGCCTGTGCATATAAACAATCCTTTAGAAACGTACTCTCCTGGAACAAGGCATGATTACCTTTTATATGGACATGGTTTAGTGAGTTAGGTGGTGTTGGGTTCACGGTTGGACTTGATGGTCCTTGAGGTCTTTTACAACCTTAATGATTCTTTGATTCTATGACATCCAAACAAGACATAGAGTAAGTAGACTTAGGGAAAAAATAGGTATGCTGAGGCAGGCAGAAATCTTAAAAAAAAATCCCTTCCTTGTGAGGGGTGTGAGTGCAGCCACTGTCTTCCCCTTCCCAGAGTTTGGCAGAAAGACGTCCATTCCCACTGACATACACGGAACCTCATCCACGTGGGCTGGCTCTCTAAGATGCTCCTGTGAGTATTGCCTGTTTCAGTAGGCAGAACACAAGTGTCTTTTGAAAGATATGTTGTAGAGTGGCATGATCACAATAATTATTTCTTCTTTTTTTTTAAGATGGTAATCAGAATTAATTATATTAGCACGATTGTCCCAGAAATTTGGTTTGCTAATTTTTGCTAACATTAGATAATTATGCCATAAATTTATCTTTCTGATACGTGTACATTCAGGAAAAAATAACCAAAGAAATGATGTATGTTATAGTTTTGAAGCTGCCTGAAGTATCATTTTATAGGTACTAGTTTTGAAGGCAAATACTCAAAACTTTTTAAAAGTAATAGTTGTAAATACTTTTGGCTCTTTGGTTCAAATCTGAAAAGGACCCTCTAGTTTTTTTATGCTTCAAATGGTGTTTAGTTTCCTGATAGCTAGGTTAAGGTTAACCCTTCTACTATTCCATTTTCTTTAATTAACATGCAGCTACTACTAGATATGCATGATTTTAGTAACAAACCATTCAAGAAATTTAAGTGGATGCATAAAAGTCTGTAGGATGGGGCCCTACTTCTGTATGGCCTGTAAAGACCAAATATTCTCTTGGACTTTCTCTTCAGCCATTTTTTTTCTGATGCTTAAAAATACACTGCATTAGGTGCAAGAAGGTCGCAAGTTTATGGAACAGGAATTTCGGTGCTGATGCTGAGCTTGCCTCTTTGACATAACTTTTTTGACTAACTGTGAGATGACCCTGAAAAACTCCGTGATATTTACTAGCATGCAGTACTGCCTTTGAGGCCAGTTCCATTTTATCTTGTGTTCCAGAGCTCACACTACCAAAAATGTTAGCAAACAACTATTATTTTTAAATAGTTCTGTACTTACACTAGGTTTTATGCTTCTTTTTTTTTCTGTTTTTGTGATGTGTAAGTGTGTACACAACTTCTCAACAAGGCACCCAAGGAAATGGGACAGATATTTTCAAAGCATCTTTTCCTAGTAAGACAAACAAAATGTCTTTCTGCTTAAGTAGCTGAGAAACAGAAATATAGGCTGAAAGTAAGCTTTAACTAGTGTATTCCAAGCAAAATTACCAAATTTCTCAGAGTAAAGGGATGCTAAGAATGAATATTACTGATTAGCCAAAAAATAACCAATTTCTTGAAATAATTCTCACTTGACATGCAATGCACACAAAGTTACAGCCTCGTTAATGACTTACTAATGACAGTCTCCCTCTGAGTCACATCAGGAAGCTGCTTTTAGAGTGGAAAAAATTGTAAGAGCAAAGTCTTAAAATAGCATGCAAGAAGCACAAGATCTTAAATTGATCAGGATTCAAATTGTTGCAGTTAGGTATCTAAAGATGCATATAAGTAGAATTTTCAAAAACATCATTCATTTTAAGGTGCCTGCATCCAAAAATTCTTCAGCTACCCCTACAGTCCTCTGCTTCCAGTGTTAAACCAGGTGCCTAATGTTTCATTTCTGGGCATGTCTAAGAGTTTTTCAGTGTCAGTAGAGCTGAATTCTCCATGTCTAATTCATGCTTGGCAGGATTCACAAGCACAGTTCCTCCACCTGTATCGCCTGAGGAACTGTATCCCAGAGGAATGTGGTAGGCACATGTAGGTGGTTCCCAAAATCAGGAGTCATAAAATGTGGAGTGCTGGATAGCAGATTCTTCTCATTCTTCAACAGAGCACCTTAAATTCCTGGCTATGGAATATTTAGTTAATCTTGCAGACTTGTTGGTGAATCTGTATCACTTTGCATAAATAAATAAAATATCTGTGCTAAAAAGAGAGAAGCAACGAATACAATTCTGCAGCCTTGTGGCAGGAACTTTCACTGAGGAGCGGAGACACCTGGATCCCAGCTGCTGTTCCAGAGGCTGGTTTATGTAAGATTTATAACATAAATTTTGAATATAAGATAAAAATGTACTTAAAATACATAAAGCAACCACTGTTGCAGGGACAGGTGTCTTTACGCCCTTGTGAGTATCCCTACTTTTTGTGGTTGCCAGCTTCTTTGGCTGTGTGAGCTGCACACCCATATGGCTGGCGGCCACAATATACATCCATGCCCCATATGCTGGGAAGCAGAGGGAAGCAGGAGCTCTCAGTGGGAGCTGATTGTGGCTCTTCAGGAATTCTGCCAGCCCATTAGTGGGTCAGACTGCATTAGCCATGCAGTTGGGTCCTAAATCAATTTAATAATATTGCCTTCAATAGCCTGGGCTGCCATACTCCATCCCACAAACAGAAATTCAGATTCCTCAACAACCCACTGTGCCAATTCACAGCACCAGACCCAATCGTACAACCAAGATGCCCCTAGAAACTCTCCTTGACCTGCTCAAAAGCTGTACATGGTTCAGGGGTGTGTGCGCCTCTTCTCAAGAGGGAGAGATCTCTATTATTTATCTTGATTTAGAAAAGAACTTCAAGCCACAGATCAATAATTGAGGCAATTTTTTTTTTAAATGGTGGATAGACTGCATGTCAGTGTTTTGCAGGTAATCATGCTGTCTTTCAAAACAGAGTTTAATTAGTTCTTGTAGGTTGGCCTCATTTCATGTCATGGTAGAAGGGGGATGAGTGGCCTCCACAGCTTTTACTACAGGCTAGTGATTAAGGCTGGATATGTGACAGTGTGAGAGACGTCTGGGGTCAGGAAAGGAAATTAAACCCAATTAATTGTGCCTTTTGTTCAGTGACTTCTCAAAGTAAAATCCATGTGCCAACCCCAAAGAAGGGACCAGAAAGCAAGACTTGCTTTCCCCCTTTTCCCTACTCCTGGGTGTATTCCTTCTGTACTGGGCTGCTGCAGGATCATACTGTCTTGCTCACCGTCTCCTGGGCTTCATTGTAGCTCCCTCTTGGGGATTTGATCCCAAGTGACTAACTGAGAAACAAATATATCACAAATATCCATAAAATCATTCCATCCTTTGAGGTTAAGTCTCACTGAAAGCTGTGTCTTGCAATGACAGTTAGACTCATGAGCCTTTACAGGCTCCTTTTGCAATCATCTCAAATCCTGAAATCCTGACATTTTTAATCACTTCCTTTAAAGCACAAACAGGATATAACTAAATCTAAGATGATCTAAGCACATTCATTTTAATATCAGTTTGATTCATATGTTTAAAGACTATCTCACTTGCCACCACCAAAAGGAACAAGTGACATTATCCGTTTCTAAGACTGTGTACGACTGTGTAGTATCAGAACATTTGTCGAGACTATAAGTACATGTACAGACATTAATGCTGCAAGATCTCACACAGGTCACAAGATGATTTTAATGGGAACCTGAGAAATTCACACATGTACTCAAGTGGCTTGCAGGCTCACACACCGCAGAGTAAGATTTAGGCATGGTGCAGGTGGGTTTAACCCCAGTAAAGTCAAGGGAACTGCATATTCCCATCTCAAGTCTGAACTGAACTCACACAGCCATTCATATTAGTACAAAAACTCAGGAATTTTTAACAGCAACTTTGTGGAGCTTAACAGAATTCATTTCCTAGTCACACTAGCTCCTTCAATTTGTTTCCAGGTCCAATACAGGAACCATATGGAGAGAGGCATAGAAAGATAAGTAGTCATTGCATGCCATTACTCACCAGCTGTTTAGGCAAGCCATGCTGAGCCGAACAAGGAACAGGTCACGGCTCCGACGACATTCACAGGTCAGAGCCCCTCTAAGAGCCAGTGTGGATTATAACAGCATCTGGCTGCTAGGGAAGGCACGGGAAGATTTTCCTGGGGTTACTGTGCAAGATGAGGACAGCAAGTGGTCGACTGGCAGGAGAGGAGCAGTGGATGAAGATAAATGAGTGCCTGAGAAGCGAAAAACTGTGTTGAGAGATGGGATAAAAAAGTGAATGAGTGATACAGGGGTAGACGGTAAAGGCATAAGTGATACAGCAGTGTAAGATGCTGACATCCAGATTTTGATTACCATACAAAGCCCTACGTTCACTAAGAGTTGGAGATTTTGCCTGAGGTTTCGTAACCTTATAATGTAATATTATTCCAACTGGCATTTTATCAGAGAGACCCCTCCTCAGCATAAATTATAAATGCACCTTAAATCATATGGCATGCGTTTACTGCAGATTTATAGATGAACTTATCCACTGTAGAGCTGTGTTCTTGGAGAACCTGCCCTGTACTTCCCTGCACCTGCAGAGAGCTGGGAACGGGAGCATAATTATGGGCATTGAGAGCCTAAGCCAGATTGTTCCAGGAACGGAGAAATTTCATCTTTGGTTGGCTGGCCTCTAAAGGCAGGAAAACAGAGAAGGGAAGTGTCTGTGTTTGAGCTGGCATGTGCCACGCAAATCCTTGCCTAGTCAGCGCCAGCCCCCTGCTGCTGGCAGCCAGCTGCCGTTGTTCTCTTTGCCTGGGGTTATTACCACAGACCAGGCGAGTGCAAAGCCAAATACGGAGTGTACGGGGAAGGCTGAAGTGTTAAAGGAAATACGGCTGTGAAATAGGAGTGCATGCAAATGAAGGGAGTACAAACCTTCTACTAACATAACACCTTCCACAGTGCATTGCTTCAAAAAGGTAAAGTGTCACTTCTGTGCTTGGATCACTTAGATTTATGCATTTTAGCTTTTTATGAGAAGTAGTATGCAAGAAAATATTCAGCAGGTATGTTTACATCTTCTGTCTGTGTTTTGTTACCGAGATGATTAATATTTTTCATTTTAAGCAAAAGGAACTAAATAAAAGTTAGTCCCTATCTATTAAATTACCAACTTTGGACTTACATTTTTCCTAGTGTTGGAAACATCCATTTTCGCTTCCTCTCAGCATATTAAGCAATACCACTAAGGCAGTCCAGCTTACAAGTTAGAGTAAGAATTTCCACCTCGGGACAGCAGCCTTGATCCTTAAAATTTTATATTGTAGATTGAGGAACAGAATATATTCTAAATCATACATTTCAAACACTTTTTTTTTTTAGTTCTTTCTTCTCTTGATTTTCTTTTCAGAAGAGCAACTTGGATACATAGTCAGTTTAATAATAATACATAAATCTGTGTCAGCCACTTCTGACTCCTTTTTCATTAATTCATGCAAAACTGTCAACATGTCAGTGGACTGCATTGCCCGATTTCAGAGGGGTCTGAAGCAGGAAGGAAAGCATTATGGCAAATGTACTATTGAAAACAGGATTATCTCAACTGAATTGCACAGAGAGGCATTGTAAGATTAAAATAACAAATGCTCAGAACAAATTAAAATGCCTAGAAGAAGCACCAGTGACAGGAACAGAAATGAGACAGTTACGAAGTTAATGTCTAGTTGGAATGTGTTTTGACAGAGTTCATGATCTCTCACTCTAATGTGAAAGACGTGGACTTCTTTATTTTTTGGTCTCAGCTGATGAAACATCACCAAGTGATCAGAGTGTAAGTTCTGTGATGTGTAACTGCCCAGCCTTTGGGTGGAGAAAGACCCTTCCATCCCAATTTGGGCAACCTCTGGGATCTCGAGTGTGGGATACCTGATGCCGGAGCTGTGTCCAGAGTGTCCACAACACCATATCCCCATCCATATATCCCTTCACTTCTCAGACGTATCCCCCACTCCACATATTTGAAGGAAGGCCTAGAGGATGGCCTTAGAAGCTGATATCACTTGTGTCTCTAGCAAATTCTTCCTCTGCTCAAGGAGGAGGTTGATGAGCCACTTTGCAGAACTTGAGCCGTTTACTGAGGGCAGTTCTGCTGTGGTCAACAGCTGAACTGCGGATCCCCCAGCAAGGCTGCGATGCCCAGAAGGGTACCTGAAGGCACATAAAGATGTCAATGAGAGAGGCAATTCCTTAAAACACCTTTTACCTTAAACACCATTGTCTATAGGCTTAATTTAACCAAATGGACAAATACTGTTGTTGGTAGTTGTGGTGGGCTGGTTTCTTTAGAGAGGTCTTTGTTTATTGTTGTTTTCTTAGGTAAAAAAGAGCAAAATCAAAAGTTTCAGGAAGCTGGAAAAGACCTCCCTGAGGCCATCTCTTTGCTTCATGATTAAGGAGGAAAAAAGCCTGAATGACTGATTACTAAAAGAAAGCTTCTGTGAAATAAGGAAACAACAAAGATGCACCATGAACTGAAGTCCTTTCCCTCAGGATTGTGTTCATTGATTAACACTGCTTGAATAATTATTTCTAAAACAAATTTAGGGGATATTTTATCCTTATTTAAAAATCTGAAAATTACTTAAGATGCGCTTCTTTAAGCCTGCTTTAAGAGCCTGGACTGCTACAAACTCAGAACCTGAGCCAGATCTGACAAGTTTCACAAAATGTTTTAATCAACTTTGACTCTTCCACAACATTTCTAAAATTTTATTTGCACCCCCTCTAATTAGCAATATCACCTTAAGAGAGTGAGTTTTATCTCACCTTAAGAGAGTGGGTTTTTCTCCTTAATAATTTTTCTCAATTTCTGTAGTATTTTCCTTGTGCTTAGAATAACATGCGCAGGGGCTACACTCACATTTTAGTCCGCTGTTGGCTAAACAAACCTTCGTGCCCAAATGAGTTTTGAAGTCAACGCATGCCCTCAGCCTACAACTTCTGGAGAGCTCTGCTCATCTTGGTAATTTAGAAGGGAGGAACTTGAATGGCTTTTGGAGTTCTGAATATGCAGAGGTGAACCAGAGGAGGCAGTAATCCCTCAATAGATTAGGTAATTCAAGCTGCAGAGAGACAAAAGGAATAAATTTAGAATGTGTGGTTCCCTCAAAGGGAAGGTGCAATAGCAGGAGACCAAAACAGGAGAATTAGAGTATAAAAAAAAAAAGAACAATTCCTCATTCACAAATACAGCATAAAAGAAAATCACTAAGTAAAACACTGGTTTGCTCACCAATGCTTGGTGACCATCACAGGGATGATGCATGGTTTATTCCTTATAGAGTATTCCAATTATTTAGTTAATTTCTGTCTTTACTAAGTAATGTTAGTGTTGTTAATATTGGTAGTGGAGAATAGGTGGGTTTTCTTTTGTCATGTTAGATATTATTTTGATAGAAAAGTCATTTTCTGATAAAACTATAGTCAATGTCTGACGATTTGCTGCTTTTAAAACTCTTTTAAGTCTTTTTAATCAGCTATGAAATATAAAATCCCATGCCACAGTAGTTAAATGTTGTCTACCTAATATCTGTATTGGCATGGTATTCTTTGTAACTTAATTTTTTAATTTTATTTTCTCCATTTATAGTGTGAGTTTGTAAAATATGTTGACAGCCTTCAGTCTGAGGAAGGCTATAAGTTATTACTTCTGTATAAATGCCATTCACAGCAGCATTTAAAGATTGCTACTTCAAATAAAATCTGGATGAAATGCGGTCTCTTCAATAACTTATGTGCATTTTCAAAACCATGTACAATAGAAAAAAATTCTGTAGTTGTATATTTTGAACAACAAGACTTAACTCAATGTTGAGCAAACGTGTAGAAGATCCACAAAAGGGGAATGAAGCAAATGTCAGAAAGCTGAGGCTAGAGAACCCACTACTCCATGAATTTCCTCTCCTTTCCATAACCATAATGCAAGTACATGAGTACATTTCAGGCAATTTCTTAGCTCTGTAGATTCAGCATCTGGACAAATTACCCAATCTGGGCACTGGTTATGGATCTATTCCAGAGATCTGAAATGTAGATCAGAAAATCTTATTTGACTTTAGAAGTGTCAAGGGTTTACTCACAATGTGTTTACTAATATACTTTGAGATTAAATATCCATCTTTGCATCTTATTTTCCTCTAGTTAATAATGAATTTTTGTATTAACAGAAATATAGAAGTTGAACTTGTCAAGAACATCTACATCTGAAAACGTAAAAGACACACCTTGATTTTGCCTTTCAGATTTTAAAGATAAAAATTCTTCCTGAAAAAGAAACAGATTCTGGAAAGAAAACAAAACACATCTTGAACTTTCATACTTTTTGAACGTAACTGTGGTGGTGTAAGACACAAGAACATCAGCATTACTAGAGCCTGTGGAATTTTTCACATCATGTTATATTTTTAGAAAGTGAAAATAATATCTATCATGGAAAAAAATCATATTTTATCTATTACTTAAGAACAAAAAAAACAGGTTGCATTTTTTTGAGTCAAAGAATAATTTAGACACAATTTATTTTTAAATGAAATATGCTTTACACAACTATACATTCAATCAAACAGATTTAGGTTGCTCTTAGGCAGAGTGGAATGGCTGTGAAGTTGCTCAGCAAAGGCTAATTCCATAAAGAATATCTGGGCTTATAGTGGAACTGGACCTGGGCATTTTGGTTCCCCTTTTTCCTTTTCTCTGCATTTAGTTGCTTTGGACGATGATGTTTTTATGATGGTAGCATGATTCTGTATTCATCCTAGAGGACTTGTTGCAATATGTCATTCATATTTGAATAGAGTATTTTAGCAATACAACAATATCACAATAATTACAGAAGAACTTATTATTTAAAACAGGGCCTCATGTAGGAGGAAAGTAACATTTTCAGTGATATTGCTAAAAGTAACTGCACTCCAGTATTCTACAGCTCCAAAAGAGATGAGGGAATCTTGGAGTGGAAAGTTCAGCCCTTCCCATCCGTGCACTGGATTTAAGCCTAAAGCCAAACAAAACTGTGAATTGTGAGGTGTTTTTGATTTCATCCCATAGTCAGCAGCTGACTCTGAAGCAAAATCAAAAATTGCCCAAGTCTATCAGAGAAGCTTTAAGACAATCCTTTAAATGAGTCTGGGCCATTCTGAATTCATAATGGAATTGTAATACAAACAAGTTTCAAACACAGTTGACACTGATCTAGAGACACAATTGATAAGGAAAAAAACCCAGATATTTCAGTCTCAAAAATGGCAGAATAGTTACCTGCAGAGCAAGAAACGTGCGGTAGTGATGGATCAGGAAGCTATTAACTAGTCATAGTAGGTATGGTTTAGCAAGCTGAATTTGGCATCTACTACCACATATCATTGCCTTTATTTTGAGCATAATGTACAAAGGAAAACTTTGAAGAGATTACTGTAGATCGAAGGCCAGTTTAAGTGCAATGTGACACTTGAAAAAACAAAACGTAAGCATACACCCTTACTCTGGATATCTTTGCTATATTATCTTATGGAACATCTGAGGAGGCTTTACTAGAGCACTGAGAAATTAGACGCTGTTTCCCACTTAGTGAATATGTTTTACTGAATGATGGTAGTTAAAACATCCCTTCAGTAACAGTAATTTATTTGCATTCCTAAGCATGCTTGTGAGTATGTGTAATGGGACACAGGCTGTTAAGACAGATATTGCAGTGAGTGTTAATTCAAAGTTTAAATTACAAAAATCTATAATAAAAAGACAAAAAAACTGTTAAAGAATCACATTTGTAAAGCCAGTGAATTAATATGCTGACTGGGATTTGCTTCTGACAAGTCCAGCTCATTCCATTCAGATACACTGGCATGACTGAGTCTATCAGGAGTCCAAAAGTTTCTGACAATGTTCAGAGTGACATTTGGGATAACAGGGGTGAATTTCAGCCAGGTCTTTCATATGCCCGTTTGCTGCTTTATATTTTTGGCTCCAGGTGCATGCCAAGTTCAAATTCCCAGACTTTCTCAATGCCCGAGCAAATATTGTTAAACCCAGATTTGGAACATTCATAAAACACAGGCGCAGCACGTTTCTGTACACGTCTGCGGTCAGACAGCAGGTTGTGAACCAAGGGTGGCGTGTGGAGCCTTACACAGTTTTGAAGAGTCCTATGTCATGAACAAGATCGCTTCTCATCAATGACATGTCGTAAGATATTCAGAAAGGATAACCTTGTCCTGGTGGGATTAGACTCCTGCAAATGCTCTGACAGACTTGGGGAGAGGGAGACATAGGGGGCTCTGTATGGCCTTTTAGAGGATCCTCTCTTCCCTCCTTTACTGTGGAGAAAGCCCCCAGTGCTAAGCCTGGCTCAGTTAGAAAGCTAGGCTATAATTTGCATTTCAAATGGTCATTTCCTGCTCCCTCCCTACTTGAAGCTGATGGGGCCCAGTTATTTTAGCTGATAGATGATAAAATTGTAATAGAGTGAAGCAACATAGGAGTTGTGGCAGGCTCTTCTAGCAGTCCGGTTTCTGAAATCAAAGCTAAAAACTATGCTTGCCTCCAGAGAGGCAGGGACAATCCCACTCACTACTACCTTTTCTGAAAGGGGATTCAGACAAGAAGATGTACAAATGTCTAAGATGCCTTCTGCCATCTAAGTCTCATTACCTTCCATGAGGAAAGACCCTGCTGCTTTCCTTTATGATGAGTACCTGTCTGTAATTGTAAACATCCAGAAAAATTAACTCCTTTCAGAGATAGGATATAGAGAAATACCTTCACTCAGTTCTTCAGAACTGAAACTTTGAAAAGATAAAAGTAATAAAATAGATTATTATTATTTAAAGAAAAAAAAATGGAGCCAAGATTTTTAATTTAAAAAAGGCAGAATAAGTTCTACCTCAGAATACTTTGTGTTGCTCTAACAGTACCTCCACAGTTTTCTCTCATCAGGAGAGAAAGCACAGAACTTCTCAAGAGTCTTTTTTTTTTTTTCTCCTATTTTCTTCTCTCACTTTATTACAGTCTTGGTTCATCTTATTAAAATTATTTGTCTGACCTAGTGCCTAAAACTTAAAGTGGGATTTACAGTGCTTCATCAATTTAAGCTGAAATCCCAGAGAATGAAAAAGGGGGGAAACAAAAAAACAAACAAAAAAACCTACAAACCACAAAATCTTGCTATTCACTTGGTGGAGTATACTAATGAGGACACACCCATGTAGGTTCCCAGCTAATACTACTTAGGTACCATCATTTAGGAACTGAAATATAGACATTCCTGGAATCCAGTTACAGCTATGATGGTGTCCCAGGCCTTTATTTTCTTTTAAATGCAAAAGCAAAACAGAAAGCTCTGTGAATATGAAAGTTAACAAATAGAGTTCCAGTCTCCAAAGCAGCGCTACTTTCAGAAAATACTGAAGTGTTACTACCAAAGGAAAACAAAACAAGACAAAACTCAAACAACACAAAACAAACAATCAAAATACCCCAACAAGCTCTGTCTTGGCTGGTGGAAACATTTACCATCACTAAACCACCAAACTGGAATTTACTGTCAGAGTCAAAGCTGCCTTTCAAGATTAAAGAAAAAAAAAAAAAGAAAAAAACCCCAGCCATGTGCTTAGTGCCAACATTAACAAAGTCATGCTCAGCCCACTTCAAAACATGAAAGCCTATCTACAAGAGTTTAGAGAACAACTCTGCCTGTAAGTTGAAAAACTGATCAGGATGGAAAAAGATGGTATAATAGTCGTATATAGATAGGCTCTTTTGCCTTTTTGAGTTGTCAGTATCACTTCTTCCTTAAATATTTAGAAGGATCAGAATATGTTTTCCTGTCTTATTCTGATGACATATAGAATGTGTGTGTACATAAGAAGGAGACCGAGACAGCACTTTTAATCCAAAGACATTCAAATTCATCCAGGATATAAAAATAGTTCTTACATCACAGCACATCATGAAATATTTCTGAGTTTCTTTATGATTCTAGACTGTAATAACACAAAAGAAAAACAAGATATTGCTGCATCCTACATATGTGGTCACAGGTACAGTTACATGTTCCATATGAATTTCTGCTCTCGAGCTATGTCTGCAAAGGAATATTCAAAGTTAAGATAAATAAACTCAATATGTGAAGTCATTTACTCTCTTTCAGACAAGCCTTTAGATAATATAATTATAGCTGAGCAAACCCGTCAGTTTATCTTGCACTTTTCATGAAGAAAAGGTTCCTAAGCACGATACTTAGAGTATACATCGCCAACAGATTCTTTGATCAGGCTACTTCTGATCCTTACTTTACTAAAGAAAGGGAAGGTATTTTCATCCAATATTTAAATTTTAATTCTCCCAAATTAAGAGTTTGAAAATGTTTGACACAGAGGAAGAATTGCCTTATTCAGGGCAAATACATAAATTAGGAGAACAATTATTTTATAAAAAATAATGTGCTGCACTATGCCTTCATCAAGCTGATAGGGACTGCAGCACCAGATCATATATGATCTGTCTACTTTTAAAGTCTGCTGTTATCGTTCACTGTGCAGTGAATAATAGTGATATATTGCCTTTTAAATACAATATTGTAGCATTATTTATTTTTAATGTAATATATATATCTATACTAAAATGTACGTGAAGGGTGAGTGTCAGGAGGATGGAGGCAGGCTCTTCTCTGTGGCATCCAGTGATAGGACAAAGGGCAATGGGTTCAAGCTGGAACATAGGAGGTTCCACTTGAATATGAGAAAAAACTTCTTTACAGTGAGGGTGACAGGCACTGGAACAGGCTGCCCAGAGAGGTTGTGGAGTCTCCTTCTCTGGAGACATTCAAAGCCCGCCTGGATGCGTTCCTGTGCGATCTGATCTAGGTGTTCCTGCTCCGGCAGGGGGATTGGACTAGATGATCTTTTGAGGTCCCTTCCAATCCCTAACATTCTGTGATTCTGTGATTCTGTGAATTCATGTCAATGATAACAATAAAAATGAGCTTACACACAGCAGCTATATAGAACTGTATCTTCATATTATAACACTTCGGACATTGACACTAATTACTTTTAGAATTAGTTTTGAAAATGAAATGATGAGGAGAAGAGAGAGGGAAGATATCACTCCTGGCTACTTGAAACAAGAAGCTTTTCAGACACAGCCACTGTTGCCATTTTGCCTCTTAGTATTTTATATAAAACAGATGCTTTTTGAGATGCTGGCCAAAATCCTATCTAGCATAAACCAAAAATAATATAGACCATTTAATTTTTAACATATTCTTGCAGTATTTATTTCTCTGTCTTGCAAATACACGTACAAAACTTCTGCATGTGGACAGGCCTACTGGACTACATACTTGACTAGATCAAGCTGAAAATATTTACATGCCTGTATATATACATAGATGTATGTATGTATATGTATGTACACACATATATATATGCCTTTGTAGATTACATTCCAGCTACAATTTCAGTAAGCGTAAACTGGACCCTCAATGACAATGGAGCTGCAAGGATATTTAGATTTCCACAAAACAAAACAAACTACACTGATGGTTTGCATTGTCCATATTATGGGTTTAAAATCCAGCTTTTTTAGTGTAAATGAGATAATGATTTTATGACTCCAGTGTGACTGGGTTTGGCTATATCACATCTTTTGCATTATTTAAGGACACATTATTAAGGCTTGCTTTCACAGTTGATGTTATTTGTTTGATGTTGATTAGCATAGCTTTCACTAAATTTTCTGAGTATTTGGAGGGTGTGGATAGATCTAGAATTTTATTGCTGCTTCAAGAAGCTGAAGAAGTTGGACAATTGTTTTCTTCTAAACTAAA